>JAQOWM010000154.1:212500-385000 GCA_029041755.1 Resseliella maxima
ATATATTCATTCTCTCTTTTTATCCAATATATCGCCGTCTAATCCTCAATTTGTATCGTGTCAAATACACACAGTCCAATGTATTGTTATGTTGGCAATACATACACAACAGATGCACACACATATAAAGCACAGCATAGCATGGCAAAAGGCACATCATTTCAACTTCAATCAATTGTACGTGTTTTTGTGTGCATGTATGCGAGCACATGAAATGTCTGTTATTAAATCGATGCTTCCACATTATTCGAAAGAGTTCCATGGAAACTTCTACACTTGATTTGAACACGCAAAATGTGCTCTCATTTTGCATCTACACTTATGCGAACTAAGACGCAATAGCATATGCCTTGTCGTCGTCAATTTCAAATTATTTTTAACCGTTTTGATGAATGCAAACAACAAAATGCAATTATTTAATATTTAAACAGCATTTTGTTCATTTTTTTTTCGTTTTCTTTTTGTTTCTTGACAACTCTATTTTGTTTTTTCTTTTTGTTTCAATTCGATCGATGCATACACAATTAATATTTGCACAAACTCTCTCTCGCCTCTCTCTCTCTCTCTCTTTCTCACCTTCTCTCTCTTTCTCATCTTCTCTCTCACTATCTCTCTCCGTCTCTTTCTCTAATTTTCTTCCGCATTGATCGCGTGACTTTGTCTCGTGCCCTGCCACAAATACTCAGTGAACAATGTTATTGTCATGTTTTGAAAAATCCATAATTTGAAAGCACAAAATGCGCCTCGAAAATTGATTCACACGCAAACAGCATTCGATATGTTTTTTTCTTTCGTTGAATGTGCTCGATGAGACAGGAGAGATCGAGAGAGAAGAAAGGCGGAGAGATAGATAGATAGATAGAGAGAGAGAGAGAGAGTGAGAGAGAGAGAGAGAGAGAGAGAGAGAGAGAGAGAGAGAGGAAGGAAGGAGAAAAAGAATGAAAGTTATTCAGGATGTGGACGAAAGTGAGAATAAGAAGAGAGAAGGAAGAGAAGAGAAGAGAAGAGAAGAGAAGAGAAGAGAAGAGAAGAGAAGAGAAGAGAAGAGAGAAGAGAATGACTGAGAAATAAGCAAAAAGTGAAAAAGAGTGTGAGAGGATAAGTAAGTGAGAATTGGAGAAATGGTGACATGAGTTCATTGCATTTGAATGAAGAAAAAAAAAAAAAAATAAAAACAAATGAACAATGCTTGCCTTTTGCGTGACCGGTCATTTTATCGTGGGGAAATCCTTGAAATTAACCAAAAATATAATATGATTGATTATATCGCTATGCAACGCTACAACAATACAACGTCGACAATATTGTAAATTGAGAATGTTGTAAATCATTTAGATGATTGTGATTATTGGCTAAAGAAATTTGTGAATGTTAAAAATGAAACACGTTTCTTTTGAACAGAGTTTATTATCACATTTATTCAATTCGATATTCAATTTCATGCAATCAAGATGAATCATTTGATGAATTTTTTTTCTTCTCTCATTTTATTCAGATATTGATAAGTATAGAGTCAATGTTGTTTTGATTTTTATTTAAGAGCATTGTTTATCGCTTATTATTGTAATATAAACGCTCTTAAGAATCGTGCGACTTGAATTTTTATACGTTCTAAGAGTTCAAATTTTAATTCAGTGTTTTTGTCAGAGTTGTTTTTCATTTGTTCTTTTTTCATTTTGGTAACACGTTTTTGCTGAGATTTATCGATTGATTCTTGGTTTAAAAAAAAAATTGTGTTATTTTTGTAAGGTTTTGAATGTCATGATACTTTTTTGTTAGCCAAAATTGGGAGCCACTGGAAATTTATTCTTTGAGAAAAAAAAAAAAAAATAACGCTTTTAAGCTCTATTTTTATTTTAGCTTCAAAACGTTAAGATAAAATAACGATAAGATTTAATTTTGATTAAATTTTTCTCGTGATTTGAATTTTATTCATTTTTTTTTTTGCGTTTTAAAATTTAAAAAAATACAAAAAAAAAAAAATTTTTCCAGAACTTATCCAAATATTTTTTCCAAAATAATATTGAGAAAATGAAGAAAAAAGTTCATAAAATGTCGAAATTTAAATTTTCTCGTCAGATGCAACAATTCATCCGTAATTTTTTTTTTTTTTTTTTTTTTAATTTGATTCCATGCGATCTCATGCCGGGATCAATATCTTTGTCAAGCCATTCAATTGTTCAGTTGACATTTGACCATATGAATATGCAAGTCGAACTTTAAGATAACATTTTACCTCTATTCTTCAAATTCAATGTAAAATAATTCTTTGTGATATCTTTGAGGTATTTTCGCTTCAAATTCTAACTTCAATGATGATTCAGAGTCTGAATTTCAGACATAAAATATGCCTTATCAAATTGCCAAAAATGATTAAAAAAAAAAAAAAAAAAAAAAAAAAAAACAAGAAAATCGGCACGAAAATCTGTCAAATTAAAACAACAAAAACAACTGCATTTCAAATCAATCGATCTGTTCATCAATAGATGGCATTGTTTTAATCAAATTTTTCAAATGTAAAACGATTCTCACCATAATAAAATGAAATAAAAATGCATGAACATAAAGAACCAAAATTAATTCCATTTGATTGGTGCGTAAAATTTTATTTCATCAACAATTAATTTTTTTTTTTTTTTTTTTTTCATTCCAAAACTCTAAATCGTTACATGGTTTGGCTATGTTTAATGAATGACAGAGAAGAGAAAGAAGAAAAACTATAGAAAAGAAAAGAAAAGAAAAGAAAAAAAAAAGATCGTAACGAGCTTAAAATTTTTGTTTATGAAAATAAATGTGTGTATTATTGTGATCAGAGTATTTTAAGCCGTTTCTCTAGCCAATAGCGGTAATTGTAAATGTTTGTAAATAGATGCGGTGATGTTGTGTGATCAATATAATCATTTGTCCATGCCAACAGACCGTATAACACATAATAATGGTATCTATCGCTGTTTCTTTCGTTATGCTCGTGTAAACAAATTAAAGAAGCGCCATTTGATCTCTGCAAAAAGAAAGAATATATATTTATATATAAAAGAAGAAGAAGAAGAAAAGAAAAACAACATCAACATCACAAATCGCATACATTATGCATAAAATGTTAAACGTGTTTGCTAATCATTTTGATTGAGTTGTTTTCACGTTTCGATGAAAGATAAATGATCGGTAGCGTATAATGTGATGGAATGTTTTCATGTAATTTATTTACTAACACATTTTGCCTTAAACACATCATTTGTGAATAGAATTTGTAATGAATAATTGCTGTTAAATTTGACAAATAACTGGAGCAATAAAACATGATCATTATCACAATGATATCAGTGATGAAGATCGTGTTAATGTGCTATTTAACCTTTTGATAAATTTCATAATTCGAACGTACTTAATGTAAAACTTAAGTGGATTTTTTTTTTTCGAATAATTCTTCTTTCTTCGCATTTTCTCTACTTTTGAATTCGAGAAGATGATTTAACTCTCTAAAAAAAAAAAGGTCAACGTTTTCATCTTTATCAATTCAACCATTTTTTTTTTTCTTTTTTATTATCAATTCGAGATTAACTCGGCTTATTACACATAACATTATGCTCACAGTATTGGATTTCAAATGACTTATGTTATTTAAATCCATTAAAAATGTCGAAAAGAACAAAAAATGGTATAAATTCATTGATAAATTTCGTTTGATTGTCATTGAACTTACAATTTTAATTGGTTGTCCGTTCGAATGTCCAGCGCATATATTTTGTTTTGGGAAGAAGATTTGTAAGCGATTTTGATGATTGAATATATCTCTGCATTGATCAACTTCGAATATTTGAATATTTTCAGTACGCTCGATGAGGCTATATATGCAAAATGATAAACAAACACAAAGAAAAGCAAAAAAAGAAACAAAAAGAAAAAAATGGAAAAGAAATGAAAGGAAAGAAAAAATCAGCAAATTGTTCGATTAATCACCAAATTAAAAGTCCGTTAGATTAATGCGTTGTTGTTATTGTTGTTGTTGTTGTTGTTTTTTTTTCGTATTAAAGATCTTACCGTCCATTGACATATTCAAGTGAGGTGACAAAACATTTACGATTTGCCAAACTTTGTGCAGATTCTTGATATTTTGGTAAACATGACGTTGCGATCTGCGTATTTATTTCCATTTCCTTGTTTAGCATTAACAAAGCCTGAAAAATTCACGATTTTTCATTTCAATCAATGAAACGAATTGAAGCTTATTAATTATTTGCAACGATTAAGAAGAAAAAAAGGTCTTCAACACAAATGAAATAAAAAATGAAGGAAACAACGAGATTCAAAAGAGAGAGAAAGGGAGAGAAAGAAAGAGAGAGAGAGAGAGAGAGAGAGAGAGAAAGAAAGAGGGAGAGAGAGAGAGAGAGGGAGAGAATCCCTCCGAGGGATAAAGAGAGCGACCGATTGTGTGCAAAAGAGAGAAAATGAAAAGAAATTGAGAGGGAAGGAAAGAAAACGAGGTAAAAACAAATTCAAATAGAGAAAGAATTGAGAAAGAAATAAAAAAGAGATTCGATGAATCCGGTTTTGTTCTTTTTACCATATTAAACCGCAACTTTTCAAAACGATCCATGTGATTGTCGGCCAGAATAATTTCGGAAACATTACGAATTTGATACAAATTCTGAAATGTATCAACGGTTTCTTTCATTTTAACGTACAATTTATCGTGCGAATATCTAAATTGTGAAAAATGGCGAAAAAAAAAAGAAAACAGAAAAATTGATCGACAAACGAAATTAAAGAAGAAAAAAAAAAAAAAAAAAAAAATGAGGCCAACGAGAAAATTGATGTGTGTTACATTCTAAAAATAATTGAATCGCGAAAATTGTTTGGGTCAACGTTACTTACGCTGATACGCATTCGAGTGTGGTGAGTACAATTCTTGGTCCAACCAATGATCCAAGACATACAAATTTCTTGCCATTGGTTGAAAATATTTGCACCAATGACTTGATGCGCAGGTTATTGACATTACTGTTATATGTTGAATTGGCGATTTCGCATTGACGATAATTGGCCGTGTCATTGTCGAAATTGGGCAATGTGGATTTTTTGATGATTGTACGTTTACGACAGCATATATCTTCGCAGCTTCTTGCGATTAGGAATCTGAACGCAATTTTACGGTGTTTTTTTCGTTTTTTTTTTTTTTTTTTTTTTGTTCATTGTTCATTCCATCGGTGATTTTGTTCATTTTGTTTTTTCGTTGTTCAAATTTGTTTGGTTCAAGCACCAAGAAAACATGAATAGAAAATCCCAAATAAAAGAAATAAAAAAAAAAAAGTAAAACCATGAACTGTGTGTTCTAATTGTTCAATGTTTAAAATGTAATTTGGATAATTTGAGGCTTACCTTGATCGTTTTGTTTGATGAGCGAATCGTCGAGATAGGCAAGCATATCGGCTACAATTGCAACTAAACGTATCGACTTTAACCTTTGCTTCAGCCAAACAGTCATCTTTCACCGGCGTCTATAATCACATATCAAGAGATCAGAATGAAAGAAACAAAAAGCACAATGAAGAACCGATTCGGTTGACTTTTTTGCAATAAATCATTTCGTTTTTTTTTTGCGTTTTTTCTCCTTTTCTCTCAATTTCAACATTTTTTTTTTTCTTCTTTTCTTCTAGAAAATACATACATTTTTGATGAGAATTTTTCGCAAATCGTTCACAAGTAATGCACGCAAACGTGATGGTTGACTGCTATCATCGACTTGTGATAAAACCTTAAGATGTTCAATCACTTGATTTTGATTCGGTGCCGTTGAACAATCTACACGAAATTCATTGAATAATATAACAATGATGAACGTGATAAATGCTTGTTGCATTCTTCGCTCAAAACCGATAACACAGTTCATTCTTTTAACAAAATTTCGATTTTTTTTTTTTTTTTGTTTTTTTTTTGTTTAAAATTCGAAAAACTTTGAATTGAAAGTTTGACAAAAATTTCAATTCAATAACACAAAAACACACATGCACTCGCACACACTTTCATCGATTTACAATTTTGATGTGTTTATCGTTATTCGTTCTAAAACGGCGATGAAACAATTTCGGTGATTGTTTTAGCATTCGCGTATCAATTACAAATGATGATGATGATGATGATGATGATGAGATGTTATTTTCTTTTGAAATTTTTATTTGTGACATTTGATAAGCCACACGCTCTTTCTTCCATTAACGAGATCAACGAATTGATGGTGTCTTTTCGTTGTGCACAACAACCAGAATGCCACGGAATATAACAGTGTCTCTTACATACAGCTCAGAAGTCGCTGTAAGAGATGAAAAGTATCGAAAGAGAGAGAGAAAGAGAGAGGTGGATAAAGAACGAAAAGTGATCTGCACACGGATGGTGATGGTGAAGTTGAGAGTGAACCGAGCGCGCTGACAGAGGAAACCATCTAACTGTAATCATGTGAAGAATATAATTGATTTTAAAACCGAAACGAATAAAAAATAAAGAATAAAAAAAAAAAAAAAAAACTATCACACACAACAGACATATACATCGAAAAGAAGAACTCACTGTTCTCGTTTTTTTTTTTTTCGTTTGTTCTGTCGCGAGATCAAGATCGATCAACACAACACCGCAAAGAGAAAAGAAACCGACAACGCGATCGGATGGTTTTATTATTCCTTTTTCGTTTTCCAGCCAAGATTTTGCGTTCTCTTCTCATCGTGTCGTCGCTTCGATTTTCATGTAGTTGTTTATATAGATTTTTTTTTTTCTTTTTACTCTTCATCTTCTCATCGTTTCATTCTGATGCGTATTTTGTGTTGTTGAGATGGCCTTTTGTTGTTTTTGATGTTGTTGTTGTGTGAAACGAACGCTCGCGCCCTTTCGATTGGTATACCTTTCAATTCCGTATGGCAAACGGCCAGATAGATCGTCATCAAATACAGAGCATTCAACAAACGTTTACAATCCACTTCATCAGGGTCCAGAATCGGTGATGCGCGATTTTTCGCATTATAATTGGCGATGGGATTTTTTTTATCTTCTTCTTTTCTCTCCTTTCGTAATATTGTTTGCAGTCGTTTGTTTGGACGTTGTTGTTGTTGCTGTTGTTGGTTTTTTTTTATATATTCCCTCAAAAGCCATTTCAGGCTGATTTGGTCGCAAACGACAGTCTTATTTTTATTGTTGTCGTTCGTTAGGTTACTCTTTTTTTTTTTTATTTCTTGTCCTCTCGTGTTCTTTTGCATTGCGCGCCATTCTTTGTGTTCTCGACGCGCATTATCCAACGTTTTGATTCTGCGTCATGCAAACCAATGTGTGTTCTTCATCGGAAAAAGCATGCTACACAAAAGCCGATATAAATTGTAATTGGTATTTTTCATTCTTTTTCAACATTTTATTTTTATTTCGTTCGTTCGTTCAATCTTTTTTTTTTCTGTTTGCAAAACTTGCGATTGCTTCGGCTATTGAATCTCTTTCCGTTTCATTTCTGTGTGTTCTCATTCTCCTTTTGTCTGCTAATTCTCTTTTGCTCAAATCTTACCTTTTTATTATGCCTGATTACTACCTTTTTTCTCCATCTCTCTCTCTCTCTCTCTCTCTCTCCATCTCTCTCTTTCTTTCTTTCTTTCTGTCTTTCTATCTATCTCTGCTTTATGAAAAGTTATTTTTTCATCACCTTCTTCTTCTACATTGTTACTCATGCTAATATTGCTCTGATATTCTTTTTTGTATACAAACTCGTATGCACTTTTCAATTCCATTCAATAAAGGAAAAAATATGCACCAGGAATTTAAAAAATTACGCTCCGTCTTAAATGGATGAATGGAAACTTTCCAAAATGTAAATCGCTCAAAGCTTTTTAATGTTGAAATGAATTGAATTGCATACCAATTCAACACAAGGACTCAATTGTAACGATCAATTTGATTTTTTTTTTTTTTTTTTTTCATTTTTTTATCCACTATCTATCGACGCTTTTCCATCAAATTCTTATTATGTCGCTCCAGCTTTCTATTCATCTCTTTTTTTCCTTTCTCTTCTCATCGATTCATTATTCTTTTCTATTTTTTTCGCACTTTTCCCTCTCTTTCTCTCTCTCTCTCTCACTCTCTCTCTCTCTCACTCTCTCTCTCTCTCACTCTCTCTCTCTCTCATCTCTCTCTCTCTCTCTCTCTCTCTCTCTCTCTCTCTCTCTCTCTCTCTCTCTCTCTCTCTCTCTCTCTCTCTCTCTCTTTATTTCTCTCTTTTCATCTCGCCCCATCTATCTTCCTCTTTTACTCTCCTCCAACCTCCCTCCCCCCCCCCCCGGAATTTTGCTCTTTCTTTCTCTCTTTTGTTCGCCTTCTAGGAAAACATTGTTGTGTGTTTAATCAAATAGACAAAACACTTATGTAATTGTGCAATATAAAATGCGCATGCGTTGTAATAATGATAATAGTTGTGGCGTTTGCATTCTGTCATTGCTGTATTTCATGATTTTTATTTGTGTGTGCTATTGTGCGCAAATATTCACCCACATTTTGACTTTATCGTGTCAAATTCGACTGTAGTTCGGGGCCCATTGTAATAATTTGACAATTCACTACAAATCAAAAGTCTGCGATAAGAAAAGTGCACATACACATAGCAAAAACAACAATAACAACAACAATTTGAAAGAAGAAAAACATTCCAAATCAATTCTTATAAACGATTGTTATCTTTCTTTTGTTCAATTCAAACATAATTTATTGAATAATAAACGATCAAAGTTCAAAGTAACCAATAATTGATTATAATATAACGTATAATCAGTAAACATCTGGTGATGTATGACTGAAGCAAAACGAATATAAGTGTCAGTTGACATACAAATATATGAAAAAAGAAAAAAAAAAATACATACACTGAACATCGATGGAACATTTCGTTCAAATGACAGATTCACCGTGACAGGGTAAAAGGAAAAAGCAAATGACAAACAAAACGAATAGAGTGAAAATAGGTGATTTTCAACTTGTGAACAGAAAAATTAATAAGGGAATTCCAATTGAAAAACAATTCTATCAATAAATCAAATCAAGAGGAAAATCAAAACGTCAACATTATTGAGCAAGTGGACAAAGAATTGTGTAAATTGTTTATTTTGTCAATATTCATTGATATAAGCAGATAAATTTATCAATACATATAACGTAAAACACAACGGGCGATCCCAATAAGAAAAAAAAAAAATTCCTCAACAATGCCAATCGTCAATATAATCCGACGTGCATCCAATTATATTCTTGGTTCTGATGAATTTCAAGAAAAAACTGATACAATATTCGAGGATAATGAGGTGTTATTTTGTAAAAATAATGTATGCGTACATCCACCAGCATTGGTACGTCAAGAATCGGATATTTTACATTATCCAGGCTATTTAACTGTAACAACAAAAACATTTACCGATCAATATAATAATGCAAAACGTCCAACATTATTACTTACATGGATACCAAATGCAACATTACGAAAATGTCCATCAACTGTTGAAAATAACGGTTTACCATCGGCATATGCATTAACAAATAGTGCCAGTAATATGACAATGGATAGCATTCATTCGTATACAGATGAATTAAAACAGCATAAACTTTATAATCAAATCACTGATTGGAATAGCAAAAATGGTTTATCACAAACAATTCAAATTGAAACAACAACAACAACATCAACAACACCAACAGCAATAACAATATCAAATATAAATCATACAAATCCATTTTTAGATCCATATTTGTATGAAAGTGAAAAATTGGCCACCGAAACAATGGACACAATAAGTGTTAGCTCAAATTCAGATCGGGCAAGTAGCAGTGGTGTTCACAGTACATATGGTGGTGATACAGATACAAATCATCATGATAATGATGATTGTGTATTTACAACAGATAATTTAAAAAAATCTATGCCAAATATTATTGATGAAACCGATGAGGAAAGAGAATTAAAACGTGAATTGGAACCATTAATTGAAATGGATGGCAGTGATAATAAAGCGATTGTTGTTATTAATGCGGCAAAACAAAATGTTAAAGAATTATTATTAACACAACCAAAACATCAACAATTATTAACATCGGTTAATATAACAATAGCAAATCCACATATACAAAATCATGATTTATCACCAGATGATTTAACAATTGAACAAAATGTTAAATTAATGCGAACACAATCGGTTAGTTCGGTTGAAGAGCAAACATCAAATTGGATGACACCAGAATTGCTTGCATATAAACATAATTTAGCATTTCCAGATAGTGTTACATCATCACCAATATTAACACGTAATATACCAATGAAATGTCGACGATTTTCAGTTGATTTAAGTCAAATGCGTTCATTGCGTTTATTTTTTAATGATGAAAATTGTACATCTGGCCAATTAGTAATTGCATCACGTGAATCACAATATAAAATTTTACATTTTCATCATGGTGGTTTAGATCATTTGGCACAAGTATTACATCAATGGCATTGTTTATTGCATAATATAAAATTGGCGCCGGGCGTTTTTGGTCATGATGAACATAATTTACCATATCGACAATTTATGGTTTGCCGTCCCGAAGTTAAAAAATCCGAATTACATCCCGATGAAGGGAATGTTAATAAAATTACAACAGATTATTTTTATGGTACATTACTTAATGAAAAGGGACAAATTGAAGATGATTTATTATTGCGAAAATGCGTTTTCTTTGGCGGATTAGAAAAAAGCTTAAGAAAAGCAGTTTGGCCATTTTTATTGCATTGCTATTCATTTAATTCAACGTTTGAAGATCGCGCACTTCTTATGGATATACGAAAACAGGTTTGCATCAATAATATTTTGATTTTTTAACATTTCAACAACTCACGGCTTTTCCACCTTTTTTTTAGTCAATTTTTAATACTTGACAAAATGTTCATGGCATTTTGTTTTTGTTTTTTTTTTTCTCCTTTTTTCATAATTTAATATTTACGTCCCCGTTAGAATTGATTTTTTTTTTTTTTTTTTTTAATTAGTCACGAAATTCTTTAAAGTTGAAAATATTTTTTTGGAAAAATTCAAACCATTTTAAAATGTTTAAGCATCAAATGTATCCAATTTAAGCATTTTTATTTATTCACATTTTTCTCTTTTAAAAAAGGAATACGAAGAATTAACAAGACGACGATTATACTCAATGTCACCAGAAGAACAAGCTCATTTTTGGCGGAGTGTTCAGTGTATCATCGAAAAGGATGTTGTACGAACGGATCGAAGTAATCCATATTTTTCTGGCGATAATAATCCAAACATAGAAAGCATGAAAAATATTTTATTGAATTATGCTTATTATAATTCGGGCACTTCGTAAGTCAAATTTATTTTTTTTTTTTTATTATTATAACTCAAAGCGTTCGAGTGAATTCGAAAAAAAAAAAAAAAAAAAATTGTGAAAAACATTTCAATTCAAATCTATAAAAACACTATGTTTAATCATTTACAGATATACGCAAGGCATGAGTGATTTACTGGCGCCAGTATTATGTGAAATAAAGAATGAATCGGAAACATTTTGGTGTTTTGTTGGATTAATGCAACGAGCGTTCTTTGTATGCACACCGACTGATAATGACATCGACAAAAATCTCGTAAGCAATTTAATAAACTTACGCTGAAATCATCAAAAAAATCCAAAACATTTGATTATCAATTTTTAATTGTTTTTTGGATTTCTATTCATTTCAGAGTTACCTACGAGAATTAATACGAATAATGGTACCAAATTTTTATGCACATCTTGAAAAATATTCCGATTCAAAGGAGCTTTTATTTTGCCATCGTTGGATATTACTGTGAGTGCTTTTTCTAAATATTGATCTTTTGAACATTCAATACATATGATTGTTGTGCTTTTTTTTCTTTTTCTTTTTTCTTTTTTCATTTGATCTTCTTTAGCTGTTTCAAACGGGAATTTACCGAAGCGGTTGCCATTCGAATGTGGGAGGCTTGTTGGAGCAACTACCTTACAGATTATTTTCATTTATTTTTATGTTTAGCTATAATAGCCGTTTATGCAGATGATGTTGTAGCACAAGATCTTCGCACCGATGAAATGCTTTTGCATTTTAGCTCATTAGGTATGTGTTTTAATTGTATGTTTTTCAAAAAAAAAACTTAAAATAATGAACATTTGAAAATGAGAAAAGTAGACAGTAAGTAAGGAAGGAAAGAAAAAGAAAAACTACCAACAAATGATGAAAGTGTGTGAAAACTAGTGAAATAGTGAATGAAAAGCATTGAAAATAAAGCAAAATGTTTCAGTTTTTTGTTTATCTATTGGAACAATAGACGTTTCATTGTATATATGAAAAAATTTCAAAGAATTACAACACACATATATTTGCAAATATTGTTTCCAACGTGTTTTAATGACAAAGGAGTTATGAAAACTTTTTATCATTTTTAAATTTCAATTTTTTTTTTTTTTTTTATTGTTTTCTTCATATTTTTCTCATTGCAGCTATGTACATGGATGGTCAATTAATTTTACGAAAAGCCCGTGGTTTATTGTATCAATTTCGGCAATTACCAAAAATCCCATGCACATTATCAAATCTTTGCCGACGATGTGGCCCAGGTATGTGGGATTCTGGCCATCATCCAGCCATCGAATGTATCGGACACACTGATGATCACTGTATATTAAGTGATGATTAAAAAATTAGTTAGCTAAAATTATTATAAATGTTAAAACTTATGAATGAAAAAAGACATAATATGTTCGATGCAATATGCTTTGCTCTGCAAAAAGAAAAGAAAATTTAAACGCTAAAATATATATCAATGAGCAAATGTGTTATAATTTTTAATTTTAAATTTTCCATTTGCAAATTCTATTTAAAAAATTGTAATTGTAATTTAAAAATTTTTTATTATTGAATTGCATTTCACTAGCAAATCCTTTATACACTTAGTTTCATCAATACGATTTGGACATTTTATGATAGAAATGCCATACAATCATTAAGACACAAATTTTCATTTTGCTATTTTTTAATTTTAAGTTTTAATGTTGTTTCTATGCTTCGAATTGTGAAATGAACAAACAAAAGAAAATATATCCGTTTTCTCAATGCAACAAAAAAAAAAAAAAAAAAAAGAGAAAAAAAAAAAACCACAACAACAAACAAACGATATTCAAAGTGCTTAAAGTTGAAATCTATTTTTGTATTGAGCCAAAAATATACCAAAGCTAATAATCTAAATTTCACTCTTGTATAAATATGCTTTTAGCCACATATTTAGTTAAAAAAAAAAAAAAAAAAAAAAAAATTTTGCAGAAAAAAAACAAATCAAAAATCAGCAAAGCAATGCCAAAATAATCATTAGATTATCTAATTTCTATAAATGAATCTCACAAAGAGAAAAAAAAAACACAATCATTTGTATTATTTTAGCATTGTTGTGCTGCTTGTGGAAAACTGTTATAAATTTAACACAATATTAGCTTCTGCAATTTACATATTCAATAGAAAACAAATCTAAAGAAGAAGGGAAAGAAGAAAGCAAGAAAGCAAGAAAGAAAGAAAAAAAAACAAAGACAAATTATTACACGTTGACATATCTATCAATGTTCAAGTTGTAGATAAATTATACCAATTCGCTATAAAATTCATTTGAAGCACATTAATTGCTTCGTTTTAAAATCTCATCATCATCATCATCATCAGAATAGAACGAAGAAAATGACAATGAAATACATTCACAAATACACAGACACAAGTACAAAACATTTATTTAGAATCAATGTTTAATTGAATAGTTTTATTATACGAAAATTCACTTAAATATATAATGAACATATTACCATTTTGGAAATTAATGCAAGAAAGAGAAGAAAAAAAAAATGGTTATAAAGACATTCGTTTGAATTTGATTTATTACGTTGACGAAAATTGCTCGTTTTTTCATTTGAAATCGATATTCTTGAGATTTTTTTTTATTTTTTTTTTGTCGAACTTTGAAAACTATCGAGGAATTCGATCAAAGAAAATTTGATCTTTCGAAGGACTTTAAATACAAAATTAAATTTACATGCAAAATTGTTCCAAGTTGAAAATGAATTCCTTTTGAATTAAAAAAAAACGAAAAAAAAAAATCGTTCAAAAAAGCCTCCGAAAAAAAGTCTGAACAATTTCTACATTATGATATATACGAAATGGAACTACGAAAAAATTTGGTCATCAAAAGTAATCAATGTAAACAATTTCTTAAAGACAAAGTACATTGTAAATGTACACAGCATAAAATGACTACTATTTTGGGAATTGTGACTATTTAAAATTTAAAAAATAACACAATTTCAATTGCCGATTATGGAAATGCGTTTATATTTATTAAGTACAACCATTCAAACGGAATTTCAAATGGGTATGCAAACATTATTTGTCAAATAAAATGAAAATAATTTATAAAAATGTTTATTTGCTAATTTACAGATATGTGCTGAATCACAGATATGTTTTAAATTACGTTTTAAATTACATTAAAACACGATGTCCCAAATGAAGATGCAACAACACAAAATGAAATTTCATCAAAATCTACTGTTATGACTTATTCTACAATACTGTACCATGATGAATTTAATAAAAAAAAAAAAAAAAAAAAAAAAAAAAAATCCGCGGCAGCAGCATTTTGAATTATCAACACATGCACCAAGTACAGTTATTCCAATTGAAATAAGCAATAGAAGCGCAAACATATAAAATTCAACTTGAAGCAGATGCATTACTCGGATGTCGAATGAATTTGGAAAAAAAGTTTAAATAAATAAGTCTGAAAGCATAATTGACATGAACGATTAGTCAAATCATAAACCACATTTGCCTGCCTGGATTTGAGTGTAAAATTACAAGCTTTGATAAGTTATAATGAATAACATGAATGAATGAATAAAAAAACAATGATAAAATTTCAACTGTTAACGGAATTCAGTCACTTATTGGTTATATTAAATGTTATTTTCAATACAATAATTATTATTCGTTCAGCTGAAAATGTCTTTGTGCTCTCACTTCGCGTATCCATCGATAATAATGACAGCGTTTCTTTCAGATTTTTCTTTGTTTACAATGTTACATTGAATTGATGCACTTGCCGCATTGATTAACGCTAAATAGTTTAAATAATTTTCAATAAAAATCAAATTTCATCGCTGTTATTCATTATTCATATGGATAAATTGATCAAGGCAGCTATGTTAAGGGGAAACGTAGTACGGGAGGGGGAATGGGTTCGAGTAACCCATCCATCGACAGCAATTGTCAATTGCGCATAGAAACTAGCGCCCTCTGAGAAGTGTATTCTATGTTATTGTTGTTGTATTTTGACAATTGCTGTCGATGGATGGAGTAACCATTATTTCTGCTTTAGCATACGCAGTCTGCGTAACGCAGATGACCTGGTGCTGTTTGATGGTTCTGAACAAGATTTTTAAAACAGCATTAGCGATTTAGAAACGGGGTGTACTAACTTCGGAATGATCATTAGCATTTCAAAGATCCAAGTTATGCACATAGGTAAAGCTCGGAAACAGGTTAATTGTGTGTGGGAATGTACTTGAGGGAATGTACTTGAATTTGAATGGGAATGTACTTGAGCAAGTTTTCTAATTCAAATATTTGATCTGCATTTTCTCTGAGGATGGTAAATTGGATAAGGAATTTGATTACCGCAGATTGAATGGTAATAAAATTGTTGCACAGCTTAGTTTGCACGTTTCAAATAAACGCGAGTTGAGTAAGGAGAAAAAGTTGATGATTCATGGGTCCAATCTTCAGACCAACTATGACGTATGATAGCGAGAGCTGGGTCGATTCGAGCAATTTAATTCATGGCTTGGAAGTGGCTGATATGAATGTTTTGCGTATGATTTCGAGTGTATCACGTAGGGGCCAATGAGAGAACAGAATTAGAAATGAAAAAATACGAGAGAATTTGAATGTGAATTCAATAGATAGAAGTAGCAAGAAAGTCAAAATTGAGATATCGACTTTAGACATCGATTTTGAGAATTTTTAGTATGGAGGTCGATGGGGCGCACATCATTGTATAAAATTAAATCGGAAACTTCAAAAATATGTAAGTATTTTGTTGTTTAATATGGAAAAAATCGAAGTCCAGGTTAATTATAACCAAAAAATCATTCCACATTGATTTTTAAACCGATAAATCCGGTTATAAATATTCCAATATTTTTCTGTGATTAAGTGTCTTACATTGATTAAACATTTATTTAATTTGATTGCAATAGCTGAAAAATATCAAACAATTCATAAAAGTAATAAGATGGTTACACAACTGAGAAAGTAAATAAAACAGTAAAAAAAAAATTTTAAAAAGCAAATATGTTTTTTATTTCAATTTTTCACGTATTCGATATAAAATAAAAATATTCAAAAAAACATTTTCTTTTTTGTTGCATTTCCATTTGAAAATTTACAATTTGGTTCGTATTTGCCGTTTTGCTGTTGATTTAATATGATATTTTTGAATAAATTCACTAATTTTCACCGACATTGTTTCTGGTGCATTTAAAAATGTATGATGTGTTCCATTGACTTTAAGCATTTCAAATTTATCATTGATTTTTTTAAACATTTTAATTGAATCAAGTACAAATTCTTCTGGTTCACTATAATCACGATCATCGGATCGAATAAATAAATATGGAATTGTTGATAATAATTGTATTAAATCCAATGTAACAGCATGATCTATAAATAATGGTTGAATAAAATTAACACGTTGATCACGTGTAAAAATGAATCGTTTTGGTTGTTTTGTGGCTGGTTTTATCATACGATCAACAACATATTTTGCTTTATCCATTTGAATTGAATGAATTGTATCATCATAAACAAGTTGAATCATTTCATTGTATGTGTATGTTGGTAATGTGTGATTTTTTGTCATTACAAATTCAATAAATTGTTTTGTAAACATTGTATAAACAGCTCGATTAAAATTTGGTACACCTTGTGGCGTTGTTAATGTATCCAATGCAACAACAAAATTCACTTGATTTGGAAATTGAACTGCATAAAAAAATGAAACAACTGATCCCATTGAATGACCAATAAGCGATAAACGATTCCATCCCATTTTAATGCGAAACTCTTCAATTATTGGAACATAATCAATAAAATGATAACGATATGATTCTTTTAAATGTGATGAAAATCCATGACCCGGAAAATCAATTGCCAAATAGCTATATTTTTGCGGTAATAATGGTATGAGCGTATCAAATACACCAGCATTATCTCGCCAACCATGAAGCAATAAAATTGGTTGATTATTTCTTGATCCCCACCATTTTCCAGCTAATAATCCTTTTGTTAAATTCAATTGAAATTCTTTTACAGTTAATTGACTCACAGATATGTTAATCTGAAATGGAAGAAGTTACAGTTACAAGATTTACAGAGATAATAATTTTTGTTGAAAGTTGAAATTTTGTTTTGTTTCTTCTCCCCCTTTCACAATTATTCATTTACCTGAAGTAGGAAGAGTATGGCGAGACAGACATGTATACGATCCATTTTAATCAATAATTCTGAATAATATGACTGATGTTCATACTATTTATAAAGTTTAAATGAAATGATGATCAAATGAAGACAACAAACCTAGGGGGATTTAAGTATTTGCAAATATCATGACGATTCGCAAAAAGCTGCCAAACATGCATCATTTTTTAATAGTATTCGCACATTGATGGATACTTATGACTATTAAGCTTATTGAAATAAACATTTTTTTTCCAATTTTACTTACTTTTATTAAGTCACAAAAAGCCTTTATTATGAAAAGATATAAATCAAAGTGAAAATGAAATTTTACCTTTGCATCTAGTCACATCTAATTCAAATACACTAGAGATAATTAACATGTAAATTTCTTCACAACTAACTAAATTATTTCATAAATATGAGAGAGAGAGAGAGAGAGAGAGAGAGAGAGAGAGAAGAAAAAAAAAGAAGAGACAAACATTAGACAGACAAAAAAACCGTCCAAAATGAACGTTTATTTTGCGTATTTGTATTTATAGCCAAAACTTGTTCAATTCTCTAGTATTTACAAATATTTGTATTTAAACACATGTAAATTGTATTCTAGGATTCAAACGAATGATAATATTTGCAGTGGGTTAAATGCCCCTAACAATTACGCGCATTTCAATATTTACGTCATTTAAATGAAATTATTTAATGAAATTTAAAATTGAAAACGGAATATTTGAATATTCATATGAAGCTCTTCAAGTAGAAGCCACATGAGACAATTTACCGTTTCCAATTTAATGATAAATGATGTTCAATATATTTGAAAGACATCATTTGAACCGTTTTTAAAAAAAATTTTCATTCTTTTTTTTTTTGCAATCTAAACATATGTATTTGCAATGTACTGAAAACAAATAGAAAACAGGCTTTCTAACAGACTTTTTTGTGTGTCTGTGTGTCTGTGTATTATTACCATGCATATTTTTATTAAGTCATGGATTACTCGAAATTCATCGATGCGATTACTGTTTTCATTCAATTCGTTCCATTTTTCATCTATCGTAACCTTGAATTCAAAAACGTATTTATCATTTCGTCGTATCTGTGTCGTGTATATAATCAACGGTATTTGTATTGTGTCTAAATAATAATTTAAAATGCTGTTATTTTTAAAAAAGTATTTCACAAATAAAATCAGGTACAATGAAAAGTTTTTCATTGAAAACCGTACCTGAAATGGTTTATTTTTGTTTGCCAAAAAACAGGAAGATTGCCATTGTTCATCAATCTGAGAAAATGAGATTATTTATTAGCGAAAATCAATCTTTTAATAGAGATCTATCATCTATCTTCCTTATATTTTTTTCATTGTTTATCACATTTTACTTCAGCAAAGTAGAAGAATTACGAATTATTTTTTTTATTAATGCAAGTTCTACTCTGAGAGTAGAGAAAATGCATTGTATCGAGATATATATATATAAGAGCTGCTCATGAACCGAACATGAACCGTTCATGTTCGAGAATGATTTCACTTTTATGTTCATGTTCGTTCGGGTTCGGTTCAAGTTGTTCGAAAGAGAAAAAAGGGTGTTCATGTTCGTTCGAGTTCAAGTTCAGTTTGTTCAAGATGTTCAAGTTTGGTACATGTTCGTTCGAATATTGTTCACTTAACTGAACCAAAATGAACTGTTCAATACAACAATTAAGTAAGCAACAATATTTCGAATAGGTTTTGTTTATATCGAAAATTCCTATTATTCATATACAACCGAACTATTGTTCAGTTGTTTTTCTCAGAAAATGAAGCAGTGTCGAAGTCACTTCAGCAAAGAAATTCATTGTCTTTTACGCCATCTCTAGTCCAGTATGGTGTGAATTTAAATTAATCTCAAACAAAATTGAGAAAGTGGACTTCTATGCCGTGGGCAAGTACATCAACTATCGACTAATGGACTACGGCATAAATCGTGCGACGTTACATTGGAAGTGATTTCTATCATTTATACATTGAATGGCACATACGGAATGCAAACGACAAATCGTATCATTTTGCCATTTCCATTGGAACAGTCAATGTGCATTGATAAATCGCTTTCATGCAAGAAATTCATACGTTGATAAATCGTATAGATGGCGTCAAGTGTGTAGAATTTGAACGAACAGGAACAGATCGCATTTATGAACCAGTTGAATTAATCGAACAACGTTCGAAAACATTTTGTGTGTTCATGTTCGTTCGAGTTCGGTTCATGTTGTTCAAATTTGAATATATTGTGTTCATGTTCGTTCAAGTTCGGTTCAAGTTGTTCAGAATTGAAAATGACCTGTTCATGTTCGTTCATGTTCGGTTAAAATTCGAGCGAACACGAACGAACATGAACAGTTCGATTCAGTGGACAGCTCTAATATATATAGACATAATGATATCGAGATGCAAAACCATATGTGGTGTAAAGCAATAAACGTTCCGCAAATACAACGTGACGTTCAATATTTCCTCTTTATTCAGTATTCGATTCATATGATTTCCTATGAATCATGACAATACATTTTTGTCAAATTTTAAAGCATTTTTTTTTCTTCTTTCAAATTCAACAAGCGATTGATCATTTTAATTTGAAAAAAAAGAGAAAAAAAAAAGATTTCCGAATTAAATCAAATAATCGATTTTAATTTTTATTTCTTACTCATTTGCTTTTTTATTCTTACTCATCATGGCTACAAAAAAAAAAAAAAATCAGTCTACAAAAGAAAGATGAAAAATAAAAAGAGATAAAACCGTTTTACATTTGTCAAATCTTATCAACTAGTATACTTAAATTATTTATTCATATAAATATTATACAAAGTAGTCTTTGCTTTTGTTCAATTCGGTGTTTTTTGATATTAAATTCTGCTATTGAAAACAATTGATGGCTCGTTTCACAAAGCACTGGGCGAGCACGTTGCCATTGTTTAAATCTTTCGACACTCAATGTCAACTGATCGATGATTTAAAGGGGGGGAAGGGGGGTGGAAACATTGTTTTGGCCTATGTTTCATTTTGATTCGTTCGTTATTTCCTACTAGTTAGTTTTATTCGTAACTTTCAAATTGAAAATGTTCGCAATTATTTCATCCATTCTGATGAAACAGTCAAATTTTAAGAATAAAAATGAATTTTTTTTTAAGATTAATTTCTAAAAAAAAAAAAAAAAAAAAAATGTATAATGAATGAAGCCAAATAAATTCAATATTACATTTTTGTTGAATTGTTAATGTATTAAATCGAATGAGATTATCGATTCGTTTTGCTTTTCCAAAATGCAAATATTTTTAATTTAATAAACGAAAATGGAAATATGGATAACATTGTGCGATAAGAAAACGAAGACGAAACAAAAATCCGTTTTCCTAAAACACAATCAAACAATTTATTTATGATTTAATGATCTTTTTTCTTTGGTTTTTTTGGATTGCGTGATCGACTCTTTGCTTTACACAACGGACAAATTGGCGCATTCCGATGTATCTGTTGATGGCATGATAAACATGATTTCATTGGAGGTGGTTGTTGCCTGCTAATACAAAAATAATATTCTCGTTCATTATCAATTTAAAAAACAAGTAATTTCAATCGAAAAAAAAAAAAACAAAAAACAAAAATGGCAAAAATTTTTTTAATCAAACAAATCTCAACGAAATTCAAATCAAAATTTAACAAATTTTCAATTGAAAATTGAAACTAAAAGAACAATTTGAAAATTGAAATGAAAAAAGGCCAAACGAAAAAAAAAAAGCTCCAAATTAAATGAATAATTAAACTGAAGAAACGAAAAAAAAAAAAAATAATAACAAAAAAGTACCTCAAATTGACATTAAAATCAGACCTGAATGTCGGATGTGCCATTCCAATGGATGATGTTTGTTGTAATCGATTTGGTGTGCCGCCTATTTCTGCCGGTTTATTTAATCGCATACCAACGGGCGGCGGTGGTGGTGCCAAAAATCCAGTTGCAGCCGATGGTGGCAATGATGTAACCGTTGCTTCTGATTATAAATTATGAAATGTTTTAATTTCAAAATTTGTTTAATTGCATTTTAAAAGACCAAAATGCCTTACCATGATGTGCAGTTAATGCTGGACGAGCAAATGTAGCTGATGGCGTTGTATGAGTATTTACAATATTTGCTGTATTCGTTGCACCAGTATTGCCTGCACCCTTAGCCGAACGATAATAGTTCGATTGGAAGCGTCTAAAAATGTGAAATTTTTTTAAATTTTACTATTGAAATTAACTTTTAAAATTGTGAAATAATCATTCTGAGCTATTCAAAATGCTTCAGCTACATGCACAATAGTTTTGGGATTTTTTTTGTTTTTTTCAGTTCAAATGTTTAAATATATAACATACTCAGCTGATATAACGGATCCTTCTTCTTCGTGAAGTTCTGGCAATGGATTTAAACCCAAATATTCGCGACGCATATGATCAATTTCATGTTTTAATGGTAAATATTCTTCATGAACACGATTTGCAATGTTTATTGATCGATTGCGATTTTCTTCAGCTTGTTTAATTACAGTCTCCATCTATGTAAAATGATAAATAATTTAAAAATTCGTTTAAATAAGCTCACAATTCATCAAGATAGAGCAATCAATTTCAAAAAGAGAAAGGAATAGAGAGAAAGAGAGAGAGAGAGAGAGAGAGAGAGAGAGAGAGAGAGAGAAACAAGTAAAGGTTTAAATTTTGTTTAATCGATTGAATTTGAACTGAATTTTCGACTAGTCGCCATTGTTTAATTTCCAAATGATCAATACTCCAGACAATTCAATGAAGTTTTTAAACAAAATTGATAATAAATTTGCGTGAAAAATTATTATACAAACCGCATTGATATCAGCATGAATTTGTCGCAATTCTTCGACATGGCTCATTTTTTCCTGCAACAATAATTCCATTTCTCGTCTATATTCTGATAAGCATTTCTCTTCTGAATCACCATTTTCAACTTCACGAACTAGTCGCATTTTTAATTTTTCCAACTGGATTGTTTTGCCACTATTCAATAAAAGATCAAATTGCATTTGCATTAAAAACAATCAATTCAAACAATTTCAATTTCAATAATTATGGACAAATGTCATTTTGGTTTAATTCAAATTTTATGAGATATTATTCAGGTGATTGACATTAAATGCATCCATACGATAAATTCATTAAAATCTTACCGGATATCTTTCATAGCTTCCAGTTTTGCATAAATTGTTCGTTCATCCACTGCTGTCATATTGATGATTTCAAATCGTCTTTTTTTTTCCTTTTGTTTTTTTCTGTCTTTTTTAAATATATATTTCAATATTTCCACACCGTTGTTAATAATAATTTGAAATTTAATCAAAATTATTCTTCACTTGTCAAAATATTGTAAATTATTCAATGAATAATAATATAAAATTGGAATTTATTTAGATAATTTTCACGTTTACACATTCAATGATAATGTTGATGATGATGATGAGATGATTTCTTTTGTGTCTGTAAAGCATTTAAGGATTTTACATGAATATAATATACGACAAACAAATATAATCAAAACGTTAAAATGCTAACGAGTATAAAAGAGACAATATTACTCAATTGTTGCCCATTGATTTTATGCAATGCACAGTTGTATGGGTTTGTCCGTGTCTAATTCGATGTTTGATATTTGTATGTGTGCGCGCGCGTGTTTTCATATTTATTCACATATATGTGTATGTGTGTGTGTGTGTGTGTGTGTGTGTTTGTGTGAGCGAGTGTATATGTACGTAAATACATCGTACACAGGGTGTACAATATAAATAAATCGTACAAATTCATAACCAATATATTGTGGATTTTTATCCAATTTATTGATTAATAATATAAATAACTCAATGGATTGGAAACATAATAGCATTGACATTGAAAATTAGCATTTTAAATTTTTGATAATGACACGTTGTCATCCATTTGACACCATTGATTTTCTTAATTGACCCATTAACATTTCAACAGTATGATAAAAAAGAGATTCATTGTTGATTGTTTAAAATTGAATGCCATCAAATTGTGTGTTTGTATATGTTTTTGTGTTCAATTTGACGAAAAACATTTTATTTTTTGTATTTCACATCTCTTTCATTTGGTCGATCTCTTCACAGTGCTGTTTCTCTATTTCTATCCATGTGTGCACGCTTGCATGTATATAATTGTATGTTTACATACGATTCGCCGCCATATTTATAACTCCATTTATCATAAATTTATCTAACAAAAATTATTTGTGTCTAAAAATGCTTCAAACAACGACATTTCAACGATTTTAACAACGACATGGCACCATTCAATTCATTTGCACTGTAAACCAGTCTTTAATAATCATTTTCATTTTGCCTCAAAATCAACACATATCATTTGATGATAACATTTGAATGACGATGAAGAAGAGAAAAAAAAAATTTCCATTTAAATAAAAGAATGATGCGAACAGACGAAAGAAAAAATCCCAATATGACAATTTTTTTTTTTTTTTTTTTTTTTTTTTCAATAATGAAAATCCTTTACGGACATTTGTTAAAACACATTAAAACTCTTGATGTAATGTAAACCCGACCTTACATCACACAATGAAATCACATGAGCAAAACAGTGGAATGAGAATTATACAGAAAAGGCAAGAAATATGAAAACACATCGCCACACAAACGAATGATACGTCATGCTTTGAATAAGAGAAAAAAAAAAAAAAAACGCTACCAATAACAGCAGCAACAACATTGACAACAAACATAGAGTGAGAACACGGATACATACGGCAAAAAATTTCGTGTAAGACATTTGATATTAGGCATTTCAACAGAAAAGTTTCCGTAGAAACATTGAGCTAAAAACATACAGACAGTGCGTGTACAAATTACAAAGCAGAACGAATAATACAGTCAAATTCGTAGTATCATTGACGATAAACTTGAAGGTATACAGTTTTGTTAATATTATTTATTATCTTTGGCTGCATCAATTTAATTTTGCGTTTTTTTTTTTTTTTTTTTTTTTCTTTTCAAATTTGATGGTTGTTTTTTTGTTTTCTTCCTTTATTTTCTGCTCCTATTGAACAATTTTATTTGTTGTTGTTGTCCACATTGGAAATTGTGCATAAAAAAACGTTTAAATGACATTACGTCTCATACACTCTATTTCTCATCAATTTTGTTGCACGTATTAATAATAATAAGAAGAAATAAAAATTAATCGTCTACAGTTTGACACTGTGATTCGTTTGATTCTGGTGAAACATATTTTCGTCGTAATTGTGATAAATCGACAAAATCAATAGAATCTCACGAATTGACTCGGTGTGCATTAAAGTAATAAAGAAAAAAATAAAAAAAAACAAAAAAAAAAAACAAAAAAAAAAGAACAAATTAGAAATTAACGAGTATTGTGGAATTGGTCATTTCTTCTTGGTGGGTGACATTACGATACACGCCATTTGATGGAAGCGGCTGTAGTAAAATTAATCGATTTACGTATTTAAAGCAAAAAAAAAAAAGAAAAAAAAACGATGGGAAAAATTAATCACAATATCAATATAGACTGATATTCATATTTTTATATACATTTTTTAATGCGAGTGTGTGTGTGTGTGTGTTTGTATATATTTGCAGCGCAAAAAGAAATCCAAGCAAAAATAGAAATACAACGGAACGTGAAAAGCAGAAAATATGAAGACTCAGCAGATTTTTGTCACCGTTTTGGTATTGGCCGTTTGTCAATGGACAGTTCTTGTTGCAAGTGAGTGTTTTCAATTCAGATTTTATTTGTTTATTGCATATTTTTTTGTTTCTTCTTCATCTCCGTCTTTTGGAAATTCCAACGACAACACTTTTTCCTCTCTCGCTGTCTCTCGCTCTCTCTCTCTCTCTCTCTCTCTCTCTCTATCGATCTCTCTTATTCCGTTATTTCTAAAAAGTTTGATACTTAGACATTTGATAGAGCAATGATAAAAGATGGAATGCTAACATAGAAAACAGGAACAAACACAATCACTCTGATTTTATCGTTTGTGTTTCTGTGTTGATTTGCAATGTTGAGACAAATTTCATTTTTTTTTTTTTTTTTTTTGATGATTTTCAACATGAGTAAAAAAGGAATTGTTTACGGCATTTTTACAAATATTAAAATTACGATTAATCTGAATGACAAACATGCTATCCGAACAAAGAATCTAACGAATTATTGAAATATATCTTGAAATGTATGAATATTAGCAAATACGCTTGAATATTATTCAATTAAAAAGGAACAATAATTGTACTGAAAAGGAAAAACCCGTATGACGTATTCAATTGACGTTCGTAATCTATGCATTATTTATCTGGTTGATGACGTAATTCATAATGATATTTTTTTTTTTTTATTATTAAGATATATTGAGACTTTTTATATTCTTGAATTTGTTATGCCATAAATCGTCTCTTTTTTATGCTTTCTTTCTTTGTAATTTCTGTTCATATTCATAGAATTCCAAGAAATTTGCGTTTGAACATTCGTGGTAAATAATTTCACCACAGATTTTTTATTTTATAATACAACGCCATATCGTGTATGATACAATCATAATAAGTCATTTACTGAAGCGGAGCGCAACAGTCCTGTGGCTGAATTTAAATCCATCCTAAAATGTAAAAGAATAGAAGAAGAAGAAGAAGAAAGTTGGAAAAAAAATCCAACCATAAATTTCTCTACACATCATATATGAATTGATTATATACATGTAGAAATGTTTGAATGTACACGGGTTTCATTCTCTTCATTTTTTTTTTTTTTGCTTCTGTTGATGTTGTTGTTGTTGTGTGGCGACCAACAAAAGGATGTAATACATTAAATTGTATAGAATGCCATGCACAGGCACACTTTGCTAATTAAACATGTACAACTTTCGTTCGTCACACTCTGCAAATAGCATTGACAAATACATATATATATATGTACGCATATCATTAGAATATACAATACATTGAAACATATAAGGTTCGACCGTTTTACTATTGGCATTTCCATCCAACCATTCATCCATCTATTCATCCATCCTTATCGATTCCGAAATATAAAAAACTATAATCACATCATTGAGTGGCGTAATAAATCGATTTTTACAAATTTATTTTTGATTTTATTTGTTCATTTTAGGCGTACCAGCAGAGCAACCAGTAGTAAGGATACATTAACATCATAATGTCAACTTAACTTGACTTAAACATTTTAATTTTAATTTTAAATTAAAACGAAATTCTATTATTTTTCTCTTTCTTTCTCTCTCTCTCCCTTTCTCTTTCTCTTCAATCTTAGACAGCGAATCTTAAGGAAGATACAACGGTAATGATCGATTTTTTTTTTTTTTTTTCATATCATTCTCATTTTATATGACAATTCTTATTGATTCCATCAAAATGACTCATCATTCGAATGATATAGAAACAAATGCCATCTAATTGATGAGAATTATGTTTGGAAACAGTAAAATTCGATTTTTTTTCTTTTTTTTTTTTTAATAAAATATCTGCGTATTTTAATATCTATTGAAATTTTTTGCGCATTTTTTCTCGAATCTGTCGAATCCTTTTCATTAAGTTCATGTTTGTTTTTATATATTTTCAACAGACAGTAAAACCGACTGATCCAACAACAACATCTACATTACCTCCAACAACTTCAACAACACCATCTACAACAACACCGGCTACTACAACAACAACAACTCCAGCAACAACAACGGTTAGAAACGATTTTCTTATTCGAGAATTATTTGATTGTTTTTTTTTTTTGTTTTTGTTTTTTTTTTTTTTTTTTTTCAAATGAGAAATTATCCTAAATATTATAAATTTATCTTCTCAAATAGGTTGTCCCAACAACAACCCCAACAACAACCCCAGCACCAGTAACAACAACAAAAGTCCCACCAACAACAACTCCGGCTCCAACACCAACACCAACACCAAATTGTCGACACTTTGATGGTCCATCATTCATTGGTGGCATTGTGTTGACCATTGGTATGATTGCAATTGGTTTTGTAGCCCACAAAATTTATAAGTCAAAATTCGATCGTAACTATCATACGCTGTAAATAATTCTGTGTTAGACATAGACACAACAACAGCACGAATAACAACAAACAACAACAAATAGAAAAAAAAAAAAAAAAAAACAAAACAACAAAGAAAATTTACATACAGAACAAATCTGTGTATACTTGATTTTTCGAATTCAATTCCCGTGTAATCTCAGATTCATTTACTGTTTTTTTTTTTTTTTTTTGTTTCTTTTTTTCATTCTAATTTTTCCTTTTCTTCTTTCTTTATTAAGTAATTGTTTACTTCAAAGATTATAAATAAGACAAAATTTGTGCAAATACACGAACAATAATAAATAAAATAAAATACACAAAAAAAAAAGAACACAAAAACTGGACAAAACAAAAACAACACTTTCATTTCTCTACAATATTTATCGCTTATCATAAAAACGTATATCAATTCATTTTTTTCTTTTTTTCTTTCGTCTTTTTTGTCTTTTTTGATTGAATGAAAAAAAAAAAAAAAGAATTTACTAGAAATAAGAGAAGGACACATTGCATATATGTTTTTAAATAAATAAAGCCGATAATACGTGCGCATGTTATCATATGCATATAAATATGTATTGTCGTTGTGAATTGTTGTTGTTATTTTTCAGGTATTTGCCATGAACCGAGCTCATTGTGATTATTTCTTATTTATATTATTGACATAAATAAATATTGATTTGATTTCAATGAAAAAAAAAAAAAAAAAAAAAAACCAAAAAAATAATTGAAAATTGTTTTTAAAAATTGTTCACGAAATGTCATTAAAAATCACAAACGAAATTGTGTTTATACAAATAACATCAGTTTTTGTATTGATTCAATGAATTATTTTATATCACATTTGTGTTAGCCATGAACATTTCCGACTGGGCGAATTATTTCCATAGCCATTTCATTGAAATTAATGTGATAATTCTTTTTTCATGAAATTACGCCCATTTTGAGCATTTATTTGATATTGACTGTTGACAGGACGCTGGTATTTACTTACTCTTATATTGAATTCTCAACAGAAGTAAACTTTTTTTTTTTTTTTTTTTTACTTCAAACACTCAGTTTCAGTTACACAAATGTTCGCCAAAACAAAGAGTTTTTTTGTTTCTAATTGAAGTTTTAGTTTCATTCGAAAACACATTTTTCTTTTTGAAGAGGGGGGGGGGGGGGTAGTCAACAAATCGAATCCATCTATTTAAACCAAACAAATCCGATTATCTGTCCAATCAAATTTTTCTTTTACTCGTTGATGATTCTCATAAATAAAAAATTATTACATTCAACAATTTTTCCCAAAGCATTGATAAGAAAAGAAACGTTAGCATTTATCTACAGTAAATAAATATTATCTAGACGTATAGTATCAACTAAATATTATAAATTCCATCCCACATTTTCCAGGCTAATTAATCACTAAATTATAGTGTAATTTTCAATACGTTTGCAGAAATTTGTCAGGCTGGGTAGGGGGAGCCCATTTTCCGTTGATGATAAAGAAAATTCAAAAGAAAAAAAAAAATGATGGGTGTATGCAAAAAAAATGTCGATTTTTTTGGTGAAAATAAATATTTATTTCAAAAATAAATGAATGAGTATATTAACCAATGTATTTCCCATCGTTAGCTAAGATGACTTCGCGCCATCTTTCAGGAAGTTTATGGATTCCGTATCGAAAGAACTCTTCGTCTTTTCTGGCTATCCAGTCAGCGACCCATTTTTGTATTTCTTCAAAGTTTTTAAAGCGTCAAGTCAATTTTGCATCGATCGAAACAAATAGTAGTCCGAAGGAGCAAGGTTTGTAGAGTACGTCCTTGGGGAAATGACTCTTGCAAATCTTTTCAAAATTTTAGAGAAATCGAAGCATTTTCACGAATTTTACGAATCTTACGAATCTTCATTCACATGTGAAGTTGATAAAGGGATTTGCAATTGCGAGCGTATCTATGCGCATCTTTTTAACACATAATCAAATGCGAATCCTTGCGAATCTTTTATTCATTTTCAAGTATAATACGCGAATCTTTAAATTTTTGATCATGTTTTTGCAAATAAATTGGGATTCGCTGCGAGTCATTTCCCCCTAGAAGTACGCGAGTTGATCAAGCTGATCCCAGTCGAAGTATTTTTTCTTTTTAATTACGATGTTTGCACGATGTGTCTTGGCATTGTCATCGTGAAATAAAACTTTGTCTTGTTTAGTCGCTATCCGTGGCCGTTCTATCGTTTTCATGCAAATAATTGATCTAAATACTGAAATTCATTTACGTGTTAGATTCATTGCAGAAGTTGAACCAGTTTTTTGAGTCTAATTTGAATCAGGTGCATTTTTTAATTTCTCCCTCGGAAGTGTCGCGATATTTGGATTCGGTTAAAAACGATTTGAGCGAAAGGGGGTATGATTGGAATGGGGAAACTCAAGACCTGGCTCTCGATAGGGTTTGCTGGAGAAGAATTGTTAAGGGGCTGCCATTACAAAATAGACCAGACGCTGAAGGGCAATAATGGTCTTTAAATGATTGTTATTGTTGTTGTAAGGATGAATTGAACACCCGAATTTGATTTTCAAGTGCATCTTTGAATGAGCGCTTCTGGATATCACTATCTGGAACATTTTAATTACAGATTTCCAGACACGGCACAACACACAAATCAATCGATGCGCCAGCTGCAGCTAAATTCTTTAAAGCACGTTCACACTCGTTTTTTACTTCTTTTAAAGCACTTTGGCAATGTGGCATTCGTTGTATGTTTTTACATGTGAAGAGCTTTGATTTCAAGACATTGACGCCATCTATGCGATTTATCAATGTGCACTGACTATACCAACGGAAATGGCAAAAAGATTTACGATTTGTCGTTTGCATTCCGTAACGGTGTATGTGCAATTCAGTGCATATATGATAGAGATCGCTTGCAATGTAACGCTGAACGACTTATGCCATAGTAAATTAATCAATCGATGCATTTATTGAATCTTTTAGTTATAATTAATATTATTGTTTATTCCAAAAAAATATTTTTGTACTTTTTTATCATTTAAATAAATGTTCTCATACAAGTAAATTCAACAATATTGCTTGTGATAAGGCACAGTGATATAAATATAATCTCTTTGTGTGCATTTGTTTCTTTCATTAGGACACACAAAATATTTTCTAAATAATAATAATGTTTTCCGATTTTTCTTATCGCTCCATACATTTGTTAACATTACAAATTGAGATTGAGAGAGTTGATTTATTCAAATATCAACGTTTTTTTTTTTTCCTAAATAAATAGTAGAATTTAAAAAAAAAATGACGCACATTTTTCTTGTTCGTTTAATAACACAAACTAATTAGACTGCTAGAAAAAAGTGCATTTTCATGAATTTTTTTTTTTTTTTTTATCAATAAACTCTCTCAGGATGAAAATAACAACAACAAAAATAACAATTATAATTTGCCGACAAATTAATTAGTTCAAGTGGTAGCTGTTGTAATTATTTGACGATACGGTTTTGAAATGTTTGTTATTGACAAACATGTGTTAGAACAGATTGTTTAGATTGTGCCAAACATATTATTCAAGGTATTTCAATGAGTTTGTAAAATTTATTTAAATATTATGGCCAATAAACGATTAAAACAGTTTAAATTATTGTTCGAATTGTTTGAATTCATTCAGACTGAAAGTTATTGAAATTCATGAAAAAAAAAAATCACATCGTTCATTATATTTCGTGTGTTCATTGAGTTTAAAACGTTAATATTGTTTAATGTAAAGTGTATAAAGAAAAAAGTATTGAAATATTGGATATCATTTGATTGTAAAAAAAAAAAACACAAAAATCCGTTTTCCTTCGAAATAATTTGTAAACAATTTATCTTTGTTATAAGTAATTTAATACTAATTTGGTAAATTTTCAATCGAATGAAATTAAAATTATCATTAATTTAATTTAATTTTTGAGCAAACCCTAATTAAGTGATTGCAACACTTGAAAATGCTTTTAAAACTTTTTTAATTCTTTTTTTAAAAAGTTTTTTTTTTCGTTATATATTTCAAGTGTATTTTTCAAGTTTCATATGCAAAAAAAAAAAAAAAACAGCTCTAAGAAGTAGTATAAAAGATAAATGTAAACATTTACGCCGAATGACAATAAGAAAATATTCATTGACGTTTCAAGAAAAGCATGCGAACTAAATGTATCAGAACAACTGACTCCAAAACAAACTACTTTAAAGTAAATATCGTATGAAGAATTCTTCATTGAAAGAGAAACAGAGATTGTTGTATTTTCTAAAAATGTACTTAACTTGAGTATTGTACATTTTTTTGAGTATTGACAGTTTGAATAAAAGTAGTTTGTTGATTTGCTTGTAAACAAATAAGCATGTATATATATATATATATTGATGTATTGGTTGAAATATAATCAAATACATGTGAATCAAAACATTTGACTTTAGTTTGACAATTTTGCTCATAGCCTTGTATGATTCACAATTAATTAAGCAGCTGGGAAAACATACATACGATATAGTTCCATGTATACTGGATGATTCATAGTAAAAAAGGGGAAAAAAAACCAATTGAATAAAAAATAGAAATTCGTCAACGATTCGATTGAATCGTGTTTCGACATTGAACACGTCCTCAATGTTCTCAATATTCAATAAAAAAGATCTAAGGAATTTGCTTGTATTTTTCTCAGCTTTGTCTGTTTGGTTTTTCTCATAAAATATATTCATTTTTTTCTATTTTTTTTTTTTTTTTTTTTTCTATTCATCAATTGATCTCTAAGAGTTTAAGTGAATAGTGTGACAGTGAGAAAAAAAAGACAAAAAAAAAAAAAAAAAAAATTCTGGCGGAACGCATAGAAATGATAAGACCAATGACGCCACCAACTGCGTCCAATCCAAGTCAAACGACTGCGTTTGAAAAAGTGCGTTTGTTGTTATGGAAAAATTTTCTACTTCAAAAACAGCATAAAATTCACACAATTGTCGATATTTTTTTGCCGGTGGTATTTTTTGTGATTTTTGCCAGAATACAATATGCAATACCATGCCATGTTATCGAATCGGTTACATTTGAAGAGGAATCGGTTGATACATTCCATGAACATGCGTAAGAATTTTTTTCATTCTTTTTATTGCTTTTAATGAAAAAAAAAAAAACAAATGAATAATAATGAAATATTCGAAATCAATCTTAATTAGGTATAAATATTATTGGGAATCGAATCAACAACTCATTTTCAGCCCAAATAATGTAATTTTCAAAGATTTAATGAGTGACGTGACAAAAAAATTGAAATTTGCTGATGCCATTGGTGTTAATAGTAGCGCTGATATCGAGACCAATTTTAAAAAAAACCAATTATTCGCTGGTATTGAATTTCATCATTCAAATGTAAGCAATAAAACCGTAAACATTAAATTATTTTTATTTAACATTTCGTAAAATTCGTCTCTTGTATATGAGATGAATGATAATAATAATTTATTTTATATAATTGTTTTTTTTTTTTTTTTTATTCATACGCAACAGAATAGTGTTTATTTTCAATTTATTTTTGTTGTTTTTCTTCTCTTAGGATATAAATGAATTACCAAAACAACTATCGTATTCACTGCGTTTTCCGGGTGAATTGCGTACCAATTATAAGGAAAATTGGCAAACAAATAAATTATTTCCAGATAATCCATTTGAAAGAAGAAATGAAAAGCAAACAGGTTATAAAAGTAATGCACCAGATTATTACAGTGAAGAATTTCTACATATTCAAAATGCAATCGCAAAAGCATTTATTGAAAGGACACAATCAACCAATGAAAAAAATACCACACTACCAAATATTTATGTTAAAAAATTCCCATATTCATCATTCATCTCCAATGGTATGCTTCATATGGAGAAAATTACCCTTTATTTGAATATATCTATATATACAATACAAATTTAGTTAATCTTTGGAACATTTACGCGATAATTATCCCATTAACCCTCTCCCACCCCTTTTTCACCCCCCCCCCCCCCAGGTATGCTTGCAATGATTCAAGGAACGATGCAATTTTTTTTCATCGTAAGCTTAAATTATACGTTCAGCAATAGCGTACGTTTTATGTCAATTGAAAAAGAGAAGCAGCTAAAAGAAGCAATGAAAATCATGGGATTGGCAAATTGGATGCATTATTTAAGTTGGTTTATTCGTTCGATAACAATGTTATCACTTTCCATGCTTATGATTTCGATTTTGTTAACGGTAATTATCTATTGTCACGCTTACAAACAGTAGCGATAAAATGTCAGATGTACGCGCCCAAAATGCAAACTACATGACCCTACCACGTGCTTTAACGTATTGGTATGGACGTTTCATCGCTATGCTTACAAATCGATAATTTTCAATACATTAAGATAATGAAAGAATTGACTTTTAACAAAATTATGACAAATTCAGCTTTTTAGCTATGAACAAAATGTTCATGATTTTCTCAATATCCATTGTGTCTACAATGGTCAAACGATTTGAGAAAATCAAGCCAAACAAAGAAAGAACAACTCTTTCCATTCTTAAAGAATCTTTTTTTTTTTTTTTTTTTTTTTTTCAAAAGCAATAATAATTTGTTTTTCTCTTTTTTCTTTTATCGTATAATTTTAGCAAAATTTTTATAAATTCGGAGCGGTTTTTCCAAACACAAATTTTTTCTGTTTATTCATCTTTCTTGTCGGTTATAGTGTTAGTTTTATAACAATGGGTTTTGTTGTTTGTTCATTATTTACAAAATCAAAAACGGCAATGACATGTTCAACATTCGTATGGTATATCACATTTACAATATTTACAATATTACAATATTTGCTATATTTGCAGGATATTTACAATATTTATTTTTATTTACTTTCGTTCATTCCCTTTTAGGTATATCACATATGTGCCATTTCTTTTTTTAAACAAAGGTTACCTTGAAATGTCAACATTTTTAAAATTGTTAATTTGCATTTGTCCAAATACGGCCATATCATTTGGATTTCAAACAATTTTACATCTTGAGGATATGGGCACTGGATTAAATTGGCATACCGCATTTCAAACAATATCAATTTATGATCCATTATGTATGGCCATAATATTTATTATTTTATTATTAACATCAATTGGTTTATTTTTTTTAACATTGTACATTGAAAATATAATGCCTGGTGGTTATGGTGTTGCAAAACCATGGTATTTTATATGTACAAGAAGTTTTTGGAAAAATTTTCACAATTATAAACAATTTAATGATGATGATCATATGGAAGCTGATTCATATGAATTCTCTTATACAAATGGTGATCGGGTAAATTTCGAAAATGAACCCATGAATACAACCGTTGGCATTGAAATTCGAAATTTATCAAAATTATTTGGAAATAAAGCGGCCGTTAATAGTTTGTGGTTGAATATTTATTCAAATCAAATTACATGTTTATTGGGACAAAATGGTAAGTTTTGTTATGCAAAAAAAAAATTACGTAAATTAATTGTCTGTATGAATGAAAATTATAAGAAAATATTTATATTTTTAATGAATTAATTATTAGGTGCCGGTAAAACAACAACCATTTCAATGTTAACAGGAATGTATGAACCAACCAGGTAATGAATTTTTTTTTTTTTTTTTTTTTTTTTTTTTTTGATAAATTTTATAATTAGGATACATAACCGAGCACTGGAGCCTTCATCAAACAACATACAAACAGCGCCATACTCAAGCGTTGCATTAGATTTGTATTGTGAATGGAAGTGGTGAGAGTTTGAATTAATCAAATACAACAACAAAATCTATGGAATGGCTCAGTGCTCGCACACTTTTATCACATTTTTGTGGATAAATTGACACAATTTTATATTCAAATGATATTCATATCAATTGTTCTTTTGTTTCGTTTCATGTACTTGGATTACATTTGGATTTCATTGCATTCTGACGATAAAAATGATTGCATCTTTGGGTGAATTTTCAATTTCAAAAATCAATCTTGCATAAATGCATATAAATCTAATGTACTTTTCGTTAATAAATATTGCTTTGGAGAGTAGTGGAACAGCAAATATTAATGGTCATGATATTCGTACGAATATGGATAAAGCACGACATTCAATGGGATTTTGTCCACAGCATAATATACTTTTTGATGAGCTAACCGTTCGCCAGCATATATTATTTTATTGTCGATTAAAAGGATTAAGTAATGAAGCAACCGAATATGAAATTCATAAATATGGTCAAATGCTTGAGCTATCAAATAAAATGGATACATTATCAACGGCATTGTCCGGTGGACAAAAGCGTAAATTATCAGTTGTAATTGCATTGTGTGGCCATTCAAAAGTTGTATTTTTGGATGAACCAACCAGCGGTATGGATCCAGGTGCACGGCGACAACTTTGGGATATTTTATTGGCTGAAAAAAAGAATCGAACCATTTTATTAACAACACATTTTATGGATGAAGCAGATGTGCTTAGTGATCGTATTGCTATTATGGCTGATGGTGAATTAAAATGTGCTGGTTCAACATTTTTTTTAAAAAAACGATTTGGTACCGGTTATCATTTGATTTGCGCTAAAGAAAATAATTGTGATTCAAGTTTAATTACGGAATTATTACAAAAATATTTACCTGAAATTCATGTGGATAGTGAAAATGATACGGAAATTGCATATACATTACCAGAAGAGAAAAATGAATTATTTCCGCAAATTTTCAATGATTTAGAAACGAATGAAACACGATTAAATTTGCGTAGCTTTGGTGTATCGCTAACAACATTGGAAGAAGTATTTTTGAATCTTAGCACATCGGCCAAACTAAATGGTGAACCAAATGGTACAAATAATTCGGATAATGCAAATGAAACGCGTATCACACTCAATGATGATCTAATTTTATTGCGAGGTAAGAATTTTTTTTTTTTTTTTTTTTTTTTTCATTTTTGAAATTTCAATAGTTTTACAAAAATATTTTATTTATTGTTTGGGTCTTTAGGTGTGGCTTTAGTTTGGAATCAAATTCTTGCATTATTTTATAAACGATTCCTTTGCGGTAAACGTTCATGGCATACCGCTCTCTACTATAATTTAATTGTCATGTTAATACTTACGCCCGTTATATTTGATGTTGGAAAATTGTTACCAAATTTAAGTCAATTGCCAGCACTTGATATCAATTTTGATAAATATAAATCACCAATGGTCATTCTATCAAATGATAGTTCACAGTAAGTTTCAACTATTTGATTTTCTTCTTTTAAAAGCCATTAATTCTTTTTGTTTGTTTGTTTTAAAGATTTGTATCTCAATATAAAAAGAATATACAGCAATCATCTGCAACTCTGAAACAAGCGAATGGCAATATGGATAAATATCTTTTGGAATTGTCAAAAAATTCATTGAAAGAGTATACATTCCAGTATTTAATAGGAGCCAGTTTTCAATCAAATGAAACAATTATTGCTTGGTTTAATAATCAAATTTTACATTCAGCAGCATTAACACTAAATTTAGTGCATAATGCAATATTAAAAACGATCTTAAACGATGGCTATGATATTAGTTTAACAAATGCTCCATTAGAATTTATAAAAAGGAATAAATCATCGATGCCATATAATGAATTTAATGACATGTTTGGACTTATGTTTTCACTTGCAGTCGGTGCTGCGATGGCACTTCTAACTGGATCATCTATTTTATTTTATATTAAGGTAAAAATGCTAATTCGATGATAATAATATTAAATTTGTAGCTGCTTCAATTGAAATATTTTCCTCTGTTCTATTTTTCACGTATGTTGTTGTTTTTTTTTTTTTTTTTTTGCCATCATTTCAACTAGGAAAATGAGCGAAATGCAAAATTCTTACAATACGCAAGTGGAGCGTATTTGCCAATCTTTTGGGGTTCATCAATTTTATGGGATATTCTAATAATTACAATAACAATTATAATTGTCATTATTATGTTGATACTTGGTGGACATGAGGGATGGTCGGGTTTTTATGATTTATTTGCTGTTTTCATCATTTTACTTTTATTTTCATTTGCCATACTGCCAATCATTTGTATTGTCTCAATGATATTTTCAAAACCATCCACCGGAATGAATGTTCTTACAATTGCCAATATAGTTTTGGGTAAATAATTATAGTTTTTTCTTTTTTTTTTTTTTTCTTTTAATTGAAAATTCAAATGAAATTGTTAATATAATGAAATTAATGTTTTTTTTTTTTCAGTTATGGTTTATTCCATGAATTTAAATTTTAGCGAAAGAATCTTTTATAAAATCTTTTCAAAAATGTTATCCTGCTATCCATTGTGCACAATGATGGACACATTAATGAAAATCCCAAAAGTACATGCAAAACAGAAAATGTGTGAGTTTAATTGTAAAATGGCAAATTTAAACAGAATATGTGATTGGACCAAATATTGTAACACAAATCCAAAGTGTTGTTGTAAGTATTGAAAAAAAAAAAAAAAAAAAAAAAGTTGAATTTCGTTAAATTTCTCATTAAAATGAGCTCATTTTCCCTTAAATTTTCCGTTAGCTAACACTCTGTATACGTTTGATGAGAATGGAATCGCTAGTAATTTGTTGAGCATGTTTTTAACCGGCATATGCGGTTTTATTTTGCTATTGTTAATTGAATTTGGCATAGTAAAAATCATTAAATTACTATTATTCCGATATATTCCACGGAAATATCCAATTCAAAATGAAAATACCGATGATGATGTGTTTTTAGAAAAAGAGCGCATTGATAAAATGAGCGAAAATGATTTACGACAAGAAACAATGGTCATGCAAAATGTTTCAAAATTTTATGGTGATTTTTGTGCCGTTAATGGTTTTTCCGTGGCCATTAAGAGGTAACATTCAATTTTCTATTATAATTTGTTTGCAATCATTTAATGGAAATAATTTCATTGATCTTATTTCAGCGGTGAATGTTTTGGTCTCTTAGGAAAGGTAATAAGACTTGTTTTTTTTTTTTTTCAACTTATCCTTAAAAATTGTTCCTAAAAATGGTTCAAATATATGATCGTTTTTTTTTTTTTTTTTTTTTTTTTCAATCATAGAACGGCGCTGGAAAATCATCCATTTTTAAAATGTTAACTGGCGAAACATTGATAACAAGCGGTGAAATTTTTACACAAGGCTACAGTCATAAATATCAATTGACAAAAATTTATCAAATCATTGGCTATTGTCCACAATTTGATGCATTGTTAAATAATTTAACGTGCCGTGAAACATTGGAAATATTTGCTATGTTACGCGGCATACCAATGACATATGTAAAACATTACATTGAAAATTGTGCACAAAGTTTAGATTTTATGCAGCATATTGATAAAAAAGTCAAACAATTAAGGTTCGTGTAGCTCTTTGAATTTAATTTTGTTTGATCGATCGATTTATTCAAATGCATACCAAAAACACTAATTAAATTACTAATCACAATGTTAAATCTCGATTTTTTTTTTTTTTTTTTTTTTTTTAATTTTTTTTTTTTTCTCTTTTACCTCTCATTTTGCATGCAATTAGTGGCGGAAATAAGCGAAAATTGAGCACGAGTCTTGCAATTGTCGGAAATTTAAGTGTAATTTTCTTAGATGAACCAACAACTGGCATGGATCCAAAAACAAAACGCAATTTATGGAATGTTGTCAATAAAGCACGCGAAGCTGGCAAATCAATTGTACTTACATCGCATAGCATGGAAGAATGCGAAGCACTTTGCACACGAATGACTGTGCTCGTCAATGGCATATGCAAATGCTTAGGATCAGCGCAACATCTTAAAAATAAATTTGCCAAAGGATTTGAGCTTAAAATTAAAGTCAAAGATGATGAAACTAAACAGTAAGTTTTTTTTAATTAGGCAATTTATACAATTGAAAGTAAACTATTGATTAAAATTTCGTTTATTTTTCACATTACAGGATGAGTATCAACAATGTAAAAAATTTCGTAATGCAAACATTCAATGGTGCCACATTTAGGTATGGATTTTCATTTTTCATCATCAATAAATTAACACATTTCAAACAAAAACAATTTCATCCTGTTTTTTTTTTTTTTTTGCATTGTTCTTCATACAGAGAGGAATATCAATGCATTTTAACATATACGATACCAGCCGACGATATGAAATGGTCAACCGTATTTGGCATTATGGAAAATGCCAAGAAAACATTAAACATTGATGATTATTCAGTAAGCCAAACAAGTCTTGAGCAAGTGGTTTTAACATTAGTTAAAGATCAAATTGGACGTCAAAAGCTCGAATGAATTTAATCAAACAATTACATTACATCCATGTGTTTCAGCGTTTGCACAATTTTAATAAGAAATTTTGAATACAAAATGCGCACCAAAGATTTCATCAAATCAAAAAAAAAAAAAAAAAAAAAATCAAATAATATTTGGTTTTCATTTATTTGCTTGAAAAAAACGCAATTTTTTCTCTTTTATCAATTAATTATTGATGAAAATTTGTTAATTTCTTTCATATGCAAATAATTTTACCACCAAATTCACATAATTAAGTGTTATATAATTGTGCAAATTAATTATAAATTTTCAAAATTAATTTTGATGATTAATTAAAAGAAAAATATTTAAACTATTTAAAGTACATATCAAGGGGCAAATCACTTTGCGTATTATTTTTTCAATTACTTTCTATTATGCTGCTATTAGTTTTATAAGTTTAGTATTATTTTCGTATAGTAGATACCGACAGATATTTTGTATTTAAAGTGACAGTCAGATATTTGATTTGCTATTTTTTTTTTTTTTAAACAACTTTTATTCTTAAATTAAGTTAAAAGATTTGAGTATTTAGCCCCTTGATACATATTGCTCTAGTACAATTCATAAAATATTGTTTGATGAGATAATCGATAGTAGATTTCATTCTCTACTCTTCCTTTTTTCTTTTTAACGTAGATTTATGAACATTTTTCAATCGTTTTTCTTTTTTTTTCTTCTTTTTTTTTTCTTTTTTTTTTTCTTCTTCTTTTGATATAAAAGTTAAACTAAATTCTAGTTAAACTAAATAATCTTTCCAAATAATTTTTTTTGTCATTGATGTTAATGTGTTTTAGGAAATGTGTTCTTTGTTGAATGTTTCGAGTTGATTTCGATGATAATTTTTCTATTCAACAAAAAATGATTTGGCATAATTTTGTCTGTTCAGTAATCAAAAATATAAATGATTACTGTTTAGCAAAGTGTATGATTCAATATCAGAATAATGTGTTTTTTTACCTTATAAAAAGGGTCTCAAAAATAATTAGTGTTTTTGTCGATTGTAACGCTGTGAACTTCTAATAAAATATTTATATATTCCACAAAACATTGATTTTTGAAAATATTTTTGGATTTTTTTTTTCTGATTTTGTTATTTTTGAAATCCTTCATTGGTATGATTTTCAAGCAGATATTCGTAGCAATGTGACTTGCGATGTAGGTTTTTATATGTGAAGAGCTTTGATTTCAAGATATTGATGCCAACAATACGATTCATCAATGTATACTGACTATACCAACGGAAACGGCAAAAAGATACGATTTGTCGAGTTGTTTTGAAAGAAATGATTTGTCGTTTGCATTCCGAAACTGTTCTGCTCTTTGATATTTGTACCAACAATTAAACCATCAGAAGTGACGTAAAAATTTTCGAATTTCAATCATACAGTCATGTTGGAAATGGGGAAAAGATAATTTGGGATGCTGATTGCTGAGTCCGATGAATTTGAGAGCTAGGCGCCTGTAAAGGGCAAAAAATCAGGTTTTCATCAAAATCTAACTTCTAAATGGTTGAAAACTTCAATTCGGTGTTTTTAACAAAGTTGTAGATCTCATCGAGGCTAGAAACTTTTCCGAAAACACCACCCTCAAAAATCTCACCCCTTGAGATCATAGGATCATCTTAAAGTTATTTAATTTCGTAGGAGGATGCACCCATGACGGGGTGAGATTTTGGGGATGGTGTGTTCAGGAAAATTTCTACCCTCGATGAGATCTACAACTTTGCCGAAGAAACCGAAGTGAAATGCTCAATCGTTTTGAAGTTAGAATTTAATGAAAATTCGATTTTTCGCCCTTTAGAGGCGCCTGGCCCCCAAACCAGACTCAGACTCAGCCAATCAAATGTTGACCAAATTATCTTTTCCCCATTTCCAACATGATTGTATGGTTGAAATTTAAAAATTTTTCCGTCACTTCTGAGAGTTTACTTGTAAAAATATCTTTGCAAACGTCAATGAGCAGCATTTTAATTGTGGTCCCTTGAAATTATTCGAATGATTATCATTTAAATGTTGCAGTAATTTTTGTACCACAGACTTTCCACTGGGAACTTCCCAGGGGTTCTTTGATCCCTTCTGATGCTCTAGGACTCGAAGAATTGTTCAAAACACATCGAAATGGCGAAAGGTTTTTTTTTTTTTTTGAAAAATTTTTAAGACAAATTTACACGAGATAGAATGGAATCCTTTTCGATTTTTGATCGAGAAACAAACCATATTCATGATGAAAAGAATTGAAATCGAATCCAAAAATAAATGTGTAGTAGGTTTTGCGTCTATTTTGTATTACAAATTATTGATGTAATTCCATTTGAATTATTCTATTGTAAATAATGAATTTTTTCAATTAAATATTTCGGCAGTCAAACAGTTGAATTTTTTCAATTAAATATTTCGGCAGTGAACAGTTTTAATTAAGAATAATTCGTGTTGCATATTGTGATGAAATAATTTCATGGCAATTTACGGTAAAATCATTGATAAATACAAATAACAATTGAATGATTAAAACAAAGATGTTTCTTTTCTTGAATCGATGAGCTTCAACACCGAATAAGACATAAAGCATATTCTTCATTATATGTGGACTTTGGTAGATTTTGAATTTTCGATAATTTACTGTTCAAATCGGATTGTTCAAGTTAATTGAAAAATTATGAAGTGTTGTTTTGCTGTCTGTTTTCATGTTCGTCATTATATTTTCAAAAAGAAGAAGAAAAGAAACTGATGAACAATTGCTTGATCAAAGTGAATCAAAAAAAAGCTCTTACCTCAAAAATTAACAACGAAACCAAACACGTCAAGAGACATCGATTGGATGTTAATTGTTGTTTCGATTGTAAAGCGAATGCGATTTTTATTTTGGAACATCATAGGGTCAATATTATGTTGAACCGATGAAAATGGTTAACGAGTATCACCTGAAAGACCTCAAATTTAAATAAAATCCATGCAAACTATTGAATTTAAAATTTTTATTTATTGAAAATGACATACAAATCGAACACGAGAAAAAAGAACGCACACTTTTTTCTGGGAACACAGCAAATTTCAATGGTTTGTTTGTTTTATTTGTGAGCATGTGATGTATGATAAGTTCACAAGATCATAAGTACTTAGTACTTCAAGGATGCTAACGATACGTTGACTGACTATGTTAACTTAAAGAAAAAAAAAAAAAAAAAAAAAAATTGAACACATTTTTGAGTAATTTGTCACTTATTTCTATTTTTCAAATGTATTGAGGTGTCTATTGAATAAAATAAGGATAATATAAGTTCAGAGTGTGTATGAGAGAGCGAGAGATAATACAAATATGCTTTACGACAAATCTATTCACTAAATGTGACATCCCGTCGTATGAGTGTGCTGCGTTGATCTCCATCGGCCGGTGCATCTTCATCAAATGTAAAATCGGTGGTTTCTGAACGTGAACTTCGTACACTTTGATGTGCCAATGCTCTGTTGTCAACATCAAATATTATGATCAGCATCCATCGATCAACATCATTATTGTTATTGTCATCATCATATCAATGTTTCCATTTGAGATATTACGATTTTTACGTACATCATTTATAGGTGTTTTTTTTTTTTTTTTTTTTTCATTTGTTATGTTGCACGCAACAGTTTCAATGTCACAATGCCGATATTCATGTATTGGTCATTGAATTTGTAATTTAAAATAAAAAAAAAAAAAAAAAATATATTCTTTTCAGTTATCTGGTTTTTATTTCATTATTATTTTCTTTGCGATCGATATATGTGTTGAAATGAAATGACAAATATGAATGGATGAATGAGTCTGCAAATTGAACGATTGAAAGACAGAATAAAAGAGAAAGAAAGATGGAGAGAGAGGGAGAGAGAGGGAGAGATAGGGAGAGAGAGGGAGAGATAGGAAGAGAGAGATAAGAGAGAGAGAGAGAGATATCTAGAGATAAGAAATTAGGATGAAGAGAGAAAGAGATAAAGAGATAAAAAGAAAGGAAGAGAAATAGAGAAATAGAAGCAAAAAAGAGTGAAATACATTGTATTTGCATCATGGAAAACTGCATCACGTCTCAAAATTTCGTGTGATCAATAAAAAAAAAAAGAAAACACGTTTTTTTGGTTCGATATTCAAGAGCGTGCAAATCGATAGTTGATTGGCCAACTAGGATAGAGAGGGATAGAGAGGGAGAGGGAGAGAGTGAGAGGGAGAGGGAGAGAGAGAGAGAGAGAGAGAGAGAGAGTGAGAGAGGGAGAGAGAGAATGAGACAGAGAGAGTAAGAAAAGGCCAGATTTGCAATGCATTTATTTGAAGCAGATCAACGGCATCGCAAATTGAAAATGCAAATGCAAGATATTGTTTTGATTTTCAATAAATACTGAAATGGGGTTTGCTGTACTGTCATATTCTCAGCCATTCACGCCAATTGTTTTTCAATGAATGTTGTTGATTTTATTTTCTCAATGTCGGTCTCTGATAATCGATCATGTCACATTGTCTTAATCAATGAGCGTAAAGGAAAACGAAAGAAAAAAAAAAATAATATTAAATTTTTCATCAGCGGGCGGAAAATTATGGCAAACTAAAGTTGAAGAAAACCAAAAAGAAAAAAAAAATGGTTACTATTTCACCTGAAATGGTCGTGATTGAGGTAATTCTTTCTCGTCGAACTATTTGTTTTATGTGTGTCGTTCGTTTCCATGAAGCCAAAAGTCGATGTGTGAAAAATGCCTGTCCAAGTCGAAATATGAGAGCGAAGTGTGTGTGTGTGTGTGTGTGTGTGTCTGAGTGTGTGTGTATGTGTATTTTTGTCTGTTTTTGATATGTGAATATGGTGATTTTTGTATAACATTCACCAATTGGGCCTGTTTACGTTGGATGATGACATTTGTTTGCTATAATTAATGAAGAGGTCAATGAAGAGAACTCTGTACAAAAATGTGTTGAATTGCGATGCAATTTAATTACGTATTTGCCAAATGGCTTATTGCGAATACACGAGCGAAATAAAAAAAAAAAACGCAAAAATAACAGAGCATTATGTATTTTGCACACGGTTATAAATCGTAACTCGTTTGTGTGATTTTCATCATTATTATCATCAATTATTTTGCTTTTGTTCACATTTATTTTTTTTTTTTCTGTCTGTTTATTCGTTTGTTTGTTGCCAGTGTCTATAATGCACATCTTAATTTCTTTAGATCACTTGCTGAGTCGAATGTTATTTTTTTGTGCTGTTGTTTTTTTTCATCTCTCTATTTTATTGTTATTATTTCTTCTTCTTCTTCTTCTTCTTCTTTATTTTCTGTTATTGTTACGTAGCTTAGCAAAACAATAAAAACTAAATGCCTATGAAATATTAATGGAATAGTTCAAACAAACAAAAAATGATAATAAAACAACCAAATCGAAAAAAAAAAAATATTACAATTGCATTGCTTATATTGTAAAGAGACACATTACCAAAGAGACAAGCAATAATCATTTTTAAAGCTATACAACATGTTACATGATTAAAAAGAATGATGGAGTGAATCAGTCAAAAGAGTGAATGAGAGAAAGAGAGAAGGCGAGCAAGGGAGTCAAAAAGAAAGAGAGAAAAACTCCACGTGTTTCGTTTAATTCTCGAGCATTCGCGGGTACATAGTGTAGAAGAGGGCAAATGCGTGCATAAAAGACAACGGCAATGTAAAAAATATATAAATCGACAATTGTCGGTCAGGGGAGGTGCCTAAATGGAAAAGCGAAACAACCATAACTATACATGCAAGCGATGTGATAATGTTGTTGTTTTTGTTTCTTTTAATTAATTGTCATTATTATTATTCATGACACTTACCTTGATCCCCAATTACTTTGTTCAGATATTATCAGTGAATCGGCCGGCGCTCTATGAAGTGGAAGCATTACGAAAACAAAACACACACACAAAAATTATTAAAGAGAAAATGAAAATTAAGCGATTTTATGTATGTTTACTATTTTGATCCGTTCAAAAAAGCCAAAATGAACGAACGAACGAACAAACGATTTCAATAAACAAAAAAGAAAATCAAAATTTTTCAAAGAAAATGTGTCGTCGTTTTCATGTGTGATTACGATTTGATTTTAAATTTTTCGGAAATTTAACTGAAAATGTCTGACTAATTTGTACATAAATTATTACAAAGATAAAGGCTAATTTTCTGCACAAAACACAGACTAATCAGACACGAACGCATAATTTGGGCCCAGATTCCATTGACCGATCTAATCAACGTTCAATACAAATTTCGAGACTATTTTAACTGTATGATTCGACAATTATCGAAATAGATTGCTTGTTTTTCTTCAAATTATCCAATTAAATTATGAACTCAAATGAGATAGAAACAGAACATCAATCAGAGTCTTTAAGTAAGAATGACAGAAGGTAGAGAGAAAAAGGGTAGAGAGAGAGAGAGAGAGAGAGAGAGAGAGAGAGAGAGAGATAATTAGAAGCAACGAGTAAAATATGAACAACGAATGCAAATGCATTTTTCGCAAAATTGTGAAATGTATGACGTTTTTTATGCTCTGACTTTTCAGTCAGTACAAATAAGATAATGAAGGCTCATTAGTGTTCAATTTTAATTTCAAGTACGGTGCTTTGAAGCACGAAAAATTCCAAACAAGCACACACACATAACAACAACAACAACAACATCAACAACTATAACAATAACAATAACAACAAATTAACTCAAGTTATGGAAAATTTACGAAAGATAGGGAGAGATCCAAACAATCCAAACAACAAATATTAGGTGAGGAAAACTCACAAAACACTTACTGATGGCTACTAGAACGTGTTAAGCCGCGTGAATATTCCATTCTTTTGTAAATTGACGACAATCCCAAAGCGATTGGCGTTAAAACGGTCCACAAGGACAACGACAAAAATCCGGAAAACCATAAACCGTTCATTGGGTCAATGATATGATTGCAAAATAAATGACGATTCGCATCGAATATATTAAACAATCGACGACATGGTGCGATATTATTCATAAGTTGTCTCAATGTTTCTCGTTTATTTAACATCAGGTGTTCTTTAAGTCTGTTTGTAATGAAATTGCAAATTGCAAATTGCAGCCGTAGCCAAATAAGAAGAAAATGATGAAAAGAAAGAAGAAAAAGAAGAAGAAGAAGAGGAGGAGGAGGAGGAAGAAGAAGAAGGAATTAAGAAAAAGAATGAACAAAATTGAAACGAGTTTTCGTGAACTTTGGACCATTGTGCCAAACGTGTACCTTAATTTGAAAGCAACACTTTTATTAAAGCATATATTTGCTGAATCTTGATTTATGAAAAACTGGGTCGTTTTGAGGTAACTAATGCTCTGGTTCACCATATCGGTCCAAGGTTCTTTTTGCAATTGCAATGCCGTTAATTCGAATTGAATTTCACTGCGAAGACGTTCCAATGGTTGTAAAACATTAGCCTGTAGTCGACGAGCTCGATTGCCCAATGTTGACATGCGTGATGATGTTGTTGACTCTTGAATCTGAACACAAAAACAAAGCAAAAAACTATGTGAATTGGCAATGTGTGTGTGTGTGTGTGTGTGTGTGTGTGTGTGTGTGTGTGTGTTTTTGTGTGTGTGTGTGTGTGTGTGTGTGTGTGTGTGTGTGTGTGTGTGTGTGTGTGTGTGTGTGTGTGTGTGTGTGTGTGTATATGAAGACGTACCTGTACCGAAACTCGTTGCATTTGATCAATAAATGTGGATATATCTTTTTCCGGTGTCGGACGACTCAGATCAGTTCGATATGTTAAAAAATTGATGTCTGAATTCGCAAGCATATATGTGAGTATATTTTGCAAGTCTTCGGTTAATGTAATGAATGATGATGCGGATACAAAAATTTTCTGCAAACGAAAATGAGATAAAACAAAAACCAAAACAGCAAATATAAAAATCAAGATACAATTTAGAGAAAAAATGAATTTTTTCGTTTTTTTTTTTTTTCATATTCAAGTTCAATTGGTTATTTGATTGTAATTTTGTAAAATGTAAACAATTGGATTCGTTACCTCAATTTCATCGTCAAGTCCATTGTGCTCATGAAGATCGAAAATTTGTGATATATTAACAATGCGATCAAATTGAAATACCGAAAATGTGGCATCATTTTGTTGGCATCGTTCAATTGCATTGGCCAATGTAACATTTAATAATTTCGATTGTTCAATATCATCAATGGCTAAATATTCATTAATAATACCATTAACTGTTTCATTTTCATATATCCAACCAGGTTTATCAAATAATTTACTAAATACATGATAATTTGGTGAATCAAATAATGGTCGACATAAAAATACTTCACCATGACTGCCAGCCAATAATATTAATATGGTAAAGGTTACCAAACCAAAACTACCAATTGCAATTAGTATTGCACTTAAAATGAATGTTATTTTTGCCGATGATTCGGCATGTATAATACCAAGCAATAAACTAATTGACAATAGCAACGAAATGCATAGCACGGTCAAGGCTGTTATCAATGATATGCTCCACAATAGATTGCCCGCATTTTTTAGTTTTTCCATTAATGGTTTAACATTTTCTTGTTCAGCATTCACTTTTTTTATCATACCATTTAACATTTGGCCAAGATCTTGTGTTGCTATTCGTATTGAATTTGTTATTTCCATTAATGATTTTTCAATATTTTCCACCGTTTTTTGTAAATCCATTTTTACAATTGCCGGAAAATTATGCAGTTTATCTTGTACCGTTCGCATTTCCATTGATATATTTATATGACGATTATTTGCATGATATTCACCTAAATTCAGCATACGCAACAAATTTGGATCACTTTGCATCTTTTAATTGGATATACAGCATTCAGTCAGTCAAGTGATTAAATATGAAATGAAAAATGTGAGAAAATGAAAAAAAAAAAAAAAAAAAAAAAATTCGATAAGAATAAAATCATTTAACATTTGGCCGAACAAAAAAATGAACATTTCTATTAAAAATATTTGGACGAATAAAAAAAAAACTGTCTATTTTTCATTGTATTCTTCCAATTTCGAAAACGAAAATCTCATTCATTTCACTCATTTTCGATTTTAACAAATTAATTTCACATTTTTTTTTTTTTTTTTTTTTTTTCAAAAAACCTAAATGTGAATCGTCAACAAGTGATCGTTTTAATTTAATTGCACTAAAACTGTAATAAGTAATTCCGTTAAAATTGTCCAAAAGAAAAAAAAAAAACAAAAAAAAAAAAAACACATCAATTAACCTATAAAAAAGTGTAAAACATGTTCATGCCATACCCGTGTTAATATATTTAAAATACCGTTGTCATCAAAGCTGCGCAATCGTAATGTGTCACAAAGTGGCCGATCACGTGATGAGCATTGCCGTTGCAAAATTGACAATTGCACTTGAAATTCTTCGATGCGTTGTGTTGCCTCTTTTGAGATGAGTATCGCTTTGCCTAATGCATCCTGCAGCAATTGAGCACGATGAATAATTTCAAAATTGCCTGTTTGTGTTCGGGCCAGCAAATATAAAATTTAACAATTTCGTTTCGCAGAACAAATCAATCAGTAGTTATATGAAAAGAATGTCAAATGTGCAACATAAACAAATGGCTAATAAATCTTTTATTCACAATTCTCAAACTGTACATAGTGCATTCTTGACTAATTCACCAAATAGAATATTGCTTATTGTGTGTGTATGTGTGTGTGTGTGTCTGTGTGTGTCTCTCTGTGTGTGATTACGATAATTTGAATTTTATGACTACTTTAAATGACACAAATATTCGTAACGGCCATTCGTTTGGCGTTGCAATTTTACAAATATTTCGGATGTAATTTCACATGTTTCAATTGAATTTTTGATTTATACTACGTACCAGAGCAAATGCTTAGAATCGAATCAAGGGTTGTTTTAAGTCCCGAATCATTTTCAATTTTTTTTTGAATTGGATCACCCAGCAATTTGTCAACATCTAAAAATTAAATAAATCATCAAACGCATACACACATATATGTATGTACATCCGATCGAAAAATTGTTTAAAATATTTCATTTAACACATACTTTCTAAATCATATTTAATCCGTTCGGTAGCTGTGCTCATGCCATCGTATATCGTGCTATTAATTTCTTTGTGAGCATTTTTGCTAAATGTTTCTACGTCTAACAATGATGATTTCACAATGTTTGGAGTATTTTCAATGGTCGATCGAATGAGTTCATTTGTTATAAACATGACTGTTATTGATGCACTGTGCACCATTGGAAATCGGTCAGGGAAACGAAACAACAACAACAACAACAAAAAAAAGAAAAAAAAAAAAAGAAAAAAAAAAAAAAATTCACAAAAACCAACGGAAAGAAGAAAAATAAATAAATTGAACAGAAAATGCATTTTGACATTGTAAATGATAAACTTACATTAAGAATACGCTAAAAAATTGCAATAAAAATTGTAAAACACGACGACAGTAAAGTGTGCTATCAATGTTTGTATCATCAAATGATATTATTGGATTTGTTTGCATTTCATTGTCAACATTTGACGGCGCTAGTTGATGCATTTCATCTGGATTAATGCTTGAACAAGTCCAACACATTAATATTAACATTGGTATGAATGCAATTACCATAAAAATAACCATCAATCCAATGAAACCGGACTCAACTTTCAGTGCCTATAAATTGTTAAAATACAACATTTCTCAATGAACAAATCATATTGTTTTATGACACTTTTTTTTTTTATCTTACAATAGACTGGATTTTTTTTTTCTCTTTTTCTTTTCTTTTTGCATTTCATTCAAGGACTTTTATCAATAAATTATTTTAAATTTACTTTTGAAATGCAACTGTTTTCTTTTTTTTTCTTTTCTTTTCTTTTTTTTTCTTTTCTTTTCTTTTTTTTCTTTTCGTGTATTTTCAAAATTGAAAGATTTCTTGAACATTACACTTTAGTTCAATTAAAGATCACACTTATTAGTTCTAAAATGAACAATTTTCTTAGATCGTTTTCTCGATTTTTTTTCTTTTTTGTTGGAAATTAAAATCTCCAATTTTATGTGAAAGAGTTTTCAAAGAAAAAAGACAGATTAAAAAGGAAAACAAAAAAAAAAAAAAAATTGTTCAAATTATAGAATTAGAACGATTTTCATCAGAAATTATCGCATCTAAATACACATACCTCCCACACTAAATCCACCGCCGACACTCTTGTTTCAAATACATTTTTCAAAAGCTCTAGAATGCAATTAACTGAAACACAAAATATCAATATTAGCACAATGAAATTGAAATTGATCTTAATTTTATAATTACAGTGAACACAAAAAAAAAAAAAAAAAAAAAAACACACACAAACACAAATTCACATTGAATGGCAAATTTAATTTCATACCAACTGTTAAATCGCGTGGGGTAATATAGGTCAAGAAAATGCCAAGATAGCTAAATAAATGACGTCCATCTTCGGGACCAATGGTTGTTGGCACAATAAAATTTGTTTCCGGCGTATTTCGGTGTTCATCATATTCAACAAAAGTATCTTGTGTAACTGTGTTTACGTTCATTTTAAAATTTCTCACTTCAAACACGCACACCTACGCACACACACACACACGCGCTCGCCTTAATCACTTAATCCAAAATAAAGTGTAATTAATTTTAATCAAAGATAATATTCTCATCCATGATTGTTTGTTAGAAAAAAAATCACATTGGACAACATCGTTTGAGGAAATGGATTTGATTGAAAATTGTTTGTGAAAACAAAAATAAATTTCAGTTTTTATTTTTTTATTTTTTTTTTTTTTTTTTTTTTATTTGGGTTTTTTCGAAACAAGTGCTAAAATTAACACTTTATTACACCGATTTGCGCTGACTGACAGACAAAATGAATATGCAAATCAAAGAAATAAACCAGTGTCTTCAAATTGATTTTCAATTTTTCATGTAAATAAAACAACAACAATAGCTGATTTGATGGGAAATATTTTAACAATGTGAAACCGTATAGAAGACTGACGAATTGAGGCCTATCCACTGCGTCATTGTTCACGTTTTACCATACTCTATTCGCATTAACTTAATTATAACATTTTTTCTTCTTTTTTTTCTTCTTCTTCTTGGAATTTGATATTCGCTGCAAACTTAATACAAGAAACAAATAAACTTTCATACATATTTTCATGACGATCGATTGTTCAATGCATTTTCATGCAAAAATGTTGTTTGACAACAAATCAACAGCGCAGCTCGAAAAAAAAAAAATATAGGCAAAAGTTCATCCACCACCACTCCCAAGACAAACTTATGCAATAGAAAATTGATAATATTATTTCATGTGCGGTCTTTTTTTTTGTGTTTGCTGGGACATGTGTTCACTTATGCTGAATTATTACATTGGAATTGAGTTTAGTTTGGTGGAAACCATAAAAAAAACACTAAAACACCCTCTTTATACACATATCATAACGAATTTAAGTCAAATCATCGGCAATTGTCAATTTTTATGACACGAATTTAAAATAATGTATTGAACAGCAACACACGATTATAAATAAATTCATGGATATTGGTTACCCAATTAACCATAATCTAAGTTATCAAAATTCAATTTAGAGCTATTTATATGTTAGACTTTGTGAAATGTGTCGTTGAGCATGAAAATGCAATCGTTTCAATATTCATTGAAATATTTTAAGGAATTTTAACATAATTTCTAACTCTCTTCTTGTAAATCTGACTGTCATTGGACCAAATTTAAAAGATACTTGGTTTAGAAATAAAAATATATAGTTCCAATTAACACAAAATCCTTCCTTCCATTCAATTCATTTTCTTTTATAATTTCAGATTTTTTTTTTTTTTTCATTCAGTACTCTTTCTTGATTGTCTTAGACACCCTTTTGATAGCTGTTGATAAAACATACTTGCATGTGAATTGGTTTTTTTTTTCACATTTTCGTTCGAGCTTGAAAATTTCATTTGTGTAGTTTTTCGGTTTTCGACATAAGTATTTTTCAGTTTTCTTTCACATTTTCCTCAATTTTTCTCTTATTTTGGTCTTTAATTGAGTTTTTCCTTCTCCTCCGACTTTTTTACCTCAATTCATTTGTTTTTATTCTATTTTTCATTCTTCATCTGTCTATTTTCCCACCCAATTTTCTGATTTGTTCATCACTTTGTTTGGATTCTGAGATATTCTTTTCCCTTCTTGTATTTTTATCTGTTATTTGGTGCTTGTTTTTCTTCTTTTTCTTTAACATTTTTTTTGTTGAGATCTGAAAATTTTTTTTTGTGAAATATTCGATTTTTTTTCTCAATTAACATCAATTCCATATTTTAATTGATTATTTCTTTTTCATCTAAATTTTGCATTTAGTCTCTTAAGTTATTAAGATACTTGTATATCGTTGTAAATACAAAAATTGTCCATTTTCATTCGGCATAAGAATATTAAATTCACATAAAATGGTGTAATTAAAACGGGTCATTTTGTAGTGATTGAAAAACAAGCGCTGATTTAAAATGCGCTCAATTATTTGTGTGATTGTGAAATGTGTGTATGTGTGTGTTTTGTGTGTGTGTGTGTGTGTGTGTGTGTGTGTGTGTGTGTGTGTGTGTGTGTGTGTGTGTTTGTTGTTTTTTTTTTCTCATATTATTTTAGTGTCTGCTTTTCGATTTCATTCAGTTGAATGCAAACAGTAGTGATTTCATTAAATTGTTAAATTAAAACGAATGATTAATTCAGTGCGATTAGCATATTTTCAAATCAATTATTCAATTTTATCGAAAATCGGCGAACACTATTCACTCAAAAAGGGATCCCAAAATGGATGAAGAATAATGAAAAAAAAAAAAAAAAAATAATAATAATAATAATAAAGGGTTGTGGATATAACCGTACTATAACATTTAATACATTTAACAACATTCAACGAGAGATCTCATTACATTTTCATTTTTATTACCGAATTACAAATAAAATAAAGGCAAAAATAGAAGAAGAAAAAAAGAAACAACGAATATCGAACGATTTAACACTCTTCATTAGCACACAATCAACAAAAATTTAACGAATTTGAAATAGCAAAGACCTAAAAATGAAAATTACGTACAGAGAGCGAATAGAAACCGAAATGACAGAAGAAATAAAGAACAAAAAAAAAAAAAAATAAAATAAAATATAACAGAAAATAAAAACGACAACTATGAGCAACACTCATTGGGGCCATGAAAAAGAGTCGATAATCAAAATGGCTGATATAAATTAGAACCTCAGCTAAAACTAATAAAGCTAAATATTTTATTTGAAACTTTTAGATGGTTTATTTTTATACTGGATATTTGTAGTGAAAAATGAAGAACGAGCGTGAGAGAGAGAGAGAGAGAGAGAGAGAGGGAAAGAGAGACAGACAGAAAGAGTAAGAGAGAGAGAGAAGGTGAGAAGGAATTAGAAAAGCTTCTAAATCTGGAAAATTTTTCATAAATTAAACTAAGAGTTTTCAGATTGGCGTGTAATTGAAACTAATTATTGAAAAATAATTAAAATGAAACGAAAGAAGAAGCAGAAGAAAAAAGTGCGACTAGAATATTTGTAGTGCATTTTGAATTTGTAGTGCGCGTGCCGTATATAAAATACAACTATATTTAGTTTAGTTTGTTGCTTTGTAATTTTTGAAATGATAGTTTTCAAATGAGGAGGCAATTTGTGCGTGTAAATAATTTATTGAGCATTTTTCACTCTTTTTCTCGTTCTCTCATTGTCGTTTAATTTCCTCGAGAAATGCGAATTGCAATTGATATTAACAAGCATATGTGATTTGTGAACCGGTTCAAAGTGAGTTCATTGCACACACGAGGAGCTTATTGCCATTATCGCATGCCACCAACTTGTCTATTACAGTCAATAACTCACCTTTCATTGACATTTTGCGCAAATGTAAATAAAAGCGAATTTATATTTATCGCTGCACAAATACACACACACACACAGAGAGAGAGAGAGAGAAAGATAAGAGAGAGAGAGAGAGAGAGAGAGAGAGAGAGAGAGGAGAGAGGAAGGATAGAGAGATGAAGAAAGAGAGAGAGTCAAAGAGAGGAGAAAGAGAGCAAGAAAGACGCAGAGAGGGAGAAAATAGAGAGAGAGAGAGAGAGAGAGAGAAAGAGAGATAGCGAGAGAGAGAGAGAGAGAGAGAAAGAGAGAAAGAGAGATAGCGAGAGACAGAGATAGAGATGCGACAATGATGTGAATATTCTATAAAGAATTACTTGGAATCCTATTAGAAAAGTTCAATGTTCAAATGCACATATTGCCGCCAATGATTTTTGTTTTTTCATGCAGAAAACAAATGAAACAGCTAAAAACATCGAACCATTCATTTCACGCATGAAGATGGCTTCGATCTCGATTTTTTCATCATTTTTCTTCTTCTTCTTCTTCTTCATTTTCTTATTTCTTCAATCTCAGTGGATTGAATGATGTTGGTAAGGAGGTCATTCATTCATCAAACTTAACTCTTGATATGTTTACCTGTTGCTGATGTGTTTACCGATACATTGACTGTACGATTCGTTTGCCGCATGCAAGAATTCCAGTAAACGTCAATGTATTTGTATACTTCATATATATGAATCTCTCGATGTTGTTTGTGATTCGTTGAAATTGAATGAGTGTAATTTAAGAATTGAAAAAAAAAATAAAAATAAAAATAAAAATAGAAATAAAAATAAAAGCAAAATTAACGGAAAAACCTCAACAATTCAATTGAATGTATAATTGATAAGTTGAACGTAAAGTTCAAGAAGTTTGTCCATTGAAGAGATTTGAACGATTTTTTTTTTTTTTTTTTTTGAAAAAGAAAAAAAAAAATCAAAATGCATGGCTTTATAACCCAAAAGAACTTACTAACACACAAACACGAATTAAACATGGTAATGTTGTTTTTCAAAATTTATTTATTCATAATTGTTGCGTCTCTTTCGATCGAAACATATAGAATCAAAACGAAGCATTCCGAAGGGAAAGAGGGAGAGAAAGAAAGAGAGAGAGAGAGAGAGAGAGAAAAGTCTTTCATCCGCAATGTTATTACAATTGACACGCTGAATGATTACAATGCGTATGTAATGAGAAATAAATAAGTAATATGTAATGGGAATGGGTCACCGCGGTATACAAAATTCAATGGTGAGATGAAGATAGAGAGAGTGAGTGAGAGGAAAAAAACAGTGCACCAAAGACATAGTTGCTGTGAGAAAGAAACCCGATTCTTAGAATGAAGAAGAGAGAGAGAGAGAGAGAGAGAGAGAGAACGAAACAAATGCATAAATCTGTGAATAAAACAAAAAATATTTGCACAGAAGCAAGAATATATAGCACATTAGTGATCGGTGCCACTTTATAGTTTCTCATTTAATGCACAGATCAACAATTAGTGATTTGCGTACAGTAGTTTTTCGGGACAAAAAAAAAAAAAAAAAAAAAAAAAAAATTTATAAAAAGAGAGAAAAAATCAGGAAAAACCATACGCTAAACGGTGCGACAGAAGAAACATAGAAAGAGAAATAATGAATGAGTAATATGAAGAGAGTGAAGGAAACATTGACGGTCTCGTTGCGATTGTCTTTGTCCATTTCATGCATTTTCAACTGCAATTAAAACAGATAATACACACCAATGTACACCACTTTGCAATACAAACGAAAATTTAACGAGGGTTCACCTAACATAGACATCGAGAAGGCACATACCTACACATTACACACCGTACATAGTACACAGGTATTTTTGTGTGTTTTTTTCTTCTGTTTTCTTCTTCTTCTTCTCTCTCTCACTCTCCCTCTCTATCTCTCTCCTTCTGTCTTGTTCTATCTGTCTGCGTTTTGTTTTCATTTCGGTTCAATACAGAGATCTGTATGCATTTGTATGTGTAATGCTATGAAATGTGGTTGCTCTGACTCTTTCCTACCACACTCATTTCGTCACACTGCCATAAACAACAGCTAGCAACAAAAACAATATACAAACAAAAACTATAGAGCGAAAAAAGAGAAACACGAAATAAAATCCACTTCATCAAGTGTGTGTGTGTGTGTATGTTTTTGTTGAACAAAAGATCCAACATTTCCACAGTTTAATACATTACACTTTCTACGGGCTTAACAACACTAGAAACATGAGAGATAAAGTGAAATATAAAATTTACAAAAACAACAACTGTAATAACAATAAAGAATGAACAGGAAAAAAAAACATCAACGTAACAGACAACGTTGATACACACAGACCAACAAAAAACCTGAAAACCGAATCAAAAGAAAAAATTACCAATTGGTACGCGCTGCTTTTATAGCGAATATCAAATACACGCATTCAATATTGAATGAACGAAAGATAGAGCAAGAATGAAATAGATAGAGAGAGAGAGAGAGAGAGAGAGAGATAGAAAGAAAGAAAGAGAGAGGGAGAGAGATCGTAAGAGGGAGAAAGACAGAATGAGAGACTCATAGAGTGTGTAATGGAATGAATGAGCAAATATTATGGATATGCGAAGCAAATATATTGTCAATGAATGAGATAGAACGTGTGATCACCTGGTGTAAAAAGATTGTAAACTAAGGTAATATTGGTATCTTTACGCTGTCTCATCGTCAGTCCTATTTCTACCTTTCATCGGGTAATATCACAAAATCCATAATAAACGAAACACAACGGCTACAACGACGGCTAACTAAACGACAATTCGAATTCATTTCTAATTATTTCTTCGATTTATTTATGTTTCTTTTCATTTTTGTTTTATTTTTTATTTTTATTTTTTTTTTTTTTTTTTATTGAAAATTCAATTGTTTAGTTTTTAATTTTTTGTGCCTCACTGTCGAACGGAAAAACAACGTTTTGTTTCTTTTAAACAACGTATGTGCTCAACTGATCGAACATTAAAATAATTTTTTTTTTTTTTTTTTGTTATTTTTGGTCGTCGCGTTGATCAATAAGTATCTTTTGAGAGGAAATGAAAAAAAAAAAAACTTGATGAAATTCACAAATCGAAAAGATTAACATTGAATGCATTTTTTTTTTCTTGTTTTTGGTGTTGAACATTCAGAATTTATTTTGTGATTCTCTTTCAATTTGCATCCCAAGTGGAAATAAAAGAAAGACAATATATTTGATGGAAATTTTTATTTTTCAGCGATTGATTGAATTTTAAGAGAAAAAGAGAAAAAAAAAACAACAATATTTTCATTGATTTTGTTGTGTCGCTTAAAATTGAATGACAGCAATAATCGAAGAAAAAAAAAAACATTTAGAATACAAAACAACATCAAAAATCAATCAAACAAACAAGTCGACAAACCAATACATTTTCACACATTTCAAGCCCAGAGAGTCAAGTGCGTTACGGTTGTGTTACGTTTTTTTTTTTCCCTTTTCCATCTCTGTCTCTCATCAAATTGTTATTGTTATTTGTGTGTGACGTTATTTCTGAATGAATATAAAGTGAGTGACAGAACTACATCGAAAGAGACGAATTTTCGCGCAAAACAAAAAAAAAAAAAAAAAAAACAGTATAACATTTGTGTTGTGTGGTTCGATCATTTATACCACCGGTTTGTTAGGATTTGGTGTTGATTTTTGAATCTCATCTCTGCAACAACAAAAAGAAAAAAAAAACCAAAAAAAGTAGAGAAAAGAGAAAAGAAAAAAACAAACTGAAGACAACAATCGTAGCAAACAGTAATTAGAATACCGATTGATATTTAGCATAAATGTTCATTTGTACGCAACGCGTATAAATTGAATGCGAAAGATCAACACAGCGGCAAAATAATAATATTGGATGGTGCTAAAGAGAGAGACAAAAAATTTCAAGAGAACATAAAGAAAGAAAAAAAAAAACAAAAAAAAAAACAAAATCCACCGTGACATACACCGAGAGTGTGAGAAATCGAATGAATACGAGAGACAAAATAGAAAAGGATTGTGTGTGCGCGCCGCGCGTATGATTCAAAAGCCAATAACAATTGAGGACTGTGCAGAGTACAATATCAACAGGTTGCGGCACATTACATTTATGTAGTTTTGTAATTCAAGTCAACGAAACGGACAAAATAATTTAAAGAGAGAAAGAGAGAAAGAGAAGGGGAGAAAGAGAGAAAAGTTTAAAAAAATTTCAAGCGAGGAAAAGAGAAGAAGAAGAAGAAGAAGAAGAAGACGGGAGAAAGAAATTATGTGTGCGATGAGTTAAGAGTGTCTTAGTGTGAGTACGCGCGCATCTAACCAGTGTACATCGACCAGAAAGAATTGGGCGAAAGAATCAACAAGTTGTAAATGAAAAGAAAATAGCGTGAAAGAGAATAATCGAAGAAAAAAAAAATACACTTCGACATAACCATCAAAAATAGAATTTTTGTCACTTGGTAAACAGCTTGATTTATTGACTTGTCAAACAAAACGGTTCGCGACAACGTCATTTTTTTCAATTGAATGAAAGCAGAAAAAGAAGAAGAAGAAAAAAAAACAAATTAGAAACGAACTGCAACAATCGTGTCTTTTCCAATCAAATTTGATAATAAGAACGCACACACACACACACACGAGAGAGAGAGAGAGAGAGAGAGAGAGACCGACAAAGGCATTTCATCCACATTTTATTTGGATCCGTTTAACAATTCGGTGCACCGTTGCAAACGTGGAATGACATGCGTATCGAAATAAAAACAAAATAACGATTCGATTGAAATATAAAAAAAAAATATACGTTTTTTTTTTCTCGTTTATTGCTGTGATGAAAAGTGTAATTCGATTCATAGATACACCAGTAGAATTTATATTTACAATAAATCGCACTGTCGAACAATTCATTTGTAAAACGATTTCAGCCAAGCAAAAAGACCAAAAAACAATAACAACAGCAATAGCAACACCAGTAGAATCAATAGTAATCACAGCTAAACGATCAACCATAGGAGTTTATGTGGCTTAGGTGTACGTACAAATCATCTCCATTGATGAACTATTGAACGAGACAATTTGAATCGTGCAAGAATCTATAGCATTTCACAATTTTACGTAAGTTTGAGTACCATTATTTCTATTTTGAATTAATTTTTATTTTTTATTTTTTTATTTTTTTATTTTTTCGATTTTGTTTGGTGCATTATTGCCATAATTGCAATTTCCTTCCATGCAAAAGTGTCATTTGCGTTTGCAAAGTGAAAGACGACCGCCAATCGGCTGCACAATTTGCATTTCATTCCGATTCGATATGCGTATTTGTAGCAATATCAATTAAAAACTATGTTTGCAATTGAAAGTTAATTGACAAGTATTATATTCGGCCGAAGAAATATCATTAAACATGCAAACACTTTCATAATCATGTGCATACTCGCCTAATAACATTTTCTTCGTTTTCTTCTTCTTCTTCTTCTTTTACTTCTGTATTTTGTTATAAGTTTTTCTTCAAATTCGTTTGGTTGGTGCCGATCAATGTAGGTTGTACACATTTTGTGTGTGCATATGCATTGCATTGCAGACAATGTTTGTATAGTGTAGACAATATTTGTGGTGAGACACCACATCAATATACAGGTGCATCAGTCGGTTCACACGCTTTAAGTAAATTTTATTCATTCATGTCATTCAAATGATTGGCTAGACTAATTTGAATGATGTTTACATCTAATTGTCGTTGAAAAAAAAAAAAAAAAAACAAGAAAAATAACATAAATGACTTTCACGTTTCCGAAAAAAGAATTTCTAGCCGCTTGTCGTCCCATTGAAATCTTTTCACTTATTTCATTATGGAATGGATAATATATTATTGGCTGCTGGCGCCCCCTTTCAATTTACATTTATTTACGTGTTGCAATCACATATGTCGCACCATCATATCGGGGGGGGGGGGGGGGGGGGTCCCTAAAAATTTATTCGAAATGCAATATTTCAAAATAGAGCAACAATTTTCTACTTCTTTGTCGTCGTATTTTTGTTTTGTTTTCCAATATGGTCGTTTGTATAATGGCTCGATAGTCACGGCCCAAAACGTACGAAAAATGATGGAAATATACAACAAAATATATACAAATAAATGAACGCAATCGCACATATATACACAATCTACATATCATTACACTGTATTGCTTAGTAGGTATTATCATTATGTATTGTACGATTCATTTTTGCCATCAAAATAATCATTATCTAAATGATAGGTCATTAAGTAATCATTTCCAATAATGATTTTTTTTTTTTTTTACGGTTTGTGTTCCAATAGATTTTTGTGCGGCGTTCGCATTTTGTCGTCAATAAATAAATTCGTTGTTTGCTCTCGTCAAATATATTTCCCATTTTATGAAAAGTGCTTGCAAATGTTGTGTATGTGCTAGAGGCAGACAGACAGATAGATAGATAGATAAAGAGAGAGAGAGAGAAAGAGAGACAAAGAGAGAGAGAGAGAGAGAGAGAGAGAGAGAGAGAGAGAGTGAGAGAGAGGGATGAGAGTAAGAAAAATGATAATGTAATGCAATGCAATGCAACGACAAAGACGAATGTCATTTGTTGATAAGATGGATGTATGCATGCCAAAAAAGCAAATTTACTTAATAATTTCCACATTGCAATCCATGAAAGAATCTCTAAAGTCTATGTGTATCGTTCAATTTACATTGCGATTTCTTCATTTTGCAAATCGATCATTTCCTTTGATGGGAAAAATGTGCAAATTATGAAAGAAGATTGAGAGAGAAAAAAAAAACAAAAACATATTTCCATTTTTCATTCAATTCATAAATAAATGATTCAATTGCCGTGTGTATGAATGAAAGATTACACAAGTCTAAAGACTCAAGCTTTGATTTAGATCAAGTGAGAAGGAGTCGGCGGCAACACTAATTATAACTGCATTAAGTGGCTAATATAAAATGTCTCATTTTATTACATGGAGTGTCTATCTGACATGTCTATGACCATTGTATGATTTGCAATTAACTCTCCTTCCGCATGCATTATCACACAACATCGGATATGTACGTTCACCCAACAAAAAAAAAAAAAAAAAAAAAAAAAAAAAACAAATAAGATGAGAGAGAAAAATCAACAGAAATCTTTTTTTTTTTTTTTTTTTCTAAATTGGTCGTCGTTTGGAAAAATCAACAGAATTCCATTTGACACAGATTCAAAAAAACAAACAAACGAAGTACCAAATCGTTTCAATAGTAAATGCTTAAAACAAGCAATTTATGTACTGTGTCATATCAGCGCAATTTTCGTTGAAATTTTGTTATAATCTTACATGAAAATGACATATCTTATTGAATGAAACTCAATTTTATAACTCTTTTTGTATATATTTCCATTTTGCTTTATCTCTCTCCCTCTCCCTCTCTCTCTCTCTCTCTCTCTCCCTCTCTCTCCCCCTCTTTCTCCATCTCTTTCTCATCTATTTCTCCTTCTTGCACGTTTTATGTTCTGTTACGTGTGTCAAAAGGACAAATGTTCCGATCGAAATCTCGGCCTGCAGGCCCATTATTTCATGATTACGGTTGTTGCTGGTTTAATTTTTTTTTTTTTTTTATGTCATTGCAATTAATAAATACTTAAATGAAGTTGAATTAGTAGTCGTTAGTTGGAATGTAATCGACGGAATTGTTGCGTTTTCACCAACTGACACTACCTGAATAATAAAGCAATTGACACACAAACAAACAAACAAACAAGCAAATAAACAAAAAATCTACAAAATGATGAGGATGAGTTAGCCATTTTATGTGGTCAGTCAACAAAATTATTATTGCAAAAAGACGAATCATGAGACAGTATTCAATGTATACTCAAAATCAAAGGAATATGTCACTTGTTGAATGGGCTCATGTCCATTAGACATTTGTTATTCGTAACGATGATTGTTTCGTTTTTATTTTTTTATTTTGTCGTCAACGATATTGTCATCAATGTAGTTGTTTTCATCGTCGTTGTCGACATTTGTTGTTGTTGTTGTTGTTGTTGTTATTTTTCTATTCGTTCTTCAAAACGGCCTAGCCAAATTAAATTACAAACCATGCATTGCTTTGTTCAATCGTATAATCTTAATGATTTTACACGAGAAAAAAAAACGATTCAACAATTACAATCATCATAACTTACATAATCCATTGATAATCATTGATTTAATGGTACTGTTATTGTGCTCATTAAATTGCTGATTTTCTTCTTTTTACTTTTATTCTATGAATTTTGTCTTCAAATTGTTCGAGATGCACAGAAGAAACAATATCTTTTTTCATTCGAATTTTCTTGTGTTTTGTTTTTTTTTTTTATCATAAACTTTTCTCGTTTCGAAATCATTTTCCAAATCTATTTGAATTGCAGATAATATTTGCATTCGATAATCAACAAATTAAATCAACAAATTTTGATTTTTGCAGACTTTTTCAGAACATAATTAATTGTCTTTCGTCATTTGTAATTTGTCATCATAATTTTTCACCGCAATTTTGTTATTTTTTTGTTTTTTTTGTTTTTAATGAATTTTCAAAAGAAAGATAATGGATCATACAACTGAAACATAGATTCACTTTTCAAATCGGCTAATCAATTTGTTTCATTTTATATTTTGAAATGAATTTTAAATGGACGATTGTTATTAGGAATAAAATGTGTGGCACCAATAATAATCCATCTTAATGTGTCTACTCTATGTTCAAAATAATTTGATTATACATTAGGTAGATTCGGCATTCATTGCACAATTCCAAGAATGAATACCATGGATATGAATGCATTGAGCACTTTTCATTGTGGAAATTTGATGGGTTTTTAATAAATTAAATGTATGGCTTTGGCTTATTTTGTTTTTTTCAATTTTTTTCTCGATATTTCATTCCGAAAAAAAAATGATTTTTCGAAAGAAATAAAATTTAGTGAAAGATTTAGTATTCGCTCTAGTTTTTCAACATAAATCCATATCGATATGGTTGAATGCGTTATATTTGATTGCAATTTGCAATTAATATTATGTTCAACTGATTGTGTATACAATTCAGATAATGTATCGTTTGATGCTATTTAAATTAGTCGAAAGTTTATCGTTTTATTAATGTGAAATCATTAATTTAAAATACCTCAAAGTCCATCGCTGTTGTATTTTTAAACTAACCGATGATTCCGAAAAAAAAAAGTAGAAACATTTAATTATCGTGAGTCGTGCGTTTACTAAATCACAATAATTAGCGAAATGTATTTATGCTTGGATTTGTCTTTCTCTCTCTTTCTCTTTCTCTCTCTCTCTCTCTCTCTCTCTTTCTCTCTTTCTCGCTCTCTCACTCTCTCTCTCTCTCTCTCTCTCTCTCTCTCTCTCTCTCTCTCTTCATCGCACTGCCTCTCTTTCCAAATGTGTGTGTGTGTGTGTGTGTGTGTGTGTGTGTGTGTGTGTGTGTGTGTTGTTACAGGGGGATCGTGGTCACAAATCATAAATAGTAATAATCAATAAAATCAAATGATTTTAGCAACAATGTAGCATTTTTATATTGTATTTCTATGTATGTATGAATGAATGAATTGCCGTAAGGAAATGATGATTTTATTTGAAAATGCATAAATTCAAACCTACGTTCATTTCATTTGAAATAGATGTTTATTAAAATGACGACTTTCTATGCTTTTTAACAAACAAATTCTTCATAAAATAAAATAGAAACAATGCTCGTTAAAAGAAGAAAAAAAAAAATTAAAACAATAGTCGTCAATAACAAAAGAAAAATCAGGAATCGTCAACAATCGAAAAAGCAAATTTCTAGTCAGAGAACAAGTGAGAGAGTTAAAGCTAATGTGATTTTTTTTTTTCGTTTTGCGGTAAATTTTCAAGTATACAAGAACCGAAAAATAGCAATAAAATCACATGCTTATCATTTGGTAAGGCCAATGAGTTGGTAAGCCAAAATGAAAACAAAAAGTCATTTGTTTTCCTTCAACAATCAAGTCATAATTTAAAAAAGGTATGAACGAAAAATGAAAAAAAAAAAAAAAAAATTATAAACAGCAACAGACATAACAAAGCTGTTTAGCAAAATTCATCATGGTCAAACAATTTCGGAACTGCTTCAGGATAGTGATGCACAATGTAAAACATAATGAACGTTTTGGTGGCCGTTTAAGTTTTTTTTTTTTCTTTTTTCTTTGATTTTCAACGAAACAATGAAACAGAACAACGACAACAACGAAGTTCATTATTAGCAAAAACAACAACAACAACAACAACAACCTAAAATGAATACAATTGAAAATATTAAATTGGCGTTAGGACCTTTTTCTTTATTTTCTTACAATTGAAATGAGCAATGAAAACAAAATACACATTCAAACAATATCATATTACGTGGCAATCGGACGAATCAAAACGGCTTGTGCATAAAAATCATGACATATGATCCGAGTGAATGGGTAAATGAGTGTGAGCGAATAAGTGTGCAGAAATGCAAAGAGAGCGAGTCAATTGTATATGCGCACGATGCGGTATGGATTGAATGCGCGCACGCGCTTATGATTCAACCAACCAACCAACCAATCGACCGCCCATCAACCCAAACCGATTTTCAGGCGCTGTCTTTGTTGCTGTTATTTGCGTCAAAGACACATTACTTTTTCGCAATCACAAGCTACTGCATTTACAGACCAAAAATACTTGGTAGTTTTTTTTTTTTTTTTTTTTTTTCTCGAGCACACAACGAATGCGCAGAAACGATGGAAAATGAAGAGAAAAACCTTCGCGCATTCGTTGCATATTGAAAATAAAAAGTGGTGCAATCGTGATGTGCGCATTGTGCACCCGTTCAATTTGTTTGCAATGTGCAGAGAAAGAGAGAGAGAGAGAGAGAGAGAGAGAGAGAAAGTAGGAGTGGGACACATATAGATAAAAAGAAGAGAATATAAGAAAAATATTGCATGCACTGTTCACAATTGAACACAATTTGCATTCGGCATACACTTTAATTAAATTTTTGTCTTTCTTCGTACATTAGAACTGATTCGCATAGCGTGCAGCGCTTTTTTACTCTCTGTGTTTATTTGCTTTTTCGTCTCTCTATCTCTCAGTCTCACTCTGTCTCTCTTGCGCACGCTCTCTCTTTCTCTCTCTCTCTCTCTCTCTCTCTCTCTCTATCTCTGTCTCTTACTTCACTCACTATTCTCTGGCTTAAGCTATGTTGTGTTGCCGTTGCTTGTATCGGTTACAATGTTAACTGCATATCAAAGCAAAACTCAATGCAGTGATTTGATATGACGCTAGCACGCATTTCTATTTCACTGTGAATTGCATACTGATTCCGCGTAAATATAAAAACATATTTTTTTCCTCATTTCGTCTATATCTCTCTCTCTCTCTCTCTCTCTCTCTCTCTCTCTCTCTCTCTCTCTCTCTCTCTCTATCTCTCACTCTCTCTCTCTCTCGTTTTGGATATGTAACTTCTAGTAGTTGAATGATTATTACATGATGAAATGTGAATTTGCTCACATTTTCTCTACATTTTTGGTTCGCAAATCAGAAATTCTATGTTAAATTAAATTGAACCCTGCCGAGACAAATTCACACTTGAACAGAAAACCGGCAATTTTTTGTTTCCTATACAAATAAAGCAAACAATATTTTTTTGTGTTTTTTTTTTTTTTTTTTTTTTTTTTGAGAAAAAAACTTGAAATTAATTACAATGTGCTCGATACGATCGATCGTTTAATGATGTATTCGTGCATTTGTTTATTTGTCTGCGTGTATTGAGATATAATTTTTTTTTTCTCTGCTTTCCACTTCATTAGAGTTGTTTTGAAACGTAGTTGATTTAGAACTTTGTACTTTGTGTGTGTGTGTGTTTTTTTTTGTGATACTATTGTTGCTACATTTGAAAAAGCCGTTCGTCATGTCCACTCTTGCTCGATTTATTTGCATGACGTTTCAATATTTGTTAAGCAAAATGCTTAAACACTCCTTTTAAGCGAGTTCGTACATGTATGTGTGTGTGTCCATCTCTGAGCTCTTTTTCAGCATATATCAATATAGCTTGAACATTTTCATGAAGAGAAAAATTCAATGATTTCAATTAGTTGAGAGATTTGATGTAAGAATCAGGCAATCACGATGATTTCTACCACAGAATTAGTCAAACTAACTATCGTTGAAGAGTTTCTTTCTATTTTTTGCAATTGTATAACCATGACTATAAAGATCAATCGATACTTGTGTGAACCGTGCGAATATCATGGACAAAAGTGTTGAATACCAAGCAAAATATACACAATAAACAAAAATACCAAAGCAAATCCAGAACGATAACGCAAATCTACTTGACGCATTTGCACATTATAAGCCACTTCAGTCTTCAGTAATCAAAAATGAATTTTTCTCGTTACTAGCACAAATGCACATACGGATTTGTTACCCCGATCCGATGATAATCAATTTTATTTATCTGTCAAGCGCACCGAATCAATCGTACTTAACCAAACCAAACCAAAACAAGCACAAACCCGTAAAAACACAAAAAACAATATTATTTACACGATGTGCGTTAGTGTGTGCGTTTTTAATGCTATAATATATATGTGCTGAAAACAATCACTTCCCGATAACGTTATCGCACGATGACTGTTCATAACAATTCAACTTATAGTTTTTACCCTTTTTATTTTCTATGATGAGATTCGTAGGTGAGATTTTTTTTTTTTTTTTTTTTTTTTTGCTTCTCGTCAACATATACTACTGTTGCTCTCTCATACTTAGTTTAAAAACGAAACAACAAAACAAAGAAAAAAATATGTAAAAATGGAAAAAAAAAATGGAGAAAAATGTTGAGCAGAAAATGTCAAGCGATTTTTTTTTGTGATATTTTTTCTTTCTTCTACGTTTTATTCGTTCCATGGCGTTCAAATATTTGGATATTTTGTTAGGTTTATCATCGGTTGTGACAACACCAATGAGAAAAAAGTAAGCATGATTTGCATGTTTTTTTTTTTTTGTTTTTCTTCTTTATTCATTTATTTTCGACGATCAATGGCTACAATCCAAATTCCAAATGCAAAGAACCTGCTCGTTTGTCAAATTGAGAATTTTGAAATTGGCTACAAATAACAAGATCGAATGACAATTCAAAGGAGTGTTATATTTATTTAAGACGATGTATAACAACCATTTAAACTCAATATTTAGGATTAAAATCGGTTGAAGCAGCAATATGAAATGAGAAATAATAGTAATTTTGTGCTGTTACGATTGAATCTTGCGCTCTATCGTACGATCTAACTCTATTCTATTATGGTCGAACGGTTTTTCATCTCTTTCTATTTCACAAACAAATATGGAATAAAATATGAATAAAATTGTGGTGACAATATGAAAAGAAAATAAAATGAAATGAAATGATGTTGATAATGTGTAATTTTTACATAAATTTATAAAATTGGGTAGAGGAAGATTGTGATAAACAAAAAAGCAAGTCGGATCTCTGCAGCACTGAATTAATGCGTTATTTTTCTCTTCAATTTGAAGGGATAGCTTCTCGCATTCTTGGCACAGAGAAGATGAAATAAAAAAAAAAAAAAAAAATCAACAACAACAACAACAAGAAAATACCTCAACAGTATCATGCGACCCAGTTCATTATCGATGTTTTTTCCTCTCCCTCTCTCTCTCTTTCTCTCCCTCTATTACTTATTCTTTCAAGTGAGAAAAAAATCACCGTTGCGTTTATAACCATCACAGCAATCGACTAACTTAAGTAACGAGTTTAACAACGTCCGCTGTCATAGCGCTAGGAGTGGAGAGAGAAAGAGATAGAGAGAGGGAGAGAAAAAAAAACACTCAACAAATCTTGTAATCAAATGACTTTTTACGAATGCTTAATAATATAACCGGTTTATCATACAGAAATTGTGTTTTTTTCTTCTTCTTCTTCTTCTTCTTCATCATCATCTTCTTCTTATTATTATTATTATTTTTCATTCTTGGTAATACAGTCGAACATCTTCCGATAAATTCAAATTGGAAAACCTTGGGTGATTTGCTTTAATATGTTCAATAAATCGATGAATGAATGAGACAACGATAGCGAGAGAACAATTCCAGGCATGATCTCTCACTCTTCCTCTCTCTCTCTATATCTATTTCTCACTCTTTGTCTCTTTCTCTTTCTTATTCTCTTCTTCTTTATCTCCTTTCATCTCTTTTCCTCATCTCGATTGGTGTGAAGTAAAGCACAAAAAAAAAAAAAAAAAAAAAACAAAAAAGTAACATTAAACGTTACCATCGATGAATATGATTTTGCTCATTAAATTCTAGATGCTACAGATGTGAGTGTCATTAAGCGCAACATTCAATATTGTTGATGTTTGATATGTCAATTTGTTGCGCACTCTGGTCTGATCGATGAGAAGACTATGTGAGAAGATCGTTCGTTAATTTTGAATTGAGATTTTGTCTAAGCTTGATTTGTATTTGATTGTTACCAGCTCTAAATACAGCCAACCAAATTTTACCGATGAATTTCGAATAAACTAAAATTTTCAATTATAAGCACATTATGGGAATAACAAAGAAATGTGTATCATTTAGATTCATCAATCGCCAACTGGCTTTTTTTTTTATTCAAAAAAATTTAACGAATCTCTCTTTCTCTCTCTCTCTCTTCCTCTCTCTCTCTCTTCCTCTCTCTCTCTCTCCTCTCTCTCTCTCTCTTCCTCTCTCTCTCTCTCCTCTCTCTCTCTCTTCCTCTCTCTCTCTCTTCCTCTCTCTCTCTCTCCCTCTCTCTTTGTGTCTCTTTCTATCTCGTTGTTTTTTAATTCCATTTATGAATTATAATGATTGGTTTGAAACGGCCATTGGAATGTATATTCCAATTCGGCGCTCGAATAATTCAATTTCAAACCATTCAAGATGTGATTCATATGATGCACGCACAAAATATTATTTGTTTACATCAAGTCAGGTAAATGACATGCGATTGAAAATTTTAACGTAAACAGGTGTGTTTTTATTTGAGTATATTGAGCTTCAAAAATTGATGCATTTCTGTTTCGAATCATTCCACTGAAAAGGAGAAGAGAGAGCGAAAGAGAGAGAGAGAGAGAGAGAGAGAGAGAGAGAGAGAGAGAGAGAGGAAAAAACACAAAACAAATGAGAAAAAAAAAATTCAAGACAAGACCAGAAAAGAAATGAAATTGTCTGTGGAATTACAAGCCAATATTACGAATTTACGTGCTCATGTGCAATGCGAGGGATCATCTTAATTTGTGTATTATATTTCTATTTCTCACTCTCTCTTTCTCTCTCTCTCTCTCTCTCTCTCTCTCTCTCTCTCTCTCTCTCTCTCGCTCTCGCTCTCTATTTAATTCAACGGTAAGCATTAAGCGTCAGCATTGGGAATAATAGCATTTCATTGTTGCCGGTTATTTTCTTATTGTAGTTGGTTATTATATTCATCATTCAGTACGTGAAAAAGTGCTGAAAAACTGTTGTTCGATAAGAGTTGTCGAAGAAATTATTCGGAGAAGAGATCTTTTTTTTTTCTTCTTTGATATAAAGAGAATCTCTCTTTTGCGGAAAACCGACCAACTCAAACGCAATTCAACTTTGAGCTTATAAAAGATGAAATTTTATGTTGCTCATTCTGTTTTTATTTATTTTTTCTCATTCAATTCATGTAGAGTTTTTCTCAATTTTTTTTTTTTTTTTTTTTTTTGTCCCGAAAGCGTTCGAATAAAGAAAAAGAAAAACACACTTATGAAGTTTAGCGAAATTGAGTTAAGCGGTGTGGTATGATCGGACAATTATCACGTATACGTGTATATTACAACGCAATGCTTATAATAACAATCCAAAGTCAAAAGAATAATGAGAGATAGAGAAAGAGAAAGCAATAGCAATACCGCAATGATTGAACAAGCGAAAGAAAAATGACACGTAAAAAAGACAGAGAAAGAACCGTGTAAAGAAATCAAAAAAAAAGAAAGAAAAAACATCGAGAATTGGACGAAACACATCTTTCTACCTTACATTTTATTTTCGCCTTTGTACACACAACGAATTGATGTGTGTATGGTTTTCACATTTTAATAAGCAACCGGTTCCATTTGTTATACTTTTTTTTTCTTCTCTTCTCTTAAATGTGGTTTTCGGTGTTTTATTTTTATTCGGTTTCATTCAATGTTTATTCGTTCGTTCTTTCTTGTGCACATTCCAACCGATTAATCGTGGAAAATGATTGCTTTTTTTTCCACCGAAATTTAACTCTTTTTCACTCACAAAAGAGTTAAAATAAGAAGAAGAACGACCAAAAAAAAAAACAAAACGCACCGAACTGATTCTTTTTGGACGAGTTTTGTATGCGGTTCGTTTGTGTGCTTCTTTTGGTCTCCTTCTTCTTTTTCATTTTTTCAAACATTTCTTCGGGCCAAATGGACGATGATGATTTTATGCATGAATTTATGCATTGTATAAAACTGTAGAATGAGACCAAATGATGTTAAATGCGTTTAACGATTATTAATATTAACAATAACAACACACACCGGTCAATATGTACAATGTGTATAATATTATCAAGCATTACTGTTGTTTGAGGATTTTTCTGTTCTTCATTTTGTATGCTCTCTGCTCGTGTGTAAACTTACATAACTACGACCGACCTAATAACGGTATCGTAACAACCGAAAAATCACGGTTCGCATCCGATAACTGTAAATGTGCACACACGGCACATGGATGCAAAACTCTTCACACACTGACACACACACACACACACACACACACACACGCACACACAGCGTGCACTTACACTCGCTCGTCTGCAATATGTGTAATCAGATTTTCGGTGAAATAATTGCAATGTTGCATGCAAAATCAACGAAAAACAAAGAAGAAGAAGAAGAAGAAAGAAAGAAAGAAAAAACGTAATAAAATTTTAACAACGCTACAGCAAAACATTCCAAAACAACATTCAAAATAAAAGAAATTACAGACCCGCTGTTGCGAGAATGTTGTTTTATTATTTTGCCTTAAAAAAAAAAACAAAAAATTAAGCCGATTTGTGTGCGAATAATTTAATTAAGTATTTTATTCTCCGGTTTTTGTTTTTCTTCATTCTGCTATTTTTAACGTTTTCCATAATTTTGTTTTTTATTTTTTCCTCTCTTTTCATTTTTCTCGCTCTGGCGCGCGTTCGCTTACGGATGATTTGACCTATCTAAATATTTGTGGAATTGCAGAAATGTTGGTGCCAGGACATGTATGTTCGTTGTATATTGCAACGGGAGGTGCTAATGGTCCGGCACTCGGATCTGATGAAAAAGAAATTGTTTTGCTGGACTACAATGTGATCGATGTGTTAACCAATGATGTAAGTTTTTTTTTTTTTTTTCATTTTACTGTTGATTTCCTTGAATTTCTGTTCAATATGATTTCGAAATATTTTTCGGGTTTTTAGTTTCGATTTTTTCGAATAATTTAATTGTGTGTCATTTGAATTCGCATTTTCATTTTTTTTCTTTCTTTTTCGTTTCGTTTGGTTTTGTTTTGTTATAAAATGCATATAAATGAATTGAAAATGCGACGAGGCGCATTGTGCATACATCAAATATGTGCGTATGTCCCTCGCACATACGTTTATAAAATATTTTTTTTTTATTGATCAAATCACGAAAATACAGTTCAGGTTAAAGTTTGTATATTTTTAAATAAATTCATTTTGAGCCGCAAGCCATTACCGTATTCTTTTCTCTCATTTTTTTTCTTTCGAACAACGAACAATAACACATTCAATTGACTATTCAACAATTGGATTTATTTTTTTTCTCTGTTCATTTCCTTTTCTTCATATGTGTGTTTGACTCACAGGAAATTTTTGAATACTGACCGCAAAACGCTTTTTCGTGTTTTTTTTTTTTTTTTTTTTTTTTTTAAATTTCAAATCAATTCGGTTTTCTTTATCATTGATTCAATTAATTATTCGTCTTTCCCGATGAAATGGATCGATTGAATAATAATAAATTGAAATAAAAAGACCGAAGCCTATTGAATTCAAATTGAAAAAAGAAACGAAAAACTGAAACAGAATCAAAACAAAAAATCGAAGAGAAAAAAAAAAATACAATTCAAAGTCAATTGAATGTAAAAGAAAAGAAAAGAAAAGAAAAGAAAAGAAAAAGAAAAAAAAAAACATTCGAATGTTCGACTTACATACGACTCAGCGAAAGAAGAAGAAAAAAAAAAAAAACAAATCACACAATCCAATCACGGTCATTTTCTCACCAATTAATATTGTTCGGTATGGTTTTTCCATATTTTTTTTCTCTCTTTCTCTCTTTTCTTTTATTTTAAATATGCAGGTAATTTTTTCCAATCAATGTCTAGTCCGACCAAGTGGTCAAACCGGCGATAAAGAGCAAAATAATAAACGTGAAAAGTCGACTACACCAGAAACCGTAACATCAGCTTCATCCACAAATGCCACTGAACAACAAACACCATCAGCGCCGGAATTCTCATTCGGTGACACGGTATTGCAAAAAGTCGGAAAACCTCTCAAAGATGTCATTGAACAGGTAAGAAAATTAAAGCCAAAAAAAAAAGAAAAGAACAGAAAAAATTGGTTAAATCAAAAAAAAAAAAAAACGGTATATAGTTCGCTTGCTTTTTCTTTGTTCCCGACCCATTAAATACAATGCAAAATGGTGTTATCAGTGTCGATCGAGTGACTGAATTTAACTCGAACAAGGTTCTTTCAATGTTTTACTTTATTCAAATATTCTCGTTTTATTTTCCCTCGACTTTCTGTTCATTTTGAATATTGTATTTTGAGTTTTCTTCTTTTTTTCTTTTTTTTTGAATACGTATTTTCAACGACTGGCATTGTGACGACCTTTCCCCCCCTTTTGTAAATGATCGAATATTTTTTTTTTTTTTTTTTTTGAGAATTTCCTGTGCATGTTTGACTCGGTTATTCTTTTATTTATTTATTTTGTTTTTAGTTTAAATGCACAGGAAACGAAAATAGTTGATTTCATTGATTCGATTCGATTGATAAGCCATTTTGGTCTTGTTTGGTTTTTTTTTTTTCTTTTTTTTTTACATTTTGTCAAAATTTTGAACAACAGATAGAGAAAGAAAAAGAAAGAGATAAAAGAAAAGAGAGAAAGCGATAGAAAAAGAAAAGAAGAAAATAAAATAGATAAGAAATGAATATAACAGCATTGAGTAAATGCAAATCATTCTTGAATTTTGGTTAAATTAAATGTTATCCGGAGCAAAAATGCTATTCGTTTCACACACAAATCACCAGTAGAGTATCAAAAGAGCATTGAGGCATGAAATAGCACGAATCGAAGTAATATTGTAACGTATATATCTCAATCACTTGATGATCAGACAGTATTTTAATGTTACGTTGTACTTTATAATTTGCAGCTTTTTTGCTCTCTTTCTCTCAGTCCCTCTTTCTTTCTTTCTTTCGCCTCTCTCCCTCTCTTTCTCTCTCTGGCTACCTATTTGTCTATCATTTTTTTTTTTTTTTTTTTTTTGATTCAAAGCTTAATGAGTATTTTCCATTAAATAATTTGTTTATTTATTTATTTTTTGTTTCTCATCATTTCTTATTTATTTATTGCATAGTTTGACCATGAGATTCGATCGCAAAACATCGATCCAGATAGTCCAACATTTCGTATAATAACAGATGGTCAATTACCATTACGTCAATGTTTGCATCCTGAAGCATGTGCCAAAGATATAGAATTGCCTAATTATTATTGCAAATTTAGCGATTTAAGAAAGGAATTTGTTCGATTTAAATCGTCAGATGCGGGGCGATCAGTAGTACCAATAAAAGATTTACCAAATATGCCACCGTTGTCGAGCCAACCGGCAAGCATAGCTGACATGATAACAGGTATTGAAAAGCAATTTTTGTTTTTGGTTTTTTTTTTTTTTTTTTTTTGATTTTTTTCTCGAAATTTAAATTCATTGAGAGATAAATATCTATAATTTTATTGACCGGTTGATGTTTTGATTTCAACTGATGTTATTCAGATATCATTGGTCGAATAGCTGTTGTGAAAAACAAATGATCAAATCACAATTGTATTGTAAATCATAATTCACGATACTGATATTTTGAAGAAATAGCATTTATTGCTGTTAATGACATGAAATCACAACAGCAGAACCGGATATTTCTAAATTTACATGAAATCTGTATATTTTTGTGTGACATATTTCTTTCTCTCTCTCTCTGTCTCACACACACACACACACACATATTTTCATTTTTGTCATTCGTTTATTGTTTTCACAAATGATAGAGTTACAAATTGATGCGACAGCCCAACTAGAAGATGCAGACTTTTACTTTAACGAAAGTCGAGACATGGTTACCGTTATTAAGAAAATGTTGGAGGCTGGTGAGTTGATATTATTACCATTTTATCATATTTATTTCGATGCGGTAAATTTCATTCAATGATTGTCTAATGAAAATACTCAAACAATATAAAAAACGATCATGTATTTGAAAGAAGAAAAAGAAGAAAAAGAAGAAGAAGAAGAAGAAGAAGAAGAAGAAGAAGAGTAATAAGCATAAGAAAACAATGCCGAAAAGCATTGAGAAGAAGGAGTGTCAGTTAAATTGAAAGATTTGCTTTCTGCATTTTTGATCCATGGCAATTAGAACGTTCGCTCTCCCTCTCTCTTTCTCTCGCTTTTTTCGTTCTCTCTTCATCATCAATTTCTTCTTCTTCTTCTTTTCAAATTTCTTCAATCATTTTGGTTTCCTTTTGATTTGTTGAATTTTCTTTTTTTTTCCATTCGCACAAAAATGACTAATACATTTTGATATTCGTTTCGTTTCGCTTCGTTTAATGAAACAGGTCACAAATTCGAATCCAGTGAAATAATAAATCTAACATTCGAGCCGGGCATTTGGTAAGTACTCTTTTTCACATTTTTTTTTCTCTCATTGTTGTTGTAGTTGTCTTTTTTTTTTATTACATCTTATTGTTGCTCATCGTTCATCGCACTTGACCCAACATACATTTCGGATAATTTGTGGTCGTTATTTTACCGAATGTTTTAATGCTCTTTTCGTTCAATGGTTTTTTTCTTTCTCATTTGGTTCAATTTTAAGCTTTTTTTTCTTGATTTCTCTTTTCGAAATGTTCATTTTTATTTTTCATTATTCGATTCAAATTTTCATTCCGTTAAAAGTTTTTTTTTTTTTTTTTTTTTTTTTGGCCAAAATGAATTAATAAAAGATTTGCCAATTTCAATCAAATACACATTTTTCGGTAATAAATCATTTTGCAAAAATAATAATGAGCGATTTTTGATTGAGAAAATTGGATGAGTTGATTTTAAATTGGCGGTCTTATGTGCTTAATAATTAAGCCTAAATGTAGTCATTGGTTTTTGAGCTGTATCGATAAGCACATACGTGACCGTTTATAAACAATAATGCAATACATTTTTCGATGTGGCATTGCAGCCGACTCGAATTTCCCTGAAATAAGCAGCAAAAGAAAAGAAAAACACAAAATAATAAATCGAATATATTGCCAGTATTGTGAGATGTCAAATGTAACACATTCAATATTTACTTGTCACAAATTCACCGATTCAGTCGATGGAATCAACGTAGTTTGGATAATTTAAAGTGGAAACTTTCGGAAAAAGAAGAAAAAGATTCTCCTGGTGACAAAAGAGAGGAGAAGAAGAAGAAGAAGAAAAGAAGAAAAAGAAGAAGAAGAAGACGACGACGCCAACAACAACGATATAAAAAAACAATCAATTTTACTTTGAATTGTAAACAAGTGACTGTGCAAAACAAGCAACAACAATTGCAAATGTGCATTTGCATGGATGCATCGGTTTGTGTTTATTTAACACTTGTCATTACATTCAACAGCACACATATATGGAAACATGTAAAAAGGTGCATAGCCGTGTGCAACGTGTATACTTAATATTTTAAATTCAACATTGGCCGTGTATGATTTGTCATTGTGTTGTAGTGATTTTCGTTCGATAATTCTTATTCGCTTAGTTTCGATGTCGATGCAGTCAAGTGTTTAGATTTGTATTGAAAAATACGCAAATTTGTTTAGTTTACTATCTCTTTTCCATTTTGTGCATTAGAAATTTAAATGTTCTATTCCGATGTTTTGTGCTTGTGTTTGAATTATAATTAGAAAAATTTTAAGCAATAATTGTGCACGCACATTTTATGCGCCTAGAAATGTCTACAAATTGCTTATAGAATTTGATCTAAACAAATGCAATGAAAAACATTGAAAACGATTCACCAAAAATCAGTGCAACGAAAAGGTATGTGAAAGATAAAGTGTTCGCTCAGTGAGCATGTACAAATACAGTTTTGTGTTTAAACAAGAAACAAACAAAAAAAAATTGCATTGGCATTTATCATGTGTATTTGCGTTGACCAATTCCAACGACTTTTACTTTATTCAATTTTTATTCGTTTGGTTTCGTTCAATTTTAGTTCAAACAACGCCAAAAAAAAAAAATAAAAAGTGCGTCGCTGTCATTTGATGATACAAAATGCAAACGTACAAAGTTACTTAATTCGCATGAAATTCCTTTGTTCGCTTTTCAAATATTTTCACATTAAAATCAAATTAAATGGAATGGATTTCTCAACATGGCTTTTTGTTGGCTGTTATTTGTGAATCAGACTTTTACGACCGACTAGTTTTGAATTGCAATTTCAACTATCGATGCATATGGGTGTATATGGTTTTTAATGAAAAAAAAAAAATAAAAAAAAAAAACAAAACGAATGTAAAAACAAATGAAAACATACACACGCACACACACAGACAAAAAATGAAATAAAAAATAAAAATAAAAATATGAACACAAAATTATATTTCGACCCAATGATTACGTTATGAATAATATAATTTGATGCAATTTTTTGCCAATGCAAAACGAAAACAAACACAAGACAAATCAGTGAACCAACAAAAAGCGCTATGATTTTATCGTAATACCGGCTCAAGAATGCCAGGCAATTTATGTGTTTGTTTTTGTTTTTCTTTTTTTTTTTTTTTTTCTTCTTTTTGTGTACTTTGTACACCGTGGTAGTAATAGTCGTCGCCGTCGTCGCTTTTATTTCCACCTGGAAAATTCCCATTGCACCAAAGTTACAATTACCAAAGAACATGAATGAATGCGAAAATTCTATCCGGTTATTTTATAAACAATGTGCAATGATCAACTTGTGATTTATTGTAAATAATCGCTGTTTTCGGAAATCAGCCGTTCTCTTTGAATGCGTGCAACTAACACTTGTTTCTGACGCATAATAATTATGAATATAATTAAATGAGCCCAGCACTTCTATTGTATACAATTGCTCCTTGATTTGGAATTGGTCAAAGAACAAAAAGAAAAAAACAAAAACAAAAGAAAACAAAAACAAAAAGAACCCACAAATAAAAACAATGAGTTTTTCACGGTCTCCTTTGCTGAGAATTTTCATTGCTTTATTTCAATCAACTTTTCTGCCTACATGCCTCTATGTCGCAGTTTCTCGATCTATCTGCCTTCCTCTCTTTTCCTTTTTTCTTCAATCTTTTTCAATCTCTCTCTCTCTCTCTTTCTATCCTTTTCTTTCTCTTTCTCTCCCTTTTTCTCTTTTTCTATGCTCTCGGTCTGGCTCAATCATTCTGATCTCGGCCTCTCCATCTCACAGTGTATTGCTGAGAATAATTCAAATGATATTCTTGATTATTTGTGCGCATATAAATTACAAGTGTATTGTCGCTTATTGTTGCAAATGGTACTCGCGCCAATGGCCATCAAATCTGTGATCGTGGTCGCCTGTATGCAGGAGAATAGCAACAAATGCATATATATATATATATATATTTTCTGCTTCTGTCATCTTGTTAAACATTTTCCGAGAGAGGGAGAAACTAAAAAAAAAAACTAAACCCACACATAAACATTGTGTGTATGACCCCTTTCATGAGTCGCGCACTGGATGAGAACAGAACAAATTAAAATCAGAGACGAAAAAAAAAAGAAAAAAACAAACATTAACATTACCATTCGAGTGGCTTAAACACAAAATTCATTGTTATGTTTTTTTTTCTCGCATTTCTTACACGTTTCGTTATTCCTTTGCGTTGTTTATTTATTTTAAAACTTTTTTTTCTTACTGTTTCGGGTTTACGGAACACGGCTCTCATTTCATTTATGTGAGCTCTTTTTCGCTCTTTTTCACTCTTATTCTATCATTCAGTCGCAGAAAACACGCAACATTTGTGTTTTCATGACAGCACTTTCATGTAATGACGTACAAAGTTTATGATTTGTTGTTTTCTCTCTTTCTTTCATTTCATTTGTTTGCCACTGCGTTTTGTGTGTGAATGCGAATTTGTTTTTTCTCTTCTTCTTCTTCATTTAATTATAAATATGAAAAAAAAAAAAAAAAAAAAAAATACAGAAATAATCCAAAGAAACCATGCAATTTACGAGATTCACGAAGAAGAATACAAAAATCAACAACTTTCGGGAAAAAATGCACTGAATTCGATGATTTTATTGACATAAAATAATAAAGAGTAATAGGAAGTGAGAAAAGAATGATTGAAATAGCGCAAAAATATGAAGAATTACAAAAAAAAAAAAAAAAAAAAAAAAAAAAAATGGAAAATATTCACTCGATCCAATTTCAATTGTCACTTCATAATTTTTTCTATTCACACATTCTAGTTTCTTGTCACACTCTGACTTTTGTCACATTCTGCTTTACTGACTTTAAGGTTAAATATTTAGCTTTGAATTTTGTTAGCAATTTTTGTTTTTTTTTTTTCCTTTTTTCGGTTTCATTTTGAATGCTCGACGCGACATTCGGCACGTACAGACTCATTTGTCTCTAAGCGAAAAAGAAGAAGAAAATTTTAACATTAAAAATGTATATTTTACATTCAGCTATGATCACGTACAACAATTGACAACGACATTTACATTAATGTCTCATATTTTCTACATTTACCATGAAATGTATACAAAATAAATACTATTTTGTTAGATTGAAATGAAAAACCAGAAGTTCAGAATATCGAATTAAATTCCTCGAATAATTAAACAAAGAGTAAGAAAACTCAAAAATAGAAAAAGTGAAAAATAGCCGGAGAAAAAGCATGAAAATTAGATGGAACTGATAGACTGGAACAAAGTAAACTACCGAATACTAAATTAATCTAAAAAGCATGTAAATTATCATTCGGTGCCTTTTCTAAAAAGAGAAATGTCCAAATGTGCACCCTTTCATTACGTGCTTGTACAGAAAATATTAACGATTAATTCTTATGAATCAGAATTGTTTTCATGTTCGATCTGTTTCTAAAATGAATAAACACAGACAGAGACACCAAATGGATCATTAATATGCGACTACTGAGTGGCCAACGCTCATAAAAATGTACACATTGCAATGAATTTGATGTCATTGGATTTTTCTGAATGAAAAAAAAAAAAAAAAAAAATTAAAAAATATCTATTTTTGTTATAAAACATCAGCATCGGCGAAAAAAAGAAATTTGGTATTCAGACAGGAGAGAAAAAAAAAGCTCAGATTTAAACAAATACTCATTCATTATTGTTTAAATTTAAACTTGACTACCGCTAATGTGATACTTTGCAAGATAATTTTTTTTCTTCTTCTCTTCTCCGGAGTTTTTTTTTTTTTTTTTTTTTTTTCAATTTTTAAGAGCATTTTTACACGTGAAAACCAAAAACATACGGCAAGTGTTGAGAAATACCCATCGGCATGGAATTTATCGGTTTGAATCCGGTATTGGAATGACTTTGAACTCGACTTTTTGCCACAAACTACGTCAATAGTATTGAAATTTATTCAGTTTGGCGAATGAATTTAAACAAAATCAAAATAAAAAAAAAACCAATTTTAGACTTGAATCAAAATTATGAATTATTAAAAACTACAACTGTAAACAACAATAAAAATTAAAACAACGGATGCTCAATCAGATTCGATATTCTTTTATATTAATTTATTGATTGAATTAGAAGAAGAAAATAAAAATGGAAAAAAAAAAGAAAAATTATGTGCGAAAATTCGACAGAACAACAATTTCATGCAATCAAACAGAATAGATAATTTAAGAATAAATAAACATTCTTGTTGTTCTTTTGAATATTTTAGCTCAATTGATGACGAAATAGATGGACAGTGCATTGTTCGAGCTCGTGGACTTCCATGGCAGAGCAGTGATCAGGATATAGCCAAGTTTTTTCGTGGTTTGAATGTTGCCAAGTAAGTATGAATTGTTTACCATTGATTTTTATCTCTCTCTCTCTCTCTCTCTCTCTCTCTCTCTCTTTCTTTCTCTTTCTTGCTCTCTCTTCCCCATCTTTCTTTAACTTTTTCTTCTCGCCACTTTCCTTCACATTTTCTTTCCATTTTTTTCAACCTCTTTTCTTGTTTGTCTTTCCACTTTATTCCATTCTTTTCATCATTTTTCTCAAATTGTTTACCCTCATAAATCCGGGATTATTTAATGACGAAATCTAAAATAAATAATAAAAAACACTCACAAACAAATTTTGCTCTCTCACTCTCTCTTTCTCTCTCTCTTTGGCGTCACTTTTTATTTTGCTCGATTCATGTTGATTGATTGTAAACAATAAACGACGCATTTGCAAATAATCATTTGGGATAATGACAAAATGAGCTGTGTCTCAAATGCTCAATGGCATAATATGTGATGTATGATTGCATTTTGATCATTAATTTGAAATATTGTTTGATTTGTGATGTCTGCTTGAGTTTAGTCTCTGTTGAATATTCTATTGAATTTCAATTTTTTAAAAAGTGTTCCATTCCATGCCTTCTTTAGTAAACTTCTTATCTATCATTGACATACATGCATATCGATGTATGCGATTGAAAAATGCGCTGCTACACACACACACACAAATCCCATAAATATGATTCTTTATTCTTCGTTTTTGAATTTGTTCATCGATAGATCTCGATTTTCAGTTGAGTTGAATTGAATGAAATGACGAGAGAAGAAAAAAAAAAAAAAAATAAACTGTATGTAAGCAACGATTGAAAGAAAAAGGCGAGATTAAAAAGGTCAAACTGATAATATTTGGTGTGAATGTAGAAATAGATGTAAATGTTGTATGAGTGATGTTGATTGTGTTAAAGGAGTTGTACGATTTGACAAAAATCATTAGGTCTATAACACGCGCCTCTGATCCACGAAAATTTTCATTTCAAAAACACAAGAAGGAAAAGAAGAGAAAATAATTTTTAGGCGCACACGCACACGCACACACACACACACACACACACACACATACATACGTACAGAGGAAAAGAGAGAGAGAGAGAGAGATCAACAAACAGACAGACATAAATAAAAAAACGCCAAACATGATTGTAAATGCAAAACATTATCGATAACGATCGAAAGACTAGAAACATACTTTGTTAATATTTCTAATCTCATTTTTAAGTGCGTTGTTCTTCTTCACAAAAATTTCAATCCGAAGAAAATATTCCGTGCGTACAAATGTGAAAACATAGAATCGAAAGAACGGATAAAGGGTAAAAATCAAATTCCGCAAAAATCAATTGAATTTTTTTTTTTTTTTTTTTTCGAAATTGATTGTCGCGACCGACTTTAGTTAAATGTCCAATGTTTAATCAGTGTGTAAATTGTGATTGTAGTGCGTCTTTGTGTATGAAATTGCATTTGAAAAACGGTCATATCAATGATATCAGCGAGTAAAATCTTCACATCTTTTGCGATTTGAAAAGAAAGAAAGAAAAAGAGAATTGATTGTTGATCAACGAGAAAATTTTCGCTTCGACTCGAAATATTCGAGTGTAAAATTGTATGAATTTGAAAGTGAAATTGATTTATATTTTCGTTTTGACACGTTTTGTTTTGTTTTTTTGTTTTTTATTTTTTTTATTTTATGTGGTGGTGCAGAGGTGGTGTTGCTTTATGTTTATCACCGCAAGGACGTCGCAACGGTGAAGCATTAATTCGTTTTGTGTCTCAGGAACATAGAGACATGGCAATGAAACGGCATAAACATCACATTGGAAATCGGTATATTGAAGTGTATCGAGCTAATGGAGAAGATTTCATTAATGTGGCCGGCGGAGCATCAAATGAAGCTCAAGCTCTACTGTCAAAAGGTGCACAAGTTATTATTCGTATGCGCGGATTGCCGTATCTCTGCACAGCCAAACAAGTGGTAAGTTTAAAATTAATTTAATCAAGTGATTTCATTGTCCAATGATTTTTGGTTTCTTTTTCTCTCTCACTCAGGGGTTTTTTTTTTTCCAAGAAACAAAATCGTTCTTTTTTTTTAGTTTTTAAATGTGTTCACGATTTTCAATTGGCTATTTAGAGATTTTCATTTGATTTCGCATAAATTTTTCTGCATTTTTCAAATTGAAAAAATGTTAAAAATGAAATTCAAGTGAACTTTTTTTTTTTTTTTTTTTTTTTAAATTCCTAATGAGAGAGAAAAATCATAATTTTAATTTTTAGATTTTACATCTAGAAAAATGTAATTGTTCTTCTTAAACAATGTAATTGTATTGATTTTGTTGTTTCATTTCTATTTTTGTGAATAATGTAGTTGGATTTCTTTGAAACGGGCGCCGAACCCGTTCATGTGCTCGATGGTCAAGATGGTATATTATTTGTTAAGAAACCGGATGGCCGTGCAACTGGTGATGCATTTGTATTGTTTGCCCTTGAATCGGATGCAAAGAAAGCATTATCACGTCATCGTGAATCAATTGGTAATCGTCTAGGGGCTGAGGACCCTTTATGAATATATATATTTAGTAGATATTCAGAATATTCACGCGTTATTTTTATTTACTTTCGTTCTTTCCCCCTAGGTAATCGTTATATTGAGCTATTCCGTTCAACAACAGCTGAAGTTCAACAGGTATGATAAAATCTAGCGATTTTTCCACTCATAAATTTCGTACACATACACACACACACACACACACACACACACACACACACGCATGCAATACCTTAAATTGTATGCACTTTAGTAAATATTTCTGTTGGATAAAAATAAAAATCTGTTCAATTTTATAAATGATCTTAAAAGAAGTTCTATTAAAGAACCAGATTTTGTGTTATCCAATGAAGAAAAAAAAAAAAAAAAAAAAAAAAAATAGAAACAATAACCACAATCAAAGTAATATAATATGTATTTTATGATAAAAAAAACTTGCTTTCATTTGAACTTTGGATTATAAAAACTGGTAAGAATAGAGAGCATGTTCTATAAATGAATAGAACAAGCCAAATAGCCGAATATAAAAATCATTTTAAATTATCATAAGCATACAAATGATCAGCATTGAAATATGGTTTTATTTAGGTATTGAATCGATCAATGGATACAAAAACATATGAAAATAATAATACATCACAACCGCCACTTATACCACAACTGCCACCAACAGTTCCATTCAATTTGATGCAACCACAGGTGAATTGCTATTCCATTCATTTTTTTTTTTTTTTTTTTTTTTTTTTCCATTTTATAGTCAAATGTTAATGGTCAACAATAATAGCCAACGAACATTCAAAATAAATTTTAACGATGCAATTCTTTTTATTTTCCTGTTTATAGCATGTCATAACAAGTGGATCGGCAAAAAATTGCATTCGACTGCGCGGTTTGCCATATACAATCCAGGTCGAAAATATTTTACATTTCTTAGAAGAATTTGCCAAGCATATTATTTACCAAGGAGTGCATATGGTGTACAATGCTCAGGTAAGTTATTTTAATTAATCTTGGATCTATTGATAAATTGTAATTTGTAATTTAACTATTGGATTATTGATGATTTGCCAAATGATGGTTTGACATTGAATATTTTATGCATGTAAATGGGAATTTGAGTAGTTTAAGATAGTTTTGCTTGTTTAAAATTGAAGATTCTCTTGGTTAAACTTAAAGAGATCAATGGAAGAAAAAGAAAAAGTATTATTTCAAAAAAGAAAAAAAAAAAAGACCGAACAATTTGAAATAAAAAATAATGTCAAGACAATCGAAACATTTTCCCCAATATATAAATAAAGGGTCAACCAAGCGGCGAGGCATTCATTCAAATGGATTCAGAAGAGGCAGCATATGCATCAGCTAAAGAAAAGCACAACAAATACATGGTTGTGAAAAATCAGAAAATTCGCTACATCGAAGTGTTTCAGGTAAGAGAATTTATGCCCTTTTCTATCTTTCTATCTCTCTCTCTCTCTCTCTCTCTCTCTCTCTCTCTCTCTCTCTCTCTCTATCTCTCTCTCTCTATCTATCTCTCTCTTGTTTCTTGCTATTATAACATAATCTCGACTTGAGTTATTAGCTGCATGCATAATAATTTTTGGTTTCATTTCTTTAAAATTTATTTGTTTTTGTTGCTAAAATCGCTTTGCAAATCTAACTACTTCCATTATGACCGATACGGACGCGAATCAAAAAAAAAAAAAAAAAAAAAAAACAAAATCCGTGGTGCATCTGTCTTTCTCTTTATTTCAGTGTTCGGGTGATGATATGAATCTAATGCTGAATGGAGCTGTATCACCGAATCAACAGCGTAAATCACCGTTACTATCACACGGTATGTTACAAGCACAGCAACAACCGCAACAACATACAGTTACTACCGAGAAAACATTATTGCCAAATCAATATTTGCCAGCAAATATAACGGCAAAACCTTTATTAGCTAGCCCACCTCCATATCAATTGCCAAATCAATTGTCAATGAACGCAAATGCGGCATTGTTTGCTCAGCAACAAGCTCAAGCACATTTAATTGCACAGCAAAATCTATTAGCACATCAACAAGCAACGGCTGCTGTTGCTGCTGCTGGTGTTGGTGTTGGTGTTGGTCATATGCCTGGTTTTGCATTGATACCACATTCGGCTGCAAATGCAATCCATGGCACAAGTAGTTTAACATCAGCCCAATCACAATTATTACAACAACATCAACAACATCAACAACATCAGCAACACCAGCAACATCATCAACATCAACATCAGCAACAACAATTATCGTCACATGTTCAAAATTTAGCCTCATTAACGCATCAAACATTACCACCAAATTTGGTATCAAATCTTATGACACGAACAGCAGCTGGATTTCAAACAGCTGGCCTTACATCATCACCCGGTTTACAAACATCACCGGCCACATTTACATCAGCCGCTTTATCACAAACCATTCCATATACATTATCACCGGCTGGTTTTCAATTTGCCACATTTCCACCGGCAATAAATCCATATGCAAATCAAATGCTATTATCACCACATTCAATTGCATCATTGCAATTAAAAGCGCCACATTCGCAACAAACAATTGCCCAGCATCGTTCATTTGCAACGCCAACATATACGCATACATTTCAACATCAACAGCCAACCGCAAGCATTCAGCCAATAAGTCAAAATCTTCATTCGGCTCAATTGGCCAATTATCAACAACAATTGTCAATGAATGCAAATGCGGCTGCGGCCACATCATTAATGCACAGCATTAAACGTACATATGAAAATGCATTTCATCAAGATCCATCGACGGCGTTGCATCATCAAAAGCGACCAAATCAATATACTGGGGCTGGCATTTTATAAAAATGATGAATTGTGGCTGGTAATGTTGATGATGATGATGATGTTGATGATGATGATGATGATGATGATGATGATGATGATGATGATGATGATGATGATGATGATGATGATGATGATGATGATGATGATGTTAATGGTAATGCAACAAATGTTTTCATACTTTCGTTGCAAATTCGCGAAAATCAATCTTCAGTGGTTTTTTTTTTTCCACCTTTTTACGCCCTTTTCTATTAATAACTCTCATGAGTTTTTATCTCTGTAATATATTGATTTATTTTTAATATTGCCGTATTGAATGACAAAACGTGACAATGTGCAATCAGAATTGTGGAAAAAGCAATTAAAAAATACTGCAAGAATCGACTCACGGACTTTTTTTTTTTAAGTAGAGAACAAATTTCTACGACAAATGGGAGAAATTATTCAAAAGGTTTGCAAATAATTTCAATGGTCATTTCCAAATGAAATAATTCAAATTGAAAATGCATCCTTTAAAAGTAATTGAATTGAAATGATTTTCAGTAATTGAGTGAAACAAAAAAATGAGCAAACAAACGCCGCATGACACGATCATTGAAATAGACTAGAGGAAAGATTTATGATTATTATTATTATTTTTTTTTTTTTTTTGACGGGACTTTATGTTTAATGCAGAGTTTTTCGAAGAATATATTTATACATACATTTATATATATATATTTGTTTTATGAATTAAGTGTACTAATCTAGCGCACACACATTACACATACACATACACACTCTATCTGTCTCTCCTTTCCTCTGTACGGAAAAAAAAAACGAATAATACTTTTTTCTTATTTCTTTGGACACATAAAAACACATACACACACAAACTCTGTTGATTCATCAACTAAAAAAAAAAAAAAAAAAAAAAAAAAAAAAAAAAAATAATTTTAATATTTTCATAAACAAGTTTATTTAATAAACATATTAAAATTTAAAAGAAAAAAAAAATTAATAACTTACCATTGGTTAATAAGCTAGAAAATTGAATATGCATCATTCATTTAATCGAAATGAACTGATATGAATTAAGGAAGCCTTGAACATATTAACGTATAGCTAGTATATTTAGGATGAAGTTAACATACAATTTTCTCTTCCTTTTATTTTATTTTATTTTCTTTTTTGTTTCTTTCTTCTTTGTTTTTTAACTCGTTTCGAATATATAAAAGTGTTTAAGAAAAGGAATTTTATTTAGAAACAAGAAATTATATTGAAAAAAAAAAAAAAAAAAAAAAAAACGTTGGAAAAAGTGAAGGCAAATACGCACACAAAACAAATAAAAATTAGTTACGCACCATAATCGAACGAACAAGAATGATATATATATGAGAAGAAAGAAGAAAGGAAGGGAAAAAGTGAAAAAAGGGAAGAAAATAGTGAAATATGGAAAGAAAGGGAAGAAAAATGAGGGAAGAAAAAAAAAAAATAAGAAAAAGATATCGCAAAAATATTAGAGAGATTTGCTTTTGTGATTTCGATTAATACAACAATTTGATGGAAAAATTGTCAAGAAAAAGTAACAAATTCGTAATTTCATATAGCAAAGCAAGTGTTTTTTTTTTTCTCAACATTTTTGTGATCAAACAAAAAAAAAAAAAAAAAAGAGAAAAAAAAAGAAATCTACACTTGTACGGCTATTGCATATATTTTAATACATTTACATTACCCCTCCGCAGCATCAAATTGAATTAACATTAAGTGGTATTATGTTAAGGGTAAAAAATCTTCTTTTAAAAATATTTAGAATTTATTTATAAATATAAATAATATGGCAAATAGAAGAGATTGATTAACGATAACAAATTGATATAGAAATAACAATGCAAGAAAATGGGTTAACAATTTCAAAATGTGCACGCACAACATTAGTTTATTTTGGAGATGCTGTTTATATTTTGTTTTTCAATTCATTGACATTTAATTAGGTGTATGAAATGTTATACAATTGCAACAAACAAAAAACAACAAATGAAGTGGCAAACTAACTGTCGTGTTCATATTGTATTTTGTATTCATTTATTTTCCATCTGAATTAATTTGAATATATATATATATATTGTTGGTATTTGAGCAAAATGTGCTTGTAACTGAATCACATTATTTTTCAAGCCAATTTTATATCGATCAAAAATTTCATTGAAATGTTGACGAATGATACACATGCACATACCTATTCATGCGCTTCGAATAATTTCAAATTCAATCAACTATTTTTGTTGCTTAAAATTCATCGTGTTATTGTTACTTTTCATTCCGTTTTTTTTTTTTCTTGTATACAATTTTCGACAATTATGCCTTCAATTGATTTTATTATACATAATTTGCACATATTTCCATTTACAATCTTGTTTACTTCTATTGCTTTAAACATTCCATGAAATTGATTTTTTTTTTTTATGTTCTCGACAGTACTCATTTGCTAAATTCCATTTTTTTTTTATTCATATAAAAATTTATTGATATTTGAATTCTCTCTCACTTAGAGTAAAGATAGGATAGAGTGAGAGAAAGAAAGGGAAAAAAATCAGAAAGATTTAATAGGAAATTTTTTTTTTTTTTTTTGAAAATAAATTTTTTTTCAAATTAAAAACACAAATCTGAAAATTTAAAAAATTTTCTTTGAAAATTAAAAAAAAAACTTTTTGAAAATTTGAAAAAAAAATTTAAAATAAAAATAGCCGTGACGAATTTTCAGCAATGAAACAAAAAATGCTGAAACAAATTTCGCTTTCTTTTAGAAATCAATGCCCATTTCGTAATTTCACAGCAAATTAGATGAATTTCTTAAATTCAAAGTTATTTATTCTTCCAAGAACATGATTTTTGTTAAAAATCTTTTGTGACTCAAGAGCTTATTTTAATTAGTAAATATAAAAAAAAGACATATATATATACTATATATCAAATGAACAATGCTTAGATTCAAGAGAGAAAATTTTTATAATTTTTTTTTTTTTTTTTATATTATACATTTGAAAGAAACTTACTTTTTTTTCGGAACAAAAGTTGATAATTAGCAGAGTTGACTGACAAATAACGTAATATAAGAATATTGAATTATTAGTTTTTCAAGAAAAAACAAAAAAAAAAACAAAAAATATCAAAAACAAAAACAAAAAAACAAAAAATATTTTAAAATATAACGTTTCTATTGGACAACCGCATTAGACCGATTTATAACAAACAAATAATAAAATGTGCGGTCTGTTAATTTATATGTTTAGAAAATCGCATGAAAACATAAGCAATAAGGTAAAAGACAAATTTTTTGTTTTCTATTTTTGTGTGTTTTGGAACATTTGAGATAGAGTTAGCGCTATCTATTTTAGGCAATTTATTTATTTTTAGCCAATTTATTTGTTTTTAACTTACACATATGCACTGAAAATGAATGGGGGTTTCAATGAAAGCGCAAGCGCTCTGGTTTTTGATACATCTGGGGGGTGGCCGTTAAATAAAATCGGCAAAATTTATTAACCAATTTGCGATATGCAGAAAACAAAAAAAAAAAGAAAGAAAAATGTCTTTGAATGATTATGTGCTTTTTAAAAATGAGCAAAAGCGTAACATTAACCGTAATTCATTTTCTGTGTTGTAATCATTTGATGCATTCGTTGGACTATTCCATTGTTGGGTGCGATTAATAAACTATAGTTTTGTGAGATCATTTCTTAAGAAATATTTATTTCTGTTTTTTAATTGCATTTCTCATGTTTTTTTTTTTCTTACCTTTTTACCATTTTGTCATTTTGGAAATTTGCGTGGTACGCGGGCTATTTTGTTGTACTTAAAAAAAAAAAAAATATTTTATTGGTTGTTATTCATCACGTTGACAATATTCGGAATCGCATCTATATTATTTTTTTTTAATATTTATTTATTGTCTATCTGGTATAACTGTAAGTCTTTTTTTTATATGATTGTTTGTGCTAGTGAGACTTCTTCATGTGTGGATTATTATTTTATTACTCTTTTCTACTTATTCGGAAAATTACCAAATAATTTGAATTTAAACAGAAGTAACACACGTTTTAATTCAAGCAATTCAAGCAATTTATCTCGCCGAGCAGATCAATTTATATGGGGGCATAAAAAAGCAAATACATTTTGGTGTTTGGGACCGTTGGTGATGTAACAATGTAATCTCTCTTTTTTTTATATATATATATATATTTTTTTTTTTTTTTACACGATACAGCGTGTCTGGCATAGTGTTCAGCGATGATGAGGTGAACGAATGCCCAGCTAATTTACGCACACACGCACACGAGACATTACACTGAGCTTTGCATGAACACTATGGCCATGGCACACTGTAAAACATTATTTAAACAAAACAAAAACAAAACAAACCTTATTTTTTAAAACAAAAATACATATATATGCAAACATGGTGAGTGTTTTATTTATTTTGTTTAATTTTTCTTCTATTAAATATGTATTTTCTATTTCTATTGCTCAATTGAAAAAAAAAAAACAAAACAAAACAAAAACAACAACATCAACAACAAATCAAACCTAAAAACAACACATACACATTTTGTTCTCACCATTTAAGAAAATTCTATTGAAAATGGCGCAACGGTTATTGATGCACTTGGCATTTTTTTTTTTATTCTTTCATTGTCATTCACTGTAACATTGTCTTCGGATGGTTTTTTTTTTCTCGAAAATTCAATTTCAATTATTCAGAAAAAGAATTCGCAAATGGAAGATTAAATTTTTTTTTAGAAAAATTTTGAATTTTTTTTAGAAAAATTTTGAATTTTTTTTAGAAAAATTTTGAATTTTTTTTAGAAAAATGTTTTAATCTGTAAATATTTGGAATTTCATCTGAAAAAATGAATTTTTTTTAAAGATGAATTTTTTTTATTTCGAAATTTGTAAAAAGAATTAAATGATTATATCATTTTTCTGGTCTTGTCAATAATTATGAAAGAACATTTTTTTCAATTTTTTCTGTTTAATTTCCAAATTGAATTTTAAAATGTGTTGCTTGAAAAGTGTTGAAAGCAAAGAAAAAAAAAAAAAAACAATTGTACAAAACGAAAAAAAGAAACTCATTGAATGCCAAATCTCAAAACGTGTATAAAACCATTGCCATAAGAAAATTCAATGAATGAAAACAAAACAGATAATTTTCTCACAATTAAAAAAAAAAAAAAAAAAAAAAACTCAATCAACAAAATAAATATTGACCAATCTTCATTACTGGGTGAATTTGGAAATGGTGATTTTGATATTATCGCATACACATATCACGAATCAATCCTTATATATTTAAGACGCTGTTATGGGAGTTTTGTTTTTCAATTTAGATTTATTGTTCAAACATTAAAACCAAAAAAAAAAAAAAAAAAAATTGTTGCTAATGATTGAATCGCCAATTTAAACTAATTATTTTTATATTCCTTTTCGCTGTTAGTAGAATGTAGAAATCAATATTATTTATTGTCTATTTTTATATGTTTTATTTACAACAATCAACAAAAAAGAATTATGTGAGTCAGCTAAATGCGTAGAGCTGCTGAGTACCATAGTTGTTATCATTTTCTTGTTTTATTACCATTTATCTCTTCACTATTATAATTTTTTTTTATTTTTTTTTTTTTTTCTATGGAACATCGTTTTGTTGTTGTTTATTGGTGATATTGGCTTTTGGAAATCAACAATATTATAATTTTATTTTGTAAACGTTTGTCTTGTGGATATTTCTTCAAAGGTTTTCGCTTAATTTTTTTGTGCTAAAAACCGACACCTCTTATTTCCTCAGGCCAACAAAATATACAATTTTTTTTATATATATATAATAAAAAAAAAAAAAAAAAAACAAATACACACAACAACTAACAGCGGTTTTTATATCGGCTTCGCTCATAACTTCACACGCTTTTTAGATTTCTAATTGAATATATAATTTTTGTTTTTTTTTTTTTTTCATCTTTATTTGTGTGCCTTTGCCGAAAGGACCATTTTTAGCATAGGGAAGAGACAATAGAATTATTTTATGTGAAGAAAAATTTATTAATTAGACCCAATAGAAACGAATCACTTATAGAATATTTATAATTTTATCGGAGATTATTCCAATGCCAGTATTAGAATAGGTTGAAAAGAGACAAATTTTCAGAAATAGAATACTGTTAGTTTAGAACAAAATGCAAAAATTCAAATTGAATTGTCCAAAGAGTTAAAAAGATTCGCTGAATTAGATTTTAGTTTAATTTTAAATATTTACAATTGAATTTTATTTTATTTTATTTTATTTCGATTTTTATGTAATTCAATTTATCAACTTATTAATTGAATAAATAAAATTTTGTTTGCCGTGCAATTTAGGTGGTACACCAATGATAGCACCTGCATTTGGTACATATCCATTTGATCCACGAACAGCATTTATATCAAGCCGAGCACCATATCCAGCGCCAGCTATGTATCCACCGCCAATATTGTATTGGAGCTATCCATCACCGCCAGTTTCACCAACTACATACTTTGCTCATCAGCCGGCCGCTCATCCACACGGTCTTATGGATTGGAATCCAGGCATGATTGAATCATGGAATACATCATTTTAATTGATTGGCAACGTAAAAATGAAAAAAAATAAAAAAAAAAAAAAAAAAAAAAAAAACAAAACAAAACAAAATCTCGATGCCAATTTTCGATCAAATATTTCCGTTTTGCATATTAGAATGGGCCAAATGTGACGGTCCAAAGAGTTATGACTCAAAAAAAAAAAATAAAAAAAAAATAAAAAAAAAAAATAAAATAAAATAAAATAGAATAAAAACAGTGACGCTTCAGTTAGAAGGAAATATTTTATAAAAAAAAAAAAAATCCTTTTGTGAGAATCAAAATGACAATTTTCCATTTGTTATGATATATTTTGTCTCGATGAGTTTTATTATTATTATTATTATTTAGTATTAATTTGACCGATATCATTCAGAAGCCTCAAAATGGCAAGTTACCCAGATGCAATGATGGATTTTTCTTTTTATTTTTTCTAAATGCGAAAAAAAAAGTTGGCAATTTGTTACCAACACATTCCAAATGCATCATTAATACAAGAGGAATTTCCAATGAATATTTCATGAGGAAAATGGTGTACCTCTGCTAAATACCAAATTTGACTACAATCAATCGAACAAATTAATTATTTTCTTTCGAATTGAAGGGAGAGAAAGAAAAAACACTTATTTTTATTTGAGCATCTTTGAAAAATGCAAAACCATTTTTTTTTTTTACAAATGAGTCGACATTGTCAAACATTTTACACGTAGATATTAATTTAAGATCATTTTTTTTTTTTTTTATTCAAAGAAAACATAATCATATTTATTGTGCTACAAAAAAATCATATATTTAGATAAAGAATAATTTTTATATCAATCCACCACAGAAGGAAAACAGTGCAAGTCAAGTGTCATTCTAAGGTGCTCTAAATAGCAATATATACTACTATGTCAATTACTTGCCAGAATTTTTCTTTGGCTGTTTTTTCCGGCAAATGTTAAATTTTTTTGGGACAAATCATTTTTTTGACCCAGATTTTTCTTCTAAATTTTGATTTTTCTTGGCAATTTTTTTTTTTTTTTTTTTATTTCGTTAATTTCCGACCAATTCATTGCCCATATGCTGGCCAATTTGGTAGCCAAATTCAATGGCTCCTTTTTGAGTCGTTGCTTATTTTAACAAAATCTTATGTGGCGTATATTGTAAGCTCCATTTTGTAAGACAAAAAAAAAAAAAATAAAAAATAAAAAGAAAAAAAAAATTGAGAAGAAAAAGTTGCATTTGCACGCGTATTTAATTTGTATTTTAATGAGCTCAAATGATATTTTATCCCGAAGCAATATCAATTAGAATAAAACTATTTAAAAAAAAGAAAAGAAAAAAAAAAGTAAAACAAATCCATTATGTTACGAAAAGAAAACATTAGAAAAACAACAAAATGGTCTAATGTATTTGGTGCAAACTAGAAGATGATTGAAAAATCAATGTAATAAAAGATTGAATAAACAAAAATGTCAATAATAATCAAAATCGCATATTGATGGAGAATAGAATGCGAATATCGATCGTTAATATGTTTTAATCAACAGCAATTGTACAGTTTAAGTAAATCGTATTTATAAAATGAGCCGCGTAAAATGAATGAATTTAATGAATATTAATCGAAAATTGGCAATAATATTTACAGTGCCAAAAAAAAAAAAAAAAACATCTGTGAAAGGTTCTCAAATAATAGCTATCCATATTCAAATTGCAAGTTACCTTTCTTTCTTTCTTTTTTTTCTTGTTAAGAGCCTTACCTTCAATCAAGCCGTACGAATATCGATGACGTTAACTAATCTTGCCACAAAAATTATAATCATAACCATTAGCCATTGTTAAATGATTCTGTCAATAGATCGACTCCATTTAATTGCAAATGGCATGCAGGACAATAAACGCGATTGAATAGTATTTTGCATTTTTGTGATAGACACGGGATGTTGGTTTAAATAAGCGACATGCCAAAACCAGATTTAAAATGATAAAAATTAAACAAGAGGAAAACAAACAAACGAACAAATTAAGTCACACACACAATAATTGATTGAATTTTATCGAAGAAAAAACGATGAAAAATGATGAAATAGCAACAAAAATCACTTATTTACTATTTATTATTTAAATTTCTATTACAATCAAAAAATTGTTTTGATATAAAAAAAAAAAAAAAATCGCAATTATTACAGATAATTTTTTTGTTTTGTTTTTTGTTTTAGTATTTTTTTTTTTTTTATTGAAATTAATATGTCTTCCAGCAAAACCATTATTCTGAAAGGATTTCGAAGATTTGCTCAACAAAATGAATAATTTAAAAGAAAAAGAAAAAAAAAAAAATAATGAAAATGATTTAAATAATTACGGAAAAGCATAACAATGAATGTCTTTGTGCAAAATTGTCACAATAAATTAACGATTGTCATTCGAGTGAATTTCATAGATTTTATCAAAGAAATTCTTATGCAAATATTTCTGAAATAAAATGCTCATTAAAATAACATTTCATGCTTTGGGTTGTTTTTTCTTTCGTTTCTTCATTTTCTTTTTTTTTTTATGCTGCCGGTAAAAATGTTTAACGTAAGTATTTATGTAAAAATTATCTGTTATTCTTCCTTACAAATGGCAACTGTTTGCCATTTGAAATGTTGATATTTGTTTTATTGTGTCATAAACAACATTGTAAATGAAAATATATGCAAATTATGTGTATTGGTGATATTCATTTGTATTAAATGTATATACAAGTACATATATAATTGGCATAAAAAATAATAGAAATGTTTTGCTGGAATGACTCAATATTCCAACAAAAGCAAATGTCATTCCAGGCAGATAGCAAAATTTATCACCAACAAAAATACGAGCTGGATACCTGCAAGAAAAATAGCAACAATTTTCAACTTTTTTGAGAAAAACTATTGTTTATAATCAAAAGCGATACAACATTAACAATGAATGTAAATAGAAAATGTCAAATAATTTTGAGTATATTTATTTTGACTTTATTTCAATAAATTGCATGAGTTTTTTTTTTTTCGTTTCAAATTGGTAAAATTTACAGTCATATTACATAAATAGCAAAATAATATTAACAATACGATGATGAGCTAACTTTGCATCCAAAAATGAAGATTTTTTCTTTCTTTCTTTGTCTATTCCTTTTCTCTTTTCATGCATGAATTTTTCAATTATTCTAAAGATTTTTCCTAAGTCTGCATTAAGGTTATCTTACTAAAATTTTTGATAAATTTTCAATCAAACATTTAGATCATCAGTTGATTAGATGTTGCAATACAAATTATCACATTTCAATTAAGTTAATTGGATAAAATGCAGTTTTTTTTCATTCTTTCAAATAAGTTCATTAAGATTTTGCAAAACGAAAAATTAACTACAAGTAACCCTGTTTTTTAATGATCTGAATAATTTTGGCATAACAGAGGCTAATTCAGTTGGTTTAGTTATTATTTTTGTTGGTTACACGAATAATTTTTTTGCAAGGCTTACTTTTTGAATTTGGTTTTTGTTTTTGTGTTATTGATCAAACGTGATCATGTCTTACATATTCCAATGTTCTAAATACTTTTATTGTTGCATTTGGTAATATATTTTTTGTAATATTTTTTAAATTTTGTGTTAACATAGTTGATTTTAATGTGCCTGATGCACTTGATATCGCGTCTACATATTTTGTGGCACAAAAAATTACCAAAAAAACTTAACAATGTAAACGTATTCATAATCTATCGCGAAAAAAAAAAAAATAGAATTGTTTAGATAACAAAAAAAAAAGAATATTTTTTAAACGTCGCATTGTTCGTTCGTTCGAAATGTGATTGACCTTTTGTAGTTAACTTTTGACACACAATTGTTTCGTATGCGTATGATTTGAATTTACCTTTGTTCTGACTCTTGCATACGAGTTTCAATTTATTTTCGGATCTATCGTATATAATTATGCAAATTAAGCAACAGTACGTTGTCTTTAAAGAATTTGATGTTGCCTTCTTCTTATTTTCTAGACATCGATGCTGCAAAGTCTTGAATATATCTTTTCTTCTTATAATTCTCCGAATTACTGCTGCCGCGGCTTAGTGAATCAGTCTACAAAATGATGATACAATTAACTCGTTGCCGAATTTTCGATGCTATTTAGCCAAGAAATTACCATTGAGTTGGAGCGTGAGGTACTTTGACATGAATGTTCTTCTACATTTTCTGATAGCATTTCATTGACAATTTCCATTATTTTAGTTAAAGACTTGCTTGCAACATAATCATACTGTTTTTTATTTAACGGATTGAGCTTAATACATATTCCTCGTGCTAGTCGCGTTGATATATTATTTGTCAGATTGTAGGACGTTTTTTCATCTTTTTGGGTCAGATTTTGTGATGATTCACCCTGAAAATTTTCATACAGTTATAAGTATTTTTACTTCGAATACATAAAAAGAAAATCATTACCAAATCTTTCACTTCGGTGATGATGTCATCAATGCACTTATACACTTTTAATTCAAATTTATCTTGCTGATGGCCTTTCAGTTTCCAAATCTTTTGAGATAAATCAAGAGCAAGGTCTGATTTTTCATTATTTTCAAGAATGATGTCGGGAAGAGTCATATTATGCTTTTTTTTTTTTTTTAAAGTATTCGATGATGATGATCTTGGCTAAAAAAGAATAATTTATCAAATTAACTTCATCCTAAATATTCTAGCTATATGTTCAAGGCTTCCTTAATTCATATCAGTTCATTTCGATTAAATGAATGATGCATATTCAATTTTCTAGCTTATTAACCAATGGTAAGTTATTAATTTTTTTTTTCTTTTAAATTTTAATATGTTTATTAAATAAACTTGTTTATGAAAATATTAAAATTATTTTTTTTTTTTTTTTTTAGTTGATGAATCAACAGAGTTTGTGTGTGTATGTGTTTTTATGTGTCCAAAGAAATAAGAAAAAAATATTATTCGTTTTTTTTTCCGTACAGAGGAAAGGAGAGACAGATAGAGTGTGTATGTGTATGTGTAATGTGTGTGCGCTAGATTAGTACACTTAATTCATAAAACAAATATATATATATAAATGTATGTATAAATATATTCTTCGAAAAACTCTGCATTAAACATAAAGTCCCGTCAAAAAAATAATAATAATAATAATCATAAATCTTTCCTCTAGTCTATTTCAATGATCGTGTCATGCGGCGTTTGTTTGCTCATTTTTTTGTTTCACTCAATTACTGAAAATCATTTCAATTCAATTACTTTTAAAGGATGCATTTTCAAATTGAATTATTTCATTTGTAAATGACCATTGAAATCATTTGCAAACCTTAAATAATTTCTCCCATTTGTCGTAGAAATTTGTTCTCTACTTAAAAAAAAAAGTCCGTGAGTCGATTTTTTCAGTATTTTTTAATTGCTTTTTCCACAATTCTGATTGCACATTGTCACGTTTTGTCATTCAATACGGCAATATTAAAAATAAATCAATATATTACAGAGATAAAAACTCATGAGTGTTATTAATAGAAAAGGGCGTAAAAAGGTGGAAAAAAAAAACCAATGAAGATTGATTTTCCCTAATTTGCAACGAAAGTATGAAAATATTTGTTGTATTACCATTAACATCATCATCATCATCATCATTACCAGTCACAATTCATCATTTTTATAAAATGCCAGCGCCAGTATATTGATTTGGTCGCTTTTGATGATGCAACGCCGTTGATGGATCTTGATAAAATGCATTTTCATATGTACGTTTAATGCTGTGCATTAATGATGTGGCCGCAGCCGCATTTGCATTCATTGACAATTGTTGTTGATAATTGGCCAATTGAACCGAAGAAAGATTTTGACTTATCGGCTGAATGCTTGCGGTTGGCTGTTGATGTTGAAATGTATGCGTATATGTTGGCTGGTATTGGTGTTGGTCATATGCCTGGTTTTGCATTGATACCACATTCGGCTGCAAATGCAATCCATGGCACAAGTAGTTTAACATCAGCCCAATCACAATTATTACAACAACATCAACAACATCAGCAACACCAGCAACATATATCGGCTCAATTGGCCAATTATCAACAACAATTGTCAATAAATGCAAATCAATGCAAATGCGGCTGCGGCCATATCATTAATGCACAGCATTAAACGTACATATGAAAATGCATTTCATCAAGATGAAGCCACTGTCGATAAAAAAAATAGCACACACACACACACACACACACACACACACACACAAAATTAATCAGAATATCACATATTTTGTAGTGTATACATTGCCGAAAAAGTTTGTACTTTGTTTTGAAATTGAATGGATTAATCATCAGAAAGATCAGATATCGTAATCAGTTCAACAATGACACCATTTTTTCCTATAAATAAGCCAAAAAATTAAAAAACGTACCATTTAAATAATTGTCATCTTTCATCGCTTCATTTTTTCTGCACAATTCATTTGCAATGGATAATGGTTTATTATTATTTTGGCTGCATAATTGAACTTGGCCAAAAACTCGTCCATTTTAATCGATTTCCTTCACAAATCCATTCGTTCATCAATTCGGCTGCTTCATTTAATCATGAATTACATTTGACAAGTTTCATCTCGAATGAGCTAACATTGATTTCTTTATTGAAAGATATGACGGCAGTGCCATAGAGCTGTTCACGAACCGAACCGGACAGTTCGAGTTCGAAAATATTGCAATTTTGATGTTTGTGTTCGTTCGTGTTCGGTTCGAGTTGTTCGAGATATAAATTACATTGTTCGAGTTCGTTCGTGTTCGATAAAATCTCGAACGAACACGAACAATTCATGTTCGTGAACAGCTATAGACGGCACAGTATAAACAAAAATTCAAAATGTGTTGATCCTGTTTAGGTTTTCATTAATACATTATTTGGCGTACTTTTTTACCACCATTAGTTCATTGTTTACAATACAAATGCAAAAACATTTTTTTTTATCGTCGATTCGTGCATTTGTAGACTGTGACCAAATTGTTTTGACGAAATCGGATTTATTACATTCATTCTTGTACGTGCACTTTGCAACTCATTTCGTATCTTTCTCCATTACTATGACTCGAAAGATTCACTCATATTCTTTCTCCATCTCTTTTTTTTTGCATTATATTCCGTTTTCTTCACTCTCGTCCTCATTTTTAATTCTCAATAAAATGTTGATTGATTTGGATGAGATTATCTCACAAAACGAGAGGAAAGAAATAAGTGAAAGTGAGAAAATATCTTTAAGTGAAATAAAGAAATGTGATGCGCTCGACCATAAAAAAAATTATTATAAATTGCCATTTATGAATTGAAGGGAGAGAAACATTTTTTTATTAAAAAAAAAAACACTTATTTTTATTTGAGCATCTTCGAAAAATTCAAAACCATTTTTTTTTTTTTACAAATGAGTCGACATTGTCAAACATTTTACACTTTTACACGTAGATATTAATTTAAGATCATTTTTTTTTTTTTTATTCAAAGAAAACATAATCATATTTATTGTGCTACAAAAAAATCATATATTTAGATAAAGAATAATTTTTATATCAATTCACCACAGAAGGAAAACAGTGCAAGTCAAGTGTCATTCTAAGGTACTCTAAATAGCAATATATACTACTATGTCAATTACTTGCCAGAATTCTCTCTCAATTTCAATCATCAATTTCAAAATAAATGTTCGAAAACCATTCATCCATCCATCCACACTTTTTTGCTTATTTGCCATTCGTATATTTACAAATCTGTTGTTGTGCACAAAACTTATTCACTTAAAATGAAATGAAATTTTATCAATAAACATACTTTCGCATAATGTATTATTTTAAAATTCTTAAATTGTCAGGACAATTAAATAGGTAGAAGAAGCTATTTATCTATCCAAGCTCATCAGCGATGAATATCCAAATGTAGAAGAAGCCGAATCAAAATCTACGGTAGAAGCTGAAGCCGAAGCCAAGTAAGAAGCTGAAGCCAAAGCCAAGGAAGAAGCTGAAGTCGAAGCCAAGGAAGAAGCTGAAGCCAAAGCCAAGGAAGAAGCTGAAGCCAAAGCCAAGGAAGAAGCTGAAGCCAAAGCCAAGGAAGAAGCTGAAGCCAAAGCCAAGGAAGAAGCTGAAGCCAAAGCCAAGGAAAAAGCTGAAGCCGAAGCCAAGGAAGAAGCTGAAGCTAAAGCCAAGGAAGAAGCTGAAGTCGAAGCCAAGGAAGAAGCTGAAGTCGAAGCCAAGGAAGAAGCTGAAGCCAAAGCCAAGGAAGAAGCTGAAGCTAAAGCCAAGTAAGAAGCTGAAGTCGAAGCCAAGGAAGAAGCTGAAGCCATTGAAAACTATTTTCAATCTATGAATAGAATGACGAAAATTTTTTCCAACCATCTACATGTTTAGATACATTTTTGCTTATATGTCATTTATTGCATTCGTATATTTACAATTGTATGGAATTGATGTGCAGATCAATTGTTCATTTCTTTCCTCCATCCATCCATCCATTCATCCATCCACCCATTCATTCATCCATCCATCCATTCATTCATTCACTCATAAACATATCGATCAATACAATCTCCATCCACTCATCGTCCACTAATCATACACTCGTCGTCCACTGATCATTCACTGGTCGTCCATTGACCATCCACTGGCCATCCACTGGCCATCCACTGGCCATCCACTACTAGGCTAACTCACTCTCTCAAGAATGACATTCTACTGTCAAAAAGAGCGCGAATCGTACATAGAATTCAACTGAATCGCATTGAATTTCAATGAATCAGAATGAAACACAAAGAATCGCATTGAATCGCAACGTATGAAATATCCATCTACCGTACCGAGTCAGTACGGTAGATGGACATTTATTATTGTTCATTATATATTATACGTTGCGATTCAATGCGATTCTTTGTGTTTTGTTGTGATTTATTGTGATTCAATGCGATTCAGCTCACACTCAAAACGTCAGTGGCAAAATATTGAGAATGTGGTAGTGAAAATACAATTTACCGCCATTGTAGATTGTTTGTAGTGGTAATTCGCTTGTATAGTATTCTATTTTGTTGCTGTCAAAATTATTTGACAGGCGCAACTGGATACATTGTAGAATACTATACAAGCGAATTACCACTACAAACATGCTACCACATTCTCAATATTTCGCCACTGACGTTTTAAGTGTGCTCAATTCTATGAGCGATTCGCGCTCTTTTTGACAGTAGAATGTCATTCTTGAAAGAGTGAGCTAGCCATCCACTGGCCATCCACTATCCATCCATCCATTCGCTCATCCATCCATCTCTTCATCCATAGAATAATAGATGGATGGATGGATGAACGGATGGATGGATGGATTGGTGGATTTATGTCCGTTAGCCAGTCTATGAAATATTACATAAACAAATTAATTATTGTAATTTTAAGTGATATTATACTAGTGATAAAATTCTCCATCTTTATATGCATCGTCCTTATAATCAAAATCATGTCTGATATTCAAACATGCTCCGCATTTTTTACTTCAATAAAATTCAATTTATTTCCAGTTTTCGTTCTTTTTGTCGGTTTTGTTGATCAATTTACTTTTTGTACATGCCATTGAAATAGAATCGGTCATTGGTTTGATTGGAATAAGCATAGAAGAAAAATTTGCTATCGAAAAGTTGAATTTTTTTATATTGCGAAAATTATTTTTCTCTGTATATTTGCCGATCGATTTGTGTACAAACAGATGCCATATATTTGTGCTGTTCATTGTGGTGTTTTTTAATGTCATGTAAAGAGTTGAAATCTACTCCATTTTGACATCGTTCGCATGTGAAGAGTGATGGTGGTTGTGTTGATTGTGTTTGTGATGATGGTGCTTTCGGAAGATAATATTTGTTGCTATTAATGTTTTGTATGTTTGGCTACGGTGCTTTCTTCTTCTAACAAGTTGACTTCGCCGACCAGGTTATCGTTTGTGCCAACCAGAGTGACCATCCAATGCGCTTTGACTTTCAAATCCTTTTTGACATTGTGGGCACTTGAATAATTGCATGAGCGCATCCCCAATAGCAATAAATATCTCTTTCGACATATATTGTGATTTTTCTTGCTGTAATTAATGTTTTCCGTTCTTTATCCAGAATATTTACATCTAAAACATTTTCATTTACTTTTGAAATTACAAATAATAATTTTCTTCAATTTCAAAGAATATTGAATAAATGGCATAATATCACTTAATTCAGCGTTCTCTAAATGAATAATTTCCGGATTAATGAGACTTTTAGCCAGCACCTGCACGTTTGAAATTAAAGAACGTCTCCCAAAATAACAGGAACTTTAACTGCCTTCATGTAATCAGTTAAATATGACGAGTCAATATCTTTCAATTTTGTTAGAACTATGACTCTTGCTCAATGTCTTGTATTTTGTAGTATATTCTTACTCTCTATTTGTGGGATATTTTGTACCAAAGTCAACTGAATTTGGCAAACTAATAACACATATGTCGTTTTTGTAGTTCCATTTGCCTCTATATTCGGAATTACATTTCAACATCTATCTCGTTCTCTCTAATTTTGGTTGATTTTACAGCTAGTTGGTAAGTTTAACATCTTTGAATTATAATGGGAATTCATTTAGATGGATTTCTAGTAGCATGAATATGTTTAATTAATTATGTTCACTGACAATATTTAGGTTATGTTTTTTCCAACCATTCGTTGGAATTAACGTCATTCCAACCAAAATTGTTCGTTGTCCAACCAAAATTGTTCATTGTTGGACAACCCTAGTATTAAAAAAAATCCAACCATTGTTGGACAATGAACAATTTTGGTTGGAATGACGTTCATTCCAACGAATGGTTGGAAAAAACATAACCTAAATATCCTCAGTGTTCACCTAATAAATATTGAATAGGTGTATATCAAGCCAACAAATTGCTCCGAAATTCGAAAAATTATCAAATAAATATTCACAAGCGGTTTTGCGATGTCGCATTAGTAAAAATGAACATTACCTCTTACGCTATCTGCACGAGTACAGTGTGAAATTGAATGAATATCAAACAATATGGTGAAAGCACACACAGTGGACTTTCATATTGGTGCTTTAATGCACGATTTATATACATACAACGTTTTCATACCAAAGCAAATGAGTCGTGCATTGAATGCCGCAAGCAAGTATATCAACAACGGCATAAATTGAATGGCAATTACTTTGCAAGCGATCTCTATCCGATATACACTGAATTGCACATACACCATTACGGAATGCAAACGACAAATCGTAAATCTGTTTACCGTTTCCATTGGTATAGTCAGCGCACATTGATAAATCGTATAAGTGGCGTCAATGTCTTGAAATCAAAGTTCTTCTTATGTTAAAACATACAACAAGCATTAATCAGATCAATACGACGTTGAAAAAAAGGAAACATTTGCTTCAACTAGCAAAATGATCGTTAAAAATGTGAATAACTCTTATAGTAGCGCAGAAGATGATGGAAACTTGAGGTTAGACATTTCGTTTTGCCAATTATCGTATGTATTTTTGTATATTTTTTACAAATATTTTTTCGATTTTTAGTGGTAAACCTCTTATTACATACACACCTGACGAGATATGCGCAGAGTTTAAATTGCATACCAAAGTGGGAGAATTTCTCAAAAATGGGCCAATAGATGCTCGCGATCCTTTAATGATTCTCCATTTCCAAGATGGTTTTATAAATGTGGGAAACTTCAACGCGAAGAGGAATTTTATTTTCGATAGATTGGTTAGTTTTTGTTAATTTTCCATTGTATGAAATTCAATGTCCGATATGTTCACGCCATGGTATGCATTAGTTACTTTTTCCTTTTCTTTTCTCATTTCAATTTGATGTGTCTATCCAACTTTTCAAACAATATTTTCATACATTTTGTTCATTCTGTATTTTTCACATGAGCTCGACGTACATTGAGAGTTCAAAGCGACGATGATGATTATAATGAAATGTCGCATGAATGTGCTTCACCACCTGCTTTGCAAATAGATTTTCAACAACACTATGGTGAGTAAAATGTATTGTCATTTTTAGCACTACATGAAATGTAGGGCTATTGCATTTGTTTTCTCTCATTTTGAACATTATATGATTTCTTTGCAAAGCATTTGTAATAAACAATAATCCAATTCAATTTGCATTTTTCCGTCTTTTTCCCTTTAGTTCATCGCAAAGAATTGACTATTTCAACCAATGATGATGATGATGATGATGATAATGATGATGATGATGGTGATTATCAAGTGCCATCATCAAAACAAAGGCATCAATTTCAGCCGATTTTATCATTATCAACGCCGAAGCAATTCATCAAGTATAAAGAGGCAAAATGGCAGCCAACACTGAAGCTGGATCGATACAAAATACCAGCTGTACCATCAGCACCAGAAACACCGCCACCTGCATCGCCAGAGCCAACATCAACATAAGTACCAGAATATGTGTCACGATCATGCATCACGAAATGCGGTTGGCGCAAATTTTTCAGAGAGGATGTTCATCGATCGATCAAAGATTTGATCCAGGCACAGAGTCGTGCTGATGCTATAAAATTAACCGAATTAGCAGCACAGCCATCTGGACTAATTCACTTTGTACCTAATAAAGTGATGGATGAACGTACTCAAGATGAAATCACCGCATTTTTCGACGTGGACGATTTGAATTCTAATGCGAATTGACAGTCACCAATTGAGAATATGATTTCCCGTTATTTTTATGATGTATTGGCAAAAAATGTGCACAAACCGCAAAAAAAGAATGGTAAGCCATGGAAACAAGACTATTTCCTTGCGAGAAGAAAGGAACTTTCTCGCTGTGATGTATAGAATTCCAACCATGGTTGTAAACTTTACAATTTTCGTTGGAAATATGACATTTGAAAACAAATGTTGTAGTATTCGCTGTCAAATAATGTCAGTGGAGTTCAATTTGAGGTTCACATTTATGTGTGTATGTAATATCTGTGTGCGCAGTAGTAACACAATGAATACATAAGTGTGTATATGTTTGTTTCCAATACACTCTTATTATCTCACTCTACTAATCTCATTACATCTGTATAAAGCGTTTTAAGTAATGCCAAAAGTTCATCAACACAGTATTGTTAATTCTTTTTAAGCGATTCAAGTATAAATTATATTACTTTAATTTAATAAAATACACAAAATTAATTAATATTTTCAACATTCAATGAAATTTCTTTTAAAAGAAAGACAAGTAAACATAAAGTGATAGTAAAGTATTTAAAAATGAGCGCCTGTATACGATACATAAACTTAAGTGCAAATACATTTCAAGTGGAATTATCACAAAAACAGTCGGAGATTTTTAAATTAAAAATCGATCATTTTGAAGAATTATTCGATTGGATCTCACTAGAAGATTTGATAACATTGGGAAGAACATGCAAACGAATGCAACGAATTGTCGGTTACTATTTACGTACTTATTATCCAGCTATTTATTTAAGATGTGGAAGATATGGTATTTATTGGGCAAATTGTAAGATACAAATTAATCGTTTGGCATCATATATGAAGAAGTTTGAATTCAGATTTTTGGATGGATTCGGCGTATCTCAAGACACTGGTAATTGGAAACTAATGAAATATCGTGTTCCGTATATCGAACCCATTTAATTCAATTGGCTCAATGAAATTTTACTGAAACAAATTACATTGACCACAGAAGAAATTGCACGCATTAAACCGATTTTGCATAGAGTGGAAGTATTAAAATTAGAATGCCGATATTGTAGTGATCAAAAAGATTCTTATTAAAATTTCCTTCAATTTTGTTCAAATCTAAAACATTTGTGTATTGAATCTGATAACATCGTTGGCATTGATAACAAATGGCTACTATGAATGTATCCAATGCTTGAGCATTTAGAGTTGATTTCAAATCATGCAAAACCAATTATTGAGTTGGAGACATTTTTTAATCAACATTTAAATATAAAACATTTGGCATTGAATGTTGAATTGCTTTTAGCAAATTTAACTACGATCAAAAATATTCAACACAAATTCAATGTTATGAGCATTTTTTTCGGAAAGTCTGAAAATAGATTTGCATTAGCTCGAGATGCTTTAAATGATTTGTATAAAATAGAAAGGTTCATGGAATTGCATGTATATTATCGTGCATTGTGTTGTTCATTTGATAAAACCTCAGTTGATCAATTGATATTGTACCAGGGACTTACAAAATTCCACACGGATTACTCCAATAACAGTGTTGATCTGTCCCCTTTGAACACTTTGCAGGAACTTTGTTATTTTGGGAGTCATTTTTTAATTACAAACGTGCAGGTGCTGGCTAAAAGTCTCATTAATCCGGAAATTATTCATTTTAGGAACGCTGAATTAAGTGATATTATGCCATTTATTCAATATTCTTTGAAATTGAAGAGAATTATTATTTGTAATTTAAAAGTAAATGAAAATGTTTTAGATGTAAATATTCTGGATAAAGAACGGAAAACATTGATTACAGCAAGAAAAATCACAATATATGTCGAAAGAGATATTTATTTGGCCACAAAAAGAACGAAAACTGGAAATAAATTGAATTTGATTGAAGTAAAATGCGGAGCATGTTTGAATATCAGACATGATTTTGATTATAAGGACGATGCATATAAAGATGGAGAATATTATCACTAGTATTATATCACTTAAAAGTCCAATAAATAATTTGTTTATGTAATATTTCATAGATTTGACTTGAAAATAAAACAACAGGTATAAAATAATACATTATAATTATTATATTTGGCATCAAGTATGTTAACAATTTGTTTATGAAACAATACGATATGCATTGGAAATAGCCAAAAAAGTTAGATTAACCAAGGCCCATCGAAATAAAATGAGTAAAATGAGAACTAATTTTCTGGAATTATTATAGCAATTATTAAACCATTTCTTATTCGCTTTTATAATATCGTTGGGAAGTTTGTAAACTTTGTGCATACATTGTAGGCGATATTCAATTCGATGCATTCGGCTTTTGGCTAAATTTAAAATAATTGCATAGATCTCCAAATCGCCTTCAAAATGATGAATGTTAGAACTGAAGATCTTAAGATTTTCACCAAATTTTAATATTTAGGGTGTGTGCAAAAAAAATGTCGATTTAGGTAACAGATGGCGTAACTAGCGATTTTTCGTAACATTTTCTTTTGCTTTGTCTGTCATTACGCTCTAAATTTCAGTATATGTCATTTTGCTGAAGTGTAAACCTAGGTGTAAACAACAAAGATTTTTTTTGCTTCAAAAATGTCGAAATTCGTACCTGAAAAAGTGGTTTTGCGGGGGAAGTTTAATAACCTTCTTTCATTTGAAGAAAACCGCTGCTGAAAGTTATCGTTTGTTAGTAGAAGCTTACGGTGAACATGCTTCAACTCAAAAAACTTGTGAACGATGGTTTGCGAGATTCAAAAGTGGTGATTTTGACTTGGAAGACAAAGAACGGCCAGGTCTTCCAAAAAAATTGAAGATGCGGATTTGCAAGCATTATTGGATGAAAATCCTTGTCAAACGCAAAAAAAAACTTGCAATGGAGTTGAATATTGACCGAGCAACCATTTCTAGACATTTGCATGCAATGGGAAAAATTCGAAAGCTGGGAAAATGGGTGCCACATCAACTGAATGAGAATCAACTCAAAGCACGAATCGAAACATGCAAAAAACACCTTGCTGAGCACAAAAAACGTAGTTTTTTGAGTGAAATTGTTAGTGGCGATGAAAAATGGATCTATTACGACAATCCCAAGCGTAAAGCAGCGTATTTTGATCCAGGCCAATCAGGACCTTCGCAGTCAAAACGCGATATTCATTGCCAGAAGGTTATGCTGTGTATTTGGTGGGATCAGAAAGGTGTCGTATATTTTGAGCTGCTAGAAACCTGGCCAAACGGTTGATTTTAAGCGCTACGAGCAACAATTGATCAAAATGGAGCATGCATTTAAGGCAGTCAATAGAATGGCACTAGAATTATAGTGTGATGCTTTTGACAGTACACTATATATAGTATACTATTGCCGCTGCGTATGTAAGAGTACAGTGACGCATTTCTCTTACCGTATTCTATGATGTAAATTGTGAGAAAAAAAAATTCAAAAAACATAAAAAAGGATATTTTCTTTTAATTTCAATGCAATAATATTTTTTTATTGAATTATTTATTTTCTAGAAAATATACTTTTTTTTAGTTTTTGCATTTTTTTTTCTCACAATTTACATCATAGAATACAGTAAGAGAAATGCGTCACTGTACTCTTACATACGCAGCGGCAATAGTATACTATATATAGTGTACTGTCAAAAGTATCACACTATAATTCTAGTGCCATTCTATTGACTGATTTAAGGTTAAACATACACGGATAGCGACTAAAAAAGACAAAATTTTATTTCACGATGAAAATGCCAAGGCATATCGTGCAAATATCGTAAAAAAATGATAAAAGACTCCGACTGGGATCAGTTTGATCAACCCCCGTACTCTACACTGGAGAGTCTCCAGACCTTGCTCCTTCGGACTACTGTTTGTTTCGATCGATTCAAATTGACCTGGCTGATGTACACTTTAAAAACTTTGAAGAAATACAAAAATGGGTCGCTGACTGGATAGCTTCAAAAGATGAGGAATTCTTTCGACGCGGAATCCATCAACTTCCTGAAAGATGGCGCGAGTTAAAAGAGACAATTGAAACATAACATTTTTTATATGCTTTGTGCACTATGTGCGTTTATTTAGCTTCAAAATGTGAATCAAGTCTGCCAGTGCAGATTAGTGTAAAATTATTTATATATTTTTTGATCTTCTTATCGAATCAATTTATTTGTTTACATTTTTATTTTAATTATTATTTCAAAGTTAAGTTCAAGATTAAGTATTAATTTCACGGTTAATTATTATTCAATTAGTTTGAGATTTCGATTATTTCAGATTTATGAATTTCTCATTATTGATTTGATAAGACAAATTATTATTTATTCATGTATATGTTAACTCGCGAAGTCATAGCTAACGATGAGGAATATATTGGTTAATGTACTCATTCATTTAGTTATGAAATAAAATTTTCTTTTCACCGAAAAAATCGACATTTTTTTTGCACACACCCTATATTTATATATTATGTCTTTGTAAACGAAGTCGTAAAAACTTCAAAATTAATTTTAAGAAAAATATAACTTTTATGAGGAATTTTTATTACAGAAAAAAATTATAGTCTAAATGCAGGTCACCGAATCATTTGAAACATGCTCTATCTCTACCTGTTTCTTTCCTCTAAGAAATTTGAGACACATTTAATTTTGCGATGGGAAGATTGTAGTGATTCGCTGACCTATCGATTCAGCTATTGTGCATTGCATGTATTTTTCGGCTACTTAAGCATGCACAACAGCTGAATCGAGGGTTCATTCACCAAAATAGCTTAAAAACAATGTTACGCTGTTCGAGCGCTAATCGTAATTAATTCATCGTCAGCACCAAGTCTTGTAATAAATCGTTGTAATTTAAAACGTAAATAAGGTGTGTCAATCATTTTAATTTATATATTGACAACAACTCTACAAGACCACCAACGACGATTAGCTGACATTGGTTTCAATCTCTTTTGTTTGATATAACAATTACTACAACCAGAACATCAAAAATATTTTACTATTAATTTGCAAATTTAGAGCAAATATATTTATTGAATGCACTGGTTTTGTTTAATTTCCATTTTATATTCATATTTGCGAATTTGTTTGGTGAATTTCCTAATAAAATCACTTGTCACGATTTAATACAAATTTATAATGCCACACGTTTATCCTTGAGCGATATGCCGTTTGTTTGGATTACCATTACGCACTTTATTGGATCGTAAAATTATTGCTTTATACGCAATTTCATTTATTTCTTTAGCGGTTTTCTAGTTTTTTTCGTGATTCATTTATAATAATATTCCATCGCTAGATTATTTTCTATGCTATTTATGTTATTTCTAATATTTCTAATGTAATTCGAAGACTATGAAGATAATTTCATCAATAAATGAGTCGAACGGAGCGACCACATATACATTTTATACAAGTTTTATTTGAGTTTGTTTGAAAATAAATCCTTATGTCGAGCAAAAAATCAATGAAAAACAATACAAAAAATACCAGCCATTTTCCTTTCGAAATATTAAAAAAAAAAAATGAAAAAATTAAACTTGATTATAAGAAATTTAGAGAAAACAAAATTTGAACACTTTTTAAGGCTTGATAAACCTGCGCATTGTGCAATCTCCAGTCTTTGCCCCTTCTGGCTACCATTTATTTTGTTCGATGCGAATCAGCCTATTTGAATCTTCAAAAATTAAAATTTTCTGACAGATGGCGTCAAGTCATAGCTAACGATGGGGAAAAATTGTACGTTTTCTTAAACGATCATTTTTATTTTATTTATTTTATTTTATTTATATTCATCCAAAAATGATGAAATTTATTTTTAGACAATAAATGCTTTAAATTACCAGTAGATGTTTTCTATGAACTCAATATTCTTAAAATAAACAAAAATTGCACAGCACCGTTTCTAATTAACATGAGCCATATTGAAATATTTGGTTGTCGCATTCCATTTGTAATATTTTTGAATAGAATTAGCTATAAATATGCATATGAAACTGCGAAAATGCAGTTGATTTTAATTTTTCAAAAGTTAAATAACAAGCAATATGCTAAAAAATCGTATTTTTCTAACTGTTGTAATCGTTTTGATTGCAGTCATATGGTAAAATAAAATTTTAAAATAACTTAAAACATAGAATAACCACTTAAAGAGGATTTTTAAAAGACAACGATTGCAATCGTTGTCCTTGGGAAATCCACCTTTAAAATGAATCGATTTTTTTATATTTCATTATGATAATTCAGGAATGCCAAGGCTATGAACAGGAATACTGATTCAACTTCAACAAATATGGGGAGAGTAAGTATTCAATACCATTTTCATTTTCATTTTCATTTCTATGTTTAACTGTGTTCAACCATATTATTTAAAACACAAGACGATCTTGATCTTGACACCATTATTTCTCTGCTTGTTTCAAACGCCGCTCATAACCAAGATAACGCATTACCTCTGCATTCTAGCAAGTAATCTTGCTTCCATAAAAGTCCACATTTTTCTCTTGCAACCTATTAAAGCCAGCCATAGAGCATTTCTCCTACCATTAACATCGTTCCTACTCTTCTCATGGCTATGAAAATCTTTTGGTTCTGTTGTGTTTTTGTGAATATTCGCAATTTATCCATTTGATTAAAAAAGAGAGTATAGAACAAGTGTAATCTGTATTGTAATTTATAGGGCGGAAATAACAATCAGGAACCTCCTGAACACTGGAAGGATACTTTATCAAGTATTGTAGCCAGTGGACAGTATGTATTTTGAATTAGTAATCTATATATTCTTGATTTAATTTTGTTTTTTTTTCTAATATAATAGAGGTACGCCGGAGAAAATATCACAAATGTGAGTTTGATTATTTCTTTCCTACATATTCGAAAATGTTTTTAACCAAAAATGATATTCCATTTTTTTTTTTTTTTTTTTTTTTTTTTGTAAAATTCAACAGTAATCTATTTATCGCCAGAAATCGCAATCTTGAGAGAAAAATTCAGTAATATATTTTTATATTTGTATATTAGTCAAATTAATATTTCTATAACATTAACGAATTTTAAATAATCTTTTAATTGTCATCAACAGAGGTTTCTTTTTTGGTATAGCAACTAAAAGGTAATTTATTTGGTGAAATGTGTCGCATTCATTTTATTGATCTTAATGAAATTTCTTACAGTGGACATTCCGATGAAATGAAAAACTTTGCCAATGCATTCTTGAATTCCAGAGTAACTACGATCACTTTTCTTGATATAAATTAGCTTTATTTATTGATTATTTTTCAACATTTTTTTTACCTGAAATATTTTTCCTCAATTTACGCAGAACATAAGGTGATCAATCTTCTTCCCGCAACTATAATTTATTGTGATTGCCTACAATGTTAGTATCGCATGCAGTTGCAATTCAGAAACACCCAAACATCTATCCAATTTATAGTAACTCAAATGTTTTAAATTCATTTGTAACGATCACCAAATAGTTTTCAATTGATTTTCATTTGAAATTTGTAATAAAATAAAAACTGATATGAAAAAATACTCTCAAGTGTTGAATTATTTGTAATTTTATAATTAAAACTTTAAATTCGCTTAATAAATGAAATTGAGTTTCCATTTGACAATCAACCAGCTTGTTTGGATAAAAAAAATTGACACGCAAAAGATCTAATATTTAACTAATTATTATTAGCGGATTGTGTTGAAACTCACAAAACTGTTCGGTTTCTCCCAATTGTTCTTATTTTACATGCGAATGACAGTAACATCATTGTAGCGATGAATTTGAATTGCTTATAATGCCACATATCTGTTCGTTTTTTTTTTTTTTTTTTTTTTGTATACACATGTTTAATAAACAAATCCTCTTGACACCTTTAGTTCCATTAATTCGAATAATTTTTGGCAAGATAATTTTCATCTATATCTTATAAGTTCCGATAAAATTGTAAAAATAGATTATTATTACCCATCCATAAACGATAAAAATAATTTTTAGACGTCTGTTATTACAACTGGATCTTCGGTTGCTATGATGTATAAAAATATAGATATAATTTCTGCGTAATTCTCCATAGATCTTTTCTGAACACCCAATATTCTGGGTGAATAAAATTGAATGTATTAAAGATTGATGATCTGTATAAATGGTTAAATCTGCGATTCCATAAAGATAATTTCTTAATTTTTGAAGTGCCCATACAATTGCCAAAATCTCTTTTTCATTTTTAGCGTAATTTTGTTCTGTTGAATTTAATGTTCGTGAGATAAAAGTAATTGGGTGTTTTTCTTGTGAAAGAACAGCTCCAATTGCGAAATTACTTGCGTCGGTTGTTAATTCAAAAGGTTTATTGAAATCAGCTTGGAATAATTCAATTTTTTCTTGTAATAATATTTTTACTCTTTCAAAAGCATTTGCAGCTTGGTCTAAATTGGAAGAAATTCTATTTCGTTTTTAAAAAAATGGGACTTTTCATTCGAAATGTTCATATTTGCATTGTGAAGAGCTTGAAAAATTTGTAAAATATGTTGCATATGTTCTTCTTCTGTTTTTGAAAATATTAATACATCATCAATATACAGATACACATAAGCAAATTTACCGATGAAATCATGTAATATATCGTTTACACATCTTTGAAAAATACTAGGTGCATTTTTTAAACCGAAAGGCATACGTCTGAAGTGCAATTTTGCATGATTAATTGAAAATGCCGTTTTTTCTCTATCTTTTTCATTAATTAAAATTTGATGAAAACCAGACAATTCAAGTCAATTGTAGAAAATATTTTTGCTCCCCCGAGATTTTGAATTGTCATATTGTTATGTTCCTTATGTTTTTCTTTAAATTATCTCTGAAATTGCAAGCGGGTCGTTTATAGGAAGATAACAGAAAAACTTCTTCTTATCGTTTTCCTTTTAATTCGGTCTTTTAATCAAAATTATTCGGAAATCCTACTTATGCGATCGCAATAAACCTTAAATCTACTTACAATTTTTTGTGTAATTGGTCTGACAATGTTCTTGGCACTTAACTACGAAGAAAACTGCTAATTATCGTGTTGAATCGTGGTTCTGAATAGATTTGCCGCTAATTCCGTGAAATTCCATTGATTTGCAATTAGCTGGTGATTTGCACTAATTTTATTGAATACTTCCACGTGAATTCACTGTACTGGGCAATTAAGGCCGATTATTCTCACACTTAGTCGATTTCTACGCAATTAAGGCGAATAATTTAAATTAAACTGACTCGTTCTTGTTGGATTACTTTTCCAGTGATAAATAAGTCTTTACTTGATGAAGGTCCGGATAAGAAGAAGGACAAATCAATTCACTTTCAATCATTTGACTTGATTTCTCTTCACGTTTTGATGAACTGTCACTTTCTTGCAGTTTGCGATGTTGTCTCAGTTGCCCAATTTAGTACATTGTCAGCGCTCAACACTTAAGCTATATACATACAATGCATGTTCGCCAACTTCACGCTCTTGATTTATTCCATGAATTTTAATTTTCTTTTCTTTCTTTATTTTTATTATTTCATAATTTTTTTTTATTACTCAATTGATTTGAATTAAATTTATGGTTTCATCGAAACCATAACAATATTTCATATCCAGGAATTGGATATTTATCTGTTATAGTCTGTGCATTTAATTTTTGAAAATCAATTACCAAACGTCGTTTCGGTTTGCCATTTTCATCGATGCCCTTTTTTGATACTACCCATATTGGAGAATTATATGGTGAAAAACTTTTTTCAATGATACCGTTTTTCAATAATTTTTGAATTTCATTATCAACAAATTCTTTATCGGCGTAAGGATAAGGATATTGTTTAATCCAAATTGGTTCTTCGGTTTTGGTTCGGATAGTTGCTTCCATTGTTGTAGTGAAAGGTAAAGTTTCGGAAATGAATTTATTTTTTTGCATTAAATCATCTATTTGTTTTTTATATTCTGGACAATCATTTGTATAATTAATTTTATGTGAAGTTATTGGTTTTTTATAGTAAATTTTATATTCGAAGAAATTTATTGTAGCTTTTATTTGTCGTAAACCCTGTTCTCCCAAAATCATATCATAATCAACCAAAAGATTTATTATTTTCTTTGATTTTACTTCTGAATAATCGTGTAATGTTTTAGGTTTATAAATTTGTGGCAATGGAACGGACTCACTAATTTTTGAATTTGTTTTAATGTAGTTGTTTGTTGCTGCCGAATCTATCAAAATAATCACTTTTTGTCCAGTTTTCCCATCTCGTCTCTCCAAACATGGAAGACCCCCCTATTCGCCTAAAAAAGCATTTGATGTAGACATTTCCAATGATTCATGGGATGAATTTGAAATTAAGTCGTCAGGTATGATCATGGGGGCGTCTTGACAGCAAACATGACTGTTTGCGCCGTGTACACGGGGTGACATTTCTCTGAACTAATATATCCCAATAGACGTAATGTTTATTCCGACATTAGTTTCGATAAATTAATAACCAAAAACTAAATATAAATGTTTTAATTGCTAAAATCATTATTCATTGTTATATAAAAACAAATGTTTATTGACGACAGAATGTTTTCATTTTTCATTATTTTCAATTCAAATATTACTCGATACTGTGTAGTGATATACAAAATAATAATTAAAACATTGAGTTTTATTTCTGTATCTCTTATTTATGCATGCAAAATGATAAATTCATTAGTATAAATGTGAATAATTGACTAAGTAAATATCAAAAGTTTAAGTGATTTTAAATGAAGTTGAAACAAAAACAAGGTGCTACGCTTTTTGTTTGGTTTTTTTTTGTTTTCAGCACTATATTTGTTATCTGTATTTTCGGTTTGGTTGACCAAACCGATCAGGCACTACATGCGTTACTTCATTTCTTTCAGAGAATTCAATATAGAATTCTAAAATTAAGTTTTGACAAGTCTTAGTAAACTACTGAAAATCGAGAGGTTTTTATTGAAATTCCGATTCACAATATTTTCATCATTCGCATTTTAACAATGTCTTCGGAGATGTCTTTCACTGATTATGTGTTACAATATCAATTGCTCATGAAGGAGCTCGATAAAGAAAATACGTTAATGAGCGAGATGGAAGATGAAATATCTTCAGAATGGTTGGTGATTCGTACTTTGTTGGAAAAATATGTGGATTTTTGTGTCGAAACACATGAACGTGATGTGTTATTTGAACAACGTGAAGCGGCTTCCATATTTTCGGATCATTGTGGTGAATCCATAGAGGAAATGCTTGCTTTGGAGGCTGCAGTGGATGAGGAGAATGCATCGTTGGAAAGTTTTAACAGCAATTACATATCCGATTGTGACATGATTGAAAGCAGTATTTTTTTTGTATACACATTTTTAATAAACAAATGTTTGAAGAAAAAAATTTAGTCTTTTATCTCAAGTTGCCTACCTACATTGATGACCTTTGAACAGCGGATACAATTTGCTAAATTACTATAAGATGATGAAAATTAAGCAAATGAGTTTTGGTGTGAGTCGTCAAAATTGTTATTTTATTTATTACACTTCATTGTTCGAACTTTGACCAAAATAATTCTTGATAGGAAGGACGGACAAAGAGTATTTTTCATGTCCGTTTCTGTCCTCTTGACACCTTTAATTCCATTAATTCGAATAATTTTTGGCAAGATAATTTTCATCTATATCTTATAAGTTCCGATAAAATTGTAAAAATACATTATTATTACCCATCCATAAACGATAAAAATAATTTTTAGACGTCTGTTATTACAACTGGATTTTCGGTTGCTATGATGTATAAAAATATAGATATAATTTCTGCGTAATTCTCAATAGATCTTTTCTGAACAACCAATATTCTAAATATACACAATCATTTCTCTAAAATGGTCCCATAGCAACGTCATCTCGTCACATGAAATGTAAAAAATACACTGCGAGTATTGTACTTGTATAAAAGTATATATGTATACACATAATGTGATATGTGCGTTTTGCGAAAAAACACAAGAGAATAATTTTTACTTTTAAAACTAAAGCTAAATCAAATCGATTCACCCGCCCGGGTAATATTTTTGGTGGGAAACAATTATTATTATTATTTGTATTTATTCAGTTTTAGTCATTACAACATGTTGAAACAAAAATTTCAATACTGGCACAAGCCTAAATAAGTAGTGACTCTTGATGAAATTATAATGAATCAAAGTAAACTATTTAATATTAATCAAATGAAAAATTGTATAAAAGTAAGAATATTATAATAAAAATTAATCAGTATTACAGCTAGATTCATAGGAAACGATACTTTCCAACAGTGACATTTATATCTTAATACTAATGTTTAATATATTTACTATTTTATATATTAGCTTTGGTTGCTTCTTCTTGTTGCTCTAAGAAATATGATTTAAAACTATTAGAAAATTTTTCTTTGGATTCAATATTACTTACATATTTGACTAGGTATAGAATTCCATAATTTGCATGCACTATGCGCTTGTAATAATTTGTCTTTGACGTTAAAAACTGCTTCAATTTCAAGAGAAATAGTATCTGAATCGGCTCTTGTATTATTACTATTGCGCTTAAGAACACTCTCTAAATAGGTAGGTCTGCCGATATGAATGTATGAATTATCACACAAATTAGAAAAGTTCTCTTGTTGAAATCATTGTTTGTTTTTCATATTCAATTTAATTTCCTCAGTTCGTAAATGTTTCTAATCTCGATTAGATCTACAACTTTGCTGAGGACATCGAAGTGAAGTTTCTAACGATTTAGAAGTTAAAATTTGATGAAAACCCGATTTTTCGTCCTTTACAGAGTGCCTGGCATCGAAACCCCTTGGACTCGGCCCCCAAAATTTTGCCCAAATTTTTTTTTTGGCATTTCAAAAATAGCTGTATGGTTGATTTTTAAAAAATGTTCCGTCACTTCGGTATGTTTACTTGTGAGGTTAATACACGCCATTTGCAATTTTGTACGAAGCATTCCGTTGTCATTTTTATAACATCAAATTTTATAATAATCCATTTATCACTTCTTTCGACTTATGCAGTCATTTTATAATCTTATCATATTTTATTTGAAAATCTAATGTTTCTTTTTTCATTTCGCAAATCATTTTTCAAAAAAATCGGAAAAAACAAATGAAAAAAAAATTGAAAACTACAACATAGTGAAATGAATAGAATAGAAGTAAAAGGAAAAAATGCACAATGCGTCGAAAGTTTGGCAGTTCACACAACCAAGCGTATCTGAAACACAATTGAATATTTTGACGTGAAATTTGGCACAGATGTGTACTTACAGTACTACCAACTTACAGGAGAAATAAAATCACCGATTAGAAAAACCCAGGGGTTCGAGTTCACAGGTACATCCATTTTCAAGTTCATAGTTAACGACATGAACCGACTTAACATTCTGTAGAATACTTTTTAAACATTCAATGTGTCTTTTGGAAATGACATTATCTTTAAACGTTTGATCAATTTCGATTTTTCTTAAATTTCTATTTATATTCGATCCAGCGAATATAAAATCGTCAATATTTGAATCCCATAAACACAATTCCTCCACTTCAAATCTAAAGCAATCCAAATGATTTTCATATACTACTGTGATCAAATTGAAAGGTGAATTTCTTTATATTTCGAAAGCACTTTATTTATTCTTTCAAATCTATTTCATCTCCTTCAAATTAATCTCCTTCCGCTGCAATACACTTATGCCAACCGATTTTCCAATCTTCGAAATACTTTTTAAATTTAATTTCCAGAATGGCCATCAGTTCCATCTTCGATTTTGCTTTTATCTCCTCAATCGTGTCAGAACTGTGGTCCCGAAGCGGTTTTTTGAGTTTGGAGAATAGCCAGAAGTCACACGGAGCTAAATCAGGCGAATACGGTGTTTGAGGAACGATATTGGTCAAATTTTTACGGAAATGGTCTCGAATTACCAATGTAGTGTGAGATGGCGCATTATCGTGATGCAAAAACCAAGAGTTGTCCTTCCATAAATCTGGCCTTTTGAGGCGAATAGCTTCACGCAAACGACGCATAACGTTGAAATAATATTCCTTGTTGACAGTTTGGCCGGGCGGAAGGAATTCCTAATGCACCACACCATGATAATCGAAGAAAACTGTCAACATAACCTTGATTTTTGAACGACTTTGACGCGATTTTCTCATACGCATAGATCCAAGTCTCATCTCCAGTTATCATGCATTTCATCTTGTCCTGATAGTCAGGAAGCATTTCTTCGCAGACTTCAACGCGCCGCATTTTTTCCAAAAAATTGAGTGTTTTGGGAACCAATCGAGATTTGAATCTTCTCAAGCCCAATTCGTCTTTCAGAATCAAATGGGGGAAAATTGAGGAATCCAAATTTATTAAAAAAAAAATAAAAAATTAAAATGTATTATATAAAAAAAAAAAAAAATATAAAAAAAAAAAATTAAAAAAAATAAACGCCTAAACCGATCCAAATGATATGGCCAAACTATCAGCTATGTCTCTAATAGTCAATCGACGAATTTCAAGGACAATTTCTTTGACTTGCTTGACGTGATGTTCATCAGATTATGATTTTGGTCGATTTGACACCACATTCTTCTCAACACTCTCGCGGCCGGTTTTGAACTCGTTGTACCACTTGTATACATTCTCTGAAGACAGCAAACAAAATTTAATGGCACTTCTTTGTTCAATAAATTCAGACATAGTAAAAATCGAAGCGTATCTGAAGCACTAATGAATATTTTGACGTGAAATTTGGCACAGATGTCACTTACAGTACTACCAACTTACAGAAGAAAAAAATATTATGGATTGGAAAAACTCGGCGAGTTTAAATTAAAAATTCACCTTTCAATTTGATCACAGTAGTAAAATAAACTCATCGCCAACATCGAACTCTTCAGAGGGATACTTTCATTGAAAATAACTTTTGGAGAATTTTTGTAGGCTGCGACATGTTTTGCTTAGAGGGAAATAACAAAATAGATTTTGTAATTATTCTGCTTTTTTGTTTGTAAATATTCTTCTTGTTTTCATGTCTGACTGAATGAACGAAAGCTGTCTAAATCAAGCCAGTCCAACAATTCATTCATACAATCCGTGTTCAAACGGTCGAAAATAGTTGCTTCGTATTCGCCTTTATTTTGCTATATATCGGGATTTGAATGTATATCTGATTTCACCGGAATATCTATAGTTTCATTCTTCCGTGAAAATGCTATATCAGCTGACAATGAAGAAGTGAACACCACTCAAAGTAATCGAATGAGACCTCGAGTATTACGCCAACAATAACAAGCAAATTCTTGCACAGAAGACAAGCATCCATCTAATATCGAATCAGGTGAAATTGAATTTAATTTTTACAATTTTACCACAAGACTTATTTTTTTTAAATTTTCAATAGACATAGAAAACAACTTGCCCTGCAAGTTGGTTAATCGAATCGAACGTATCATGAATAAAGAGGAAAATATTCATGTAGATTTTATTAAATGTGTTATACATATGTTGTAATGCAAAAAATTAAATTATTCTTTCACCATGTCGACACCAAAAACTGTGCGATACGTGTTGGATTTTATGGAATATGATAAACATGCCCAACGTTCAACATTTCAATACTGAGCACACAGCGCATAAGCGATACGGAAAAATATCGGGATATTCATACCATCCATCGGATATTATCTACCGATATTAAATTGTATGGGCAGAACAGACAATTTTTGATACGACTCATATCATTCAACATAGCGTGGAAGTATTATCACATGTCGTAACATCAATTCGACAATAGCTACATCAATCAACATAATTAAAACGAAAATTCATTCAATAATTAAGAAAATTGACCGAAAAAATATTTGAAGATGAGCCACTCAGTAGTTGGAGTATGTTCAGATTAATCATTTGTTATTGAATTATTATTTTTGTTTTAATTCGGCAATATATTTGGCAAAATAAATACATTTCATCATTTTCAAGTTTTCGTAAATATATCGCCCATTTTCTCTCATAAAACTGAATATTTTTTAGTTTTTTTCTACGGAAAATCATTCTTTTACTATTTGTTCTCATTTCTTTTCTGTTATTAATATTCAGTCCATTTAAAAACGGCATGAATTTACCCTTGTATAATGAAATCAATAAAAGAAAGAATGCAGTCTTTCTGCATATTATTTTCTCTTCACATACTGTCTCCCGATGAATTAAGAGAAATGGACTGTAAATTGCGAACAGCAATAAAGAAAATACGTCTGTTTCGTTAAGCGGACAATAAAGAACATATTTCAACAAAATAACCATCGACGATCATGCTTTTTCGAAAACTTGAAAAAACATGTTGTTATCGCATGCAACCAACTGGAATTTTAAATTTACTAATTTGAAGAGATACATGCAAAAAAATGTAGTGTAATAATGAAGAATAAATTGAATATTTTTGAATTTCGTCGTAAATATTTTTTGGCTGAGCGTAAATATTTATTTTTAAGGTTTATCGTACATAAATGAGTAAATATTTTGGACATTTATCGCAAATATTTTCTCGAGCCCTGATCATTACAGAAAACACAGTAGACAACGAAAATAAATCATTTTTAGGCAATTAAGCTTACCTTTTGTTACTCATTTTTTTTTCTAATTATCAAATTTTGTTCCCTTTTCATCTAATTCATAGTAATTGGCACAAGTAACTGATCTAAGTAATAATTTTGAGAAAAAAAAAAACAATTTTAAATTAAGTTATATGAGTTAATATAGCGCAAAAACAAAATCAGAAAAATGTATGGACTTGGTTCGAAAAATGAAAAAAAATGTATAGGGTGTGTGCAAAAAAAATGTTTAATAACCTTCTTTCATCTGAAGAAAAACCGCTGCTGAAAGTTATCGTTTGTTAGTAGAAGCTTACGGTGAACATGCTTCAACTCAAAAAACTTGTGAACGATGGTTTGCGAGATTCAAAAGTGGTGATTTTGACTTGGAAGACAAAGAACGGCCAGGTCTTCCAAAAAAATTGAAGATGCGGATTTGCAAGCATTATTGGATGAAAATCCTTGACAAACGCAAAAAAAAACTTGCAATGGAGTTGAATATAGAACGAGCAACCATTTCTAGACATTTGCATGCAATGGGAAAAATTCGAAAGCTGGGAAAATGGGTGCCACATCAACTGAATGAGAATCAACTCAAAGCACGAATCGAAACATGCAAAAAACACCTTGCTGAGCACAAAAAACGTAGTTTTTTGAGTGAAATTGTTAGTGGCGATGAAAAATGGATCTATTACGACAATCCCAAGCGTAAAGCAGCGTATGTTGATCCAGGCCAACCAGTACCTTCGCAGTCAAAACGAGAAATTCATTGCCAGAAGGTTATGCTGTGCATTTGGTGGGATCAGAAAGGTGTCGTGTATTATGAGCTGCTGAAACCTGGCCAAACGGTTGATGGTAAGTGCTACGAACAACAATTGATCAAAATGGAGCAAGCATTGAAGGTGAAACATCCACGAATAGCCACTAAACAAGACAAAGTTTTTTTTCACGATGACAATGCCAAGCCATATCGTGCAAATATCGTAAAAAAATGATAAAAGACTCCGACTCTGATCAGTTTGATCAATCCCCGTACTCTCCAGACCTTGCTCCTTCGGACTACTATTTGTTTCGATTGATGCAAATTGACCTGGCTGATGTACGCTTTAAAAACTTTGAAGAAATACAAAAATGGGTCGCTGACTGGATAACTTCAAAAGATGAGGAATTCTTTAAACGCGGAATCCATCAACTTCCTGAAAGATGGCGCGAAGTCATAGCTAACGATGGGGAATATATTGGTTAATGTACTCATTCATTTAGTTATGAAATAAAATTTTCTTTTCACCGAAAAAATCGACATTTTTTTTTGCACACACCCTATATTCTTGATTTGAAAATTTGATTGGAATTAATACTAATGTATTCCAAGCACTTTTGTGTAAACTACTATATGTTAAGATTTTATTGATCAAGCATTCTTCTCTTTTTATGTATATTTTCGTCTGTTGGATTTTTATAAATACTTTTTCATATGAATTCGTTTCGAAAAAATTGAAATTATCGCCTCAAATTTTTTGAATTTTTAAAATAATATGAATAAATCAATTAAATTAACCTCCTTGCAACCAATCCATTGAGTATTTTCTATTAACGCGAATTTTTGGCAAAAATTAAATAAAAATTGTTATAACCAAATCTTTCGTGTCAAATATTGAAAAAATGCGGAGCTTTTTGTGATATTTGAAATAACAACAAGACCGTACTGATTTTATCATTTTAAATTGAAATCTGCTAGAATATGTGGAATTTTTCGAATGTTTGTTTTTGTTAATTGTTCATTCTGATGATAATGTTGATAATGATGATGTGATTTGAATGAATATCAAACAAAATTGTAAAAATTCATACAGCGTCCATTGATAAATCAAAGCTCTTCACATGTAAAAACATACAACGAATGCCACCATACGTTGCGACATACGATAGATACGCTCTACAAATGAAGAGAAAAATTTGAATCTTCAAGTGTTCAATGAATTTTTAATGAATATTAATCGAAAATGGGCAATAATATTTACAGTGCCAAAAAAAAAAAAACATCTGTGAAAGGTTCTCAAATAATAGCTATCCATATTCAAATTGCAAGTTACCTTTCTTTCTTTCTTTTTTTTTGTTTTTTTTTTTCTTACAACAAAGCTCTTAACAAGAAGCCTTACCTTCAATCAAGCCGTACGAATATCGATGACGTTAGCCAATCTTGCCACAAAAATTATAATCATAACCATTAGCCATTGTTAAATGATTCTGTAACTAGAACGACTCCATTTAATTGCAAATGGCATACAGGACAATAAACGCGATTGAATAGTATTTTGCATTTTTGTGATAGACACGGGGTGTTGGTTTAAATAAGCGACATGCCAAAACCAGATTTAAAATGATAAAATTAAACAAGAGGAAAACAAACAAACGAACAAATTAAGTCACACACACAATAATTGATTGAATTTTATCGAAGAAAAAACAATGAAAAATGATGAAATAACAACAAAAATCACTTATTTACTATTTATTATTTAAATTTCTATTACAATCAAAAAATTGTTTTGATATAAAAAAAAAAAAAAAATCGCAATTATTACAGATAATTTTTTTGTTTTGTTTTTTGTTTTTTGTTTTAGTATTTTTTTTTTTATTGAAATTAATATTTCTTCCAGCAAAACCATTATTCTGAAAGGATTTCGAAGATTTGCTCAACAAAATAGAATATTTAAAAGAAAAAGAAAAAAAAAATAATGAAAATGATTTAAATAATTATGAAGAGAATAACAATGAATATGTCTTTGTGCAAAATTGTCACAATAAATTAATAATTGTTATTTGAGTAAATTTCCGAGATTTTATCAAAGAAATTCTTATGCAAATATTTCTGAAATAAAATGCTCATTAAAATAACATTTCATGTTTTGGGTTTGTTTTTTCATTTGTTTTTGTTCTTGTTGCCGGTAAAAATGATGAACATATGTATTTGTGTAAAAATTATTCTGTTATTCTTCTTCTTTAAAAATTGTGCAATTGTTTGCTATTCGAAATGATGATATCATCATTATTTTATTGTATTTTTTCAATATCATTCCAGAATGATATTAAATTGTTTTGCTCTTTGTTGAATTGCTTTGCTGTCAATTGTATTAAATGTACCAACATGTGATATATATCGTTTTAATAATGTTGCATCAATTTTTCGAAATGTTGTAACGCTAGTTTTTTTCACCAAATAAATGGCAACATCACGTAAACAAAGCATTTCATTGTTCAATTGAAATTCAATAATTTTATTTATTATCGTTGCAATAATAACTGAATTACCAAGTAAAATGTGTATAAATTCTTTGAGATGTTCATCGGCTCGTTCATTTCGATCATCAATTATTAAATCCCACATCATTTCAAGTTGTTCTTCAGAATTTAATGTTTCATCCATTTCAATTAATAATTGTTCAACGCATGTACTGTATGGCATGCCACTAATTAAAAATCCATTTAATAAATGTTTTAAATAAATTGCCGGCATTTTTGATTTACGACTTATTATTGATATTAATAAACGTAATGATTCACGATGCATACGCCATTCACGACCATAATACTTGCAAAATGTTTCAAAATATTTGATCATTAATATATCATGGCATAATAATAAATGATCTTGAGCTTCTTTGATTTCATCATGTGTGGCCATTTTTAATGCTCGTTCAATTGAATCAATTGTTGGTAATTCGTGCGTAAATTCACAATATGTACCATAACATTCATCACGTAAATGTCGCAAACATATATTATTAAATATTCGAATGGATGGCCAAACATGACCATTTGCATCACAATTTTGAACCAATTCAACATCCTTTGTTCCATCCAATTGCTGTGCAATGTCATTCAAAAAACGTAAATCATCGTCTTCATCTTCATCATCATCATCATCATCATCATTATTGCCATTGTCACCGTTACTGCAATAAATCAATAAAAATTGCATGAGTTTTACAGTTTTATTTTGAGGGAAATACATTTTCGACAATTTTTTTTTTTCTCTCGACACCAAGACATTGTGAATGAAAAAACAAAAGATGCCAAAAATAAGAAAAAAAAAATGTACTCACAATTCTATCGACGAATCATATATGTCATCATAATCCATATCGTTACCGTTGATTCTTACAAATTCGGTGGATTTTTTATCGCCAATTGTCGAATCCTTTTTATCAAAGCCGTTAACGATGACAATGTTGTTTTGATGGTGAACTACAAAATTGAAATGATTTGTGAATTATGATTTTTGTTCTGTTTTGAAATGAATTTACGGTAAATCGTGACAAATTGATACAAACTCGCATAAACAATTTGTTGTGTACACTTCGAATAAATTCTCAATTTGAATTTAAAACAAAATTAAGACACAGCACAACTGTGCAAAGAAAAATAAAATAAAATAAAGATGAATTACTTACCGTTGTTTTGATCTGTAAATTCTTCATCGAAATTAATCGGATAAGCGGTTGTTTCGCCATTTATTTCACCGTTACCATCCAAAAAAGCAACGTCATCATCATTATCATCTGAACTGTCCTCTAAATCACAGTCAATATCCGTATCACTATCACTTGTTTCATTTGATGAATTTGATGAATCACATGTGGGACTAAAGGTGTTTGTATTGATTTCAGGCTCTTCATTGAATTCACTGGTTGATTCCTGATGAAATAAAACAATTACAATTTGACAAAACAAATCTCAATAGAAACAGTTAAATGTCGTTGAGATGAAAAGAAGGGCGAAAAAAAAAGAAAAAAAAAAAAAAAAACAAGCCGCACTTACAATTGATGCCTTGCAATAACAATGATCATGTTCTTCCGATGATAAATGTATTGGTTTTGTTGTGGTTCGTTTGTATTTCGTTGATGTATCATTACGGTGAATGGCTTGTGCAATTTGTGTTGGTGATAAACGTTCAACTCGTACCGCACATTTCATAATATTACGTAAAATAATTTGACAATGTCCATTTTTATTATAAAACAATCGTTTTAAAAATTCATTATTAAATGACATTTTCGAATGGCAATTGTTTGAACGACAAAGAGAGAAAAAAAAAAAAGAAAGAAACAAGAAAATATTTGAATTGACAAAACTATTTGCCGAATGTGATTAATTTTAACACGCACTAAACATTGTTAACTTAACACTGTTGCACTTTATCAGCGAATGAACGATTGACAAACGAAGAAGCAGATATAAACAACAGAAATATTGTTCTTTTGTGTTGTCATGTATTGTATATTCAGTTTGTGTTCCGCGCCGTGTAAGCAAAATATCCATTAAGCATTTTGAGCAACAAAAAATATCGACATATTATCATAACCTCACTTTATTCAAACTGGAGCGCGCAAATACAATTGACAATATGTTAGCTATTTGACATTTGTATTTTATTGGAATAAATGTCATGGATTGAATTTACGCACACATTAACACGCCTAGACATTGTTGAATCGTGCATCATTTGCCGACGTATTTGAAACCACATGTATTCACAATTCCCTACTTTATTTTGTTTGGACAGTGAGAAAATTGCCTTTCATTTCTTTTCCTTCTCTCGTTTTTTTTTTCACTCTCTCTCTCTCACACACACACACAATCCATTCACTCGTACAAGCAATAGAATAGCACTAACCAGCTGAAAAAGGTGTATGGTTAGACGTATTCAATGTGGTGCAATTCACGTTAAATCTTACGATAGACAGTATTTCACGGGGTTTTTTTTTTTAATTAAAATTGTATCGTATCCATACATCATTATAATTATTCATCTAAGTGAAAGGTAATTAAGTGTGTTTTGAATGAAATTTGTTGAAATTTTATGTTAAATTGTGAATTTTCTGTGAAAATTATTTCAAACAATTTTGTGTATGTCATCATTATTACTCATATATATATATATATATACAAATATATCTTTATTTGTTAATATCAAAGTAGAAAGTAATCATGTCGGAAGTTGGAGCAGAGAAAAATGCAATCAATGACGCATCAATTGTAAATGAAAAGGTGCCACCAGTTAAAACCGCCAAACAATTGGAAAAAGAAGCAAAAAAAGCGGCTAAAGTAGCCAAATTGCAAGAAAAACAAGAGAAAAAAGCAGCTGAAACACCGAAAGAGGTTAGTTTTGTGTTGAACAATGTAAAATGTTATAATTTTAAAATGTTAATTCACTGAATCCATGTAAATTTTAATTGTTTACATTCAACTGGTTATTTATTAAACATTTTTTTATAAATTTTTTTTTTTCTCTCTTGAATATAAAGAAAAAGAAGGCAAATGCCAAAGAACCAAAAGAAGTGGCTATTTATACGGCTGATACGCCGCCTGGTGAAATGAAAGATATATCGGGTCCATTGCCAGATGCATATAGTCCCAAATATGTGGAAGCTGCATGGTATGCATGGTGGGAAAAGCAGGGATTTTTCAAACCAGACTATGAAGTAAGTCTTATTCATAAACAGTTTTTTCAATTTTGATTATAATTTTGTATTGAAATTGGAAAAAAGTTTTGAATTTGAGAGTATGAAAACACCATCATCAACTAATGTAATATGTGTTTAAAAAAAAAAAAAAAATTAGCGTGCAGTAGGCGAAGAGAATCCAAAGGGAAAATTTGTAATGGTGATACCGCCACCAAATGTGACTGGTTCATTGCATTTGGGCCATGCAATTACCGTTGCAATTGAAGATGCTGTTACCCGTTGGCATCGTATGAATGGCCGTACAACACTTTGGGTACCAGGTTGTGATCATGCCGGTATTGCAACACAAGTTGTTGTCGAAAAGAAATTATGGCGTGAAGAGCAAAAAACGCGCCATGATTTAGGGCGTGAGAAATTTTTGGAAAAAATTTGGGAATGGCGTAATGAAAAAGGTAGCCGCATTTATGAGCAATTCCGTCGTATGGGTGTATCAGTTGATTGGAGTCGAACATATTTTACAATGGATCAAAATATGTCACGTGCAGTTGTTGAAGCATTTGTTCGCATGTATGAAGATGGTACAATTTATCGAAGTTCACGGCTTGTAAATTGGTCATGCACATTACGTTCGGCCATTTCGGATATTGAAGTTGATAAAGTGGAAATTCCAGGCCGTACATTTTTATCAATACCCGGTTACAATGAAAAAATTGAATTCGGTGTATTAATTTCATTTGCATATAAAGTTGAAAACAGTAATGAAGAAATTATTGTTGCTACAACACGTGTTGAAACAATGCTCGGTGATACAGCTATTGCTGTACATCCAAATGATAAACGTTATGCACATTTACATGGAAAATATTGTGTGCATCCATTTACAACGCGACGCTTACCAATCGTTACCGATGATTTTGTTGAAATGGAATTTGGTACGGGTGCGGTAAAAATTACACCAGCTCATGATCCAAATGATTATGAAGTTGGTAAACGTCACAATTTACCATTTATAACAATTTTTGATGATGATGGTGTTATTGTTGGTGATTATGGGAAATTTACTGGCATGAAACGTTTTCAATGTCGCAAAGAGATTTTAATTGCATTAAAAGAAATTGGTTTATATAAAGAAACCATAAATAATCCAATGGTTGTACCAATTTGTAGCCGATCAAAGGATGTTGTTGAACCAATTATTAAACCACAATGGTATGTTCTAGGGGATGAGAACCCTTTATGTTCAATATATAAATATATATTTAGTAGATATTCAGAATATTCATGCGATATTTAAATATTTATGTGATATTTGCTATATTCAAAAATACACACACCATATCCATAAATATTTGAAATATCTAGTGAATATTCAATTCATCTTTATCAATAAGTTAGCATTTGTGAATATATTATGTATTTTTATTTACTTTTGTTGTTTTGTTGTTGGTTTTTAGGTATGTTAAATGTGATGATATGGCTAAAAAAGCAACAGAAGCTGTTACAAATGGTGATTTAAAATTAATCCCAGAAATGCATAATAAAACATGGTTCCATTGGATGGATGGCATACGTGATTGGTGCATTTCACGTCAACTTTGGTGGGGACATCGCATTCCAGCCTATTTAACTAAATTTATGGATTCAAAAAAAGAAGCCGAATATACTGATTTATGGGTTGTTGGACGTACCGAAGATGAAGCACGACAAAATGCAATGAAAAAATTCAATTTAACCGAAACTGAATTCCAATTAACACAAGATGAAGATGTTTTAGATACATGGTTTAGTTCAGCACTTGTAACATTCGCATCGTTTGGATGGCCAGATAAAACGCCCGATTTGGAACAATTTTATCCAAATTGTTTACTTGAAACCGGTCACGATATTTTATTCTTTTGGGTTGCGCGCATGGTATTCTTTGGACAAAAACTAATGGGACCATTGCCATTCAAGTAAGTTTTAATTTTGGCATTTGATCACAATTTAATTTGAATTTTTACTCAAATTTTTTTAACATTTCTTTCGTTCTTCTCTCTTTCTCTCTCTCTTTCTCTCTCTCTTTTTCTCTCTCTCTCTCTCTTTCTCTCTCTCTCTCTCTCTCTCTCTCTCTCTCTCTCTCTCTCTCTCTCTCTCTCTCTCTCTTTCTCTCTCTAAACTAACAGAGAAGTGTTCATGCATCCAATTATCCGTGATGCGCACGGTCGAAAAATGTCGAAATCATTGGGCAACGTAATTGATCCAATGGATGTTATCACTGGCATTTCACTTGAAGATCTAAATAAATCATTGCAAAATTCCAATTTAGATCCAAAAGAAATTGCCAAAGCAATTGCTGGACAAAAACAAGATTTTCCAGCTGGCATTCCCGAATGTGGTTCAGATGCCATGCGATTTGGTCTCTGTTCATATAATTTACAGAGTCGTGACATAAATCTTGATATTTTGAGAGTGCAAGGCTATCGATTTTTTTGCAATAAATTGTGGAATGCAATCAAATTTGCTCTCATGTATTTCGATGGTATTACGAAATACAATTCAATTGTAGAATTGGTAAGTTTTTTTTTTTTTTTTTTTTTTTTTTTTGAGAATTTTACGAATCAAATGACTTTTAATTTTTGAAATTTCTATTGAATTTGTAGACAAACAAGGAAAGCAATATGGACCAATGGATATTATCAAGACTAGCAACAGCTGTTGAATTGTCAAATGCTGGATTTTCATCGTATGAATTCCACAATTCGACAACGGCTATGTACAATTTCTGGTTGTATGATTTGTGTGACGTGTATTTGGTATGCAATTGCACTCTTTATTCTTCACATTCACAGAGGTTTTTTTTTTTTTCATTAAAATTTCCGTATTTTTCATTGAATTTTATAGGAATGTTTAAAGCCAATATTCCAAAATGGAACGGATGAACAAAAAGCATCCGCACGTCAAACATTATTCACATGCTTAGACAATGGATTACGTTTAATATCACCATTTATGCCATTCGTAAGTGAAGAATTATATCAACGATTGCCACGAAAAGATGGACCAGTGAGCATTTGTATTGCACCATATCCAGTGAAAGAGACATGCCCATGGAAAAATGATGAAATTGAAAAAGAAGTTGAATTAATGCAAAAAACTGCAAAATCCATACGTTCAGCTCGTAGCACATACAATCTTCCAAATAAAGTTAAAACCGAAGCATACATTTTATCAACATGTGCAACAACCAAATCAATTTTACAAAAATTCACCAACGATTTACTCACCACCGCCTATTGTTCACATTTACATTTTGATGAGCAACCACCACAAACTGGTTGTGCTATTTTACCAATAACTGGACAATGTGAAGTACATTTATTGCTAAAAGGTTTAATTCAAGTTGATAAAGAACTTGAAAAACTTGAAAAAAAATTGGGTCAAACAAAGCAAAGCATTGATCGAATTATTCAAGCGATGAAAGCAACCGATTATACCACTAAAGTTCCCGATGAGGTTCAACAAAAAAATAAAGAATCTCTAACGGAATTTGAAGCCGAAATTGTACGCATCAATTCAGCCATTGAATCACTCAAATTAATGTAAATTTTAAATTATCAATTTGAATTCTTATCGTTTTTAAACTATGATTTGCAATAAAGACTAACATGTTCACAAATTAGACAAAAAAAAAAAGAAGAAGAAAAAAAAAACCATACATTTATAGGAATCTATAACATGTCGCTTCAATTCTTGAATAAACACTTTAATATTCAATAGTTTTTTTTTCTTTCAACGGATTTACGTTTAAAGACAAAACGTTGTATTTATTATTCAAACACTGATTTTGAGAATATTCAAGGTTATAAACAACTTGATCTTTAACAACAAGAACACACAAGCAATGGATGTAGTACAGTTTCAGCCATGTTTTTCAGTTTTATTTTCCAAGTTTTCTTTGTATGTCAGGGAGAAAAATGTGAAAAAAAAAAAAATTGTTTGAATTGAGCGCTTTGAATTGCCATTGAAATGTGTCAAATGGCGCTATTCACGGTGTTTTTTTTTATTTGTTAACTAAATGACAGTATCAAAATAACATTTTCACATGACATTTTGCATCGAAATCAAAGTGTACGGATACAATCACGTAATCTGTCCAGGCTACGGAAAACAAGTAAGAAATTTGAATTTGTAATAAATTTTTTTTTTTTTTTTGCAAAATCATTTTCATTAGTTCAATATTGAATGGAATTGTTTAAATCTTAAACATTCATTGATTTTTCTGTAATATGGATGAATTTTGCTTTGGCAAATATTTAGTGCTGAGTACTAAGTGTGTGTGTGTGTGTGTGTATTTTATTTTTGTCTTCATTAAATGATTCTTCTTCTTGAAATTAGATTCAAAACAATGGCATCGAGTGGTAAATTGGTTGCACTCTGGAAGCAAGGATTGAATGAAATTCCAGAAGTAATAATGGCTGCTGTTGGTGCTGGTGTATTTGCTACAGTGGCTCTATGCAAACTTCATTATGATCATAAAAATGGTCGACTTGAAAATAAACCGTACAAATTGGAACCAATTTATATGCGTCCAGATGATCCACGCGCCGCAAAAGTTCAAAAACCATAGAAAACAAAAACAACATAATATTCAAATAGAATGAATTTTGTAATTAGAAATCCTAATTTGTCTGGTCTCTTGTAGACATTTGTACACTCATATAAATATAATTTAATAAAGAATGGCCGAATAAAATGAAATTTACTAAAAAGAAAAAAGTCGATTGTAATAATTTTTTGTTTTTTTTTTTTTTTTTTTTTTTCTAAAGAAAAATTTACTTTTATTCAATAAATTTCCATTGACTGCATTTGATTTTATTTTATAAACTTTTCCACCGGCATATTCATTTCTTTGCAAACAGCCTCAAATGATCGCAATTGTTCTTTGGGATCACCAAATATTTTCATTCGCTCTTCTTCTAGATTTGTATTAAACAGTCTATTGCTGTAAATTAAAAAAGATTTTAAAGAGAATTTAAGTGAATTTGAGGAAAATTAGTGCAAAAATAAGGTAAATTATATTAAACCAAAAAAAAAAAAAACCAAAAAACGAAAAAAATATGGGAAAAAATTGAAAAATGATAAAAAGAAATAACATAGAAAATAGACAAAAAGTACAAATAGATTCAAAGTTGAAAGTGTAAAATTTACAAAAGTAAAATGCAAAATTGATGAAAATAAACAAATCTACGTAAAATTTTACGAATTTTCTATTTTAAATATTTCAAAAATAATTACCGAAATGAAAAGAATGTGATGGCAGTGACAAGAATGCCTCCAAATGTAATTGGGGATCGATATTTGATAAGAGACATTGTTTTCGTTATTGTGTTTGCACCTCCAGTCACATTGGCTGTCACAAAGGGAGAGAGAGAGAGTTTACGAAAAGAAAGAAGAAGAAGAAGAAGAAGAAGAAGAATAAGAAGTCATCTCAGTATGAGAGATTAAAAAATAATATTGGTATTTGACGTCGATAGCACAGTACATGTCAAAACGTCATTGCATGTTGATGTATCACTGTTTATATATACACGGACGCAATAATATAAGTTTGAGAGAAAAAACTAAATTGTGAAAATTTTGTTGAAAAAACAAAAAACAAAAAAAAAAGTTATTTATTATTTTGCATAGCAGAGTGACTAATCACTTGAGTTTAGCATTTCAATGGCCGACGAATCATTACCTACTGAGTTTGATTTGATTGTTATTGGCACAGGTGAGAGAGTTCATGATAAATTTGTGCATGATGTATGATGATAAATTGTTCCACTGTTGCTGCTTTGGTCTAACATTTTATTCATTTTTTGTTTTCTTTTCCAAAATTCCATTCAAAACAAAATCAAAACCAAAAAAAAAAAAAAAAAACAAAAAAATAGGTTTGACTGAGTCAATAGTGGCTGCAGCAGCCAGTCGAATTGGTAAAACCGTGTTGCATCTTGATACAAATGATTATTATGGTGGTGTATGGGCATCATTTAATTTAGAAACCATCGAAACAATAGCGAAAAATAATCAATGTATTCGATTAAATTCAAATGTTTGTGTCAACAATGGAATTATTACATTTGACACAAATGTCAACAATATTATTGAAAATGCTGAACTTGAATGGCGAATACCAGCCAATACACTTGAAATTGGTAATAAAACTGATGATGAAAAAATTGACGAACAAACCGATGTGCACAATGTAGAATTGACAAATACATGGACCAGAGATCGTGTGATGCAGGATTTTCGCAAATTTAACATTGATTTAACACCAAAAGTATGAGTCATTTCATTGATGCAATTTATAAATTCTTCTTCTTTTTTTTCACTCCTCTCTCTCTCTCTCTCTTTCGATATTTCATATCATATTTCGGTGAATCATCTAATCACGACGAATCGAAATTTTAATGTCAATTTTGCTGTGAAATGTTATTAACATTTTCCATTATCAATTTTTTCAGCTATTATTTGCTCGTGGTGATTTGGTTGAATTATTGATTTCATCGAATATATCGCGATATGCAGAGTTCAGAGCCGTTGATCGGATCATAACACGTGTTAACAATGAAATGAAAGTGGTGCCTTGTTCGCGTGCCGATGTTTTCACCAATAAAGATGTAACAGTGCTGGAAAAGCGTCTTTTGATGAAAGTATTATCAAGTTGCCTAAGCACCGAAAATGAAGACGAATTCAAAAGTAAATATATTCAAAATATTTAATACATTTTAATATGCGTTCCATTAATATTGGCATTTTCATATTTCAATAGATTTCCAAAATAAAACATTTCGAAGTTATTTGGAGCACAAGCGACTTACGCAAAATTTAATTCATTACATTTTGTATTCGATTGGCATGGGTGATGATCAAACATTATGTACGGATGGTGTGCAACGTGTAAAGAAATTTTTACAAAGTTTAGGCCGATATGGAAATTCTCCATTTTTATTTCCAATGTATGGTTGCGGTGAGATTCCGCAATGTTTTTGTCGTTTGTGTGCAGTATTTGGTGGTATTTATTGTTTAAAACGTTCCATTAATGAAATTCATATGAGTGAAACATTTGATAAATTTCATGCAATAAAATGCGATAAACAAACGATAAAAGCCAAAGCAATAGTCATATCTGGTACGGAAATCAAGCAATTTGGCCATATTTTACCGAATAAAACGGACACATCAGACTCTAGTCAATATCAATGTGGCAAATTATCGCGTGCAATATTCATACTGACAAAACCATTATGTAGAGAATCCGGCAGCACTGGTGGCGGTGTTGAATTTTTAAAAATGCCACCAATTGGTGATGAATTTACAGTTAATAATAATGAATCAACTGGTGCATTTGTGATTCAATTGACACATTGGAGTGGAACGGTTCCAAAGGATTTGTGTAAGAATTTTTTGTTTTTTTTTTTTCTTTCTTTTTTTCAAAAGAAATTTTCTTTAATAGTTGCATTTGAAGAAAAGTTCGAATTTCAATTGATATTTCGTTCAATTTTTTTTTTTTTTTTTTTTTCTTTTTTGAATCAGATCTTGTTCATGTCGTATGCCGGGCTCGTAGCGATTCACCAAAATCGGACATTGAACCATACGAACAGTTATTATTCACCGAATATGAATCACATGAAGTCTTATGGTCAATGTACTTTAACATTCCATCGTGTGTGCAATGTATTGATTCAGTTAAATTGCCTTCAAATTGCTATGTAGCATGCGGACCATTTTTTGAGCTTGATTATGATGAATCCATTCAACAGGCAAAGAAATTATTTAAACAAATTTATGAAAATGAAGAGTTTTTACCACGCGCACCAGATCCAGAAGAGATTGTTATTGATGGTGATAATCCAACTGATCCGCAACAATCAATTGTGGCCGAACTTGGTCTTGATTTATCATCCGATGATACAAATACTGAACAGAATGAATCGGAATCGCAACAAATTCAAGATGAAACAATTTCAAATGTACAAAATGACACCGAACAAGATAATCAATAAAGTCTTCAATTACTTTAAAAAAAATACAAACAATTCTTAAATGCATTCATTTTAATGCAATAAAGATGCATCAAAAACTATAATTTTCAAACCTTTTTTCATTTTATTTTTCTTTTTGTTTAATTTAAATTTTGTATTTTTTTTTTTTAAACCGAATTCAAAATCATCGATTTTGTGTTACCATTTTTATTGACTGCAGGTAAAATTGTATTTTCTGATGATTACTTTGGTTTGCCATAAATTTCCGTATTTGAAGACAGACGAGTCGTTATCTAAATTGAAATACTACATAGTACATGATGCTTGAGCATCATAAACGATATTTTTTTTAGTAAAATTACATTGTACAAATGGGTAGAAAGTACAATGTATTTTACATTTACACAAATTTTTTGGTAATAAAAATGTAATCCAAAGTTCAAAATTAACTTTGGTAAACCATACTCATTCATACGTTGTACATGATCAAACCATCTCAATCTTGACTTTCTTGCTACTTCATCTATCGATTGTCATTAGTAAAATAGAAGAGATTATTGATTTATTGTACATTTGAAAAGTAATTATCTGTCTTTTATTAGGGTAGACAATTTGGAGTCAACCTTTAGTACAACCATTGAGCTAACTGTTAATACACAGACAAATCTGAAATGTTACCTGATGGATTATAAACGTGCATTCGAGTTGATCTATTGTTCTTTTAGTGATCGAAAATTGTCTTTAACATGAAAAAATAGTATAAAATTATCTGCACCTCTTAGGACCACATCATTTCAAAGTGTTTTGTTGAAAAGATAACATATCATTGAAACATATCAGAAATATATTAAATTTTTTTAATTTCAAGTGAATTTTGACTAATTATCAGTGAAATTTAAAAAAAAAAAAAAAAAAAAAACAAAAAAGTGATCGTTTTTAAGATTTATTTATTGATTTCGAGTAAAGAAAATACGTAAAGCGCTTGTAAACAGTAAACAGTTTAAAGTTCATATATTTCGACGAAAAAAAAAAAATATCGAAAATGTGTTTTGAATTAGACTTGCCGGCATTTGGTACCACGAAACTACATATCGCAAGATCATCTTCAGCATCAGATTTAACGAAAGCGGTTATTAAATCAGTATCGAAAAAAAGTTGCGCACTGGACATCACATCAAAATTGGATCTAGACATAACGTCAAAAATCGGAAATACATCAGGTAAATTCAATGTATTCGAAATGGAAAGAGACTTGATATTTCGATTTGAAATCGGACATGATGCTATTATGAAGACAAATTGGAAGCCAAAGGCAAAGAAACGCTTCTACAAAGAAATCGATGTATGGAACACACGACGCGACGATAAACAAATGAATCCGGCCAAAAAACTAAAAGCTTTCCATGCAACAATGATCGATTTAACCTTGATTGATGCTGATCCGATAGAAGAAATGGAGATCTACGATAATTTGCCACCATCATCTGAATCTCAAGAAAGCATCGATCATGGTGAAATCATCAAAATAAATATAGTTGAAGTGGAAACAATGGAAGCAACACCAGTTAAAAGATTGCGAAAGATTTTCCGTAATCTGTCAGTCACAACCAATTCTCCGCAATTAATGTAATCGAGGAAAAGTAAATCGACCGTTTTGAAAGAAAAAAAAAAAAAAATGAAAAATGAAAAATTGTAGAAAATTCAAACAAACTTAATAAATTGCAAAATATTTTTTTAAACGAAAATTTAGTCTTCTTTTTTTTCTCAAACTATTATTTGAGTATATGATTAGTATATAAGTAATAAAACTGACAATGTTTTTGTCAGTATATTTGCCTGAGATATATGAAGGGTTGGGAGTGAAAGTGGCCAAGAAAAAGTTTTAAGTAAAAGTGTCCACACTCCATACAAAACAGCATGCAAACGCCTTATAAATTGTATGGAGAGTGGACACTTTTACTTAAAACTTTTTCTTGGCCACTTTCACTCCCAACCCTTCATATATCCGCAGATATACCATCCAGATGACATATGAAAGGTTCAGAGAAAAAATGTCATGCAGAAAAGTTCCGCGGAAAAATGATAAAAATACTTATACTATGTCACTTATTTGGAACACATTTTGCGAATAAAATACTTCATTTGCCATTAGTTTTATTGATTTTTCCACGGAACTTTTCTGTATGACATTTTTTTTCTGAACGCTACATATACAGATATATCCGTACGTGCCGTTCATACACGCATACGATCAGATTTCTCTTGTCACTTATGCCATGCAACGATGACGATGACGATGATAACGATGATAACAATGATAACGATAATGACGATGATGACGATGATAACGATGATGACGATGATGAAGATGATGACGATGATGACGATGATGACGATGATGACGATGATGACGATGATGACGATGATGACGATGATGACGATTATGACGATTATGACTATGATGACGATGATGACGATGATGACAATGATGACGATGATGACGATGATGACGATGATGACGATGATGACGATGATGACGATGATGACGATGATGACGATGATAACGATGATGACGATGATGACGATTGATGGAGTATTGATATGTAGAAAATTATTGTGCGAACAAGTTATATTAGCTAATTTATGTGAGCATAATGGAGAATATTGTATGGAAAAAACGCCAATATTCATTCTTGTGAATGAATTCTCCGTCAAACGAAAGTAGAAAAAAATGGAGCCTACTATTGATAAAAAACCATTAATTTCTTAATAATCTATTTACCTGAAATACGAACAATTAGAATTGCATAAATCAATGCACGAAACAACAATAAATCCCACATTCTTGCAAATTACAAACTCTGTTTTGGAGAGAGAGAATGACAGTCTGTGTCTCCGGAAAATGATGTTAGTTCCAGGTTATTGTGCGACAGTTGGCTGACTGGGAGATGGGGTATGGTTTGCCCCATTTCCTGTCATCTGTCGCCGTGAAAGTTGTTGAGATCTGTTGAACGGGTTCATCAACGAAGGGAATCTATTCGACCTCTTGGTGGAGTTACAAATCTTACGAACCGGGTAAGTTAGAACTTCGCCTGGAGTCAGCACATCCTTATCTGTTTCGATATTCGACGTATGTGTGACAGAGCTGTACAATTGCAGAGGAAGTGTACCGATGTTTCCTCACCTCTTCCGCATAAGTTACAGTCCGGGTCATCTCTAACACAGATGCGTTTGAGGTACGCGTTCAATCTTATGTGACCGGCTAGGATGCCGACGATGTAACTTAGCCTGAGCTTATCAAGGTTAAGTAATTATGCTGCTATTTTATTTTCTGGAATAACAATGAACTCCCTAGCCGTTTGGCAACGGGTTTGGCCACGTCATGCGCGGACAATTTCCGCTTGTAGCAGTTTGTTGCATTCGGCTCTACCCCATCCTTCCGTAAGGGGAAGGAACGGTTCGGGGCCAAACATACGGAGGTTGGTGCCATTCCTAGCCAGTTCATCCGCTCTGTCATTACCATGAAGTCCTGAAAGTTAAGTTACTATATTGAAAAGCAACTGTCTTATCAGGTTTAGTTCAGTAATTCATTCAGAGCGATCACTGAAACGAAATTGCCGAAAGTGACAACAAAACGTGTCATCTGTAGTATTTGTGAGAGACTAATGAAAGACGATGCGCATTATGTGAGTGCTGAACATAGACTGATTTATTTAAAAACTTACATCTAATGAATAGTACAGTATGGTCACTGCTACATATTTCCTTTTTTTTTTTTAAATTGTTTCAATCATTCTTCTTTCTCTCTTTTTCATGAGAAAAGAAATTTTTTAATTATTGATAAATATCATTTGCATTTTCTTAATTAAATTTATTTTGAAAATTAACAAATTAATTTGAAAAAAAAAAAAAAAAATGTCTTCTTCTGTCGATTCTTTTACGGCCCTTGTCGCCATGTGATATTGGTTAGAGACTAATGAAAAACAATGCGCATTGTGTTAGAGTGCTAAACATAGATTGATTTATTCAAATAACTTACATCTAATGAATAGTACAGTTTGATCACTACTACATCATTACTCTTGCCAAAATAAGATGAATTAGGCACAATGTCCATTTTTTTGTTTAATGTTAACCAAAAATGACTTACAAATTCAGCATAAAATTGCATTTTTTTTACTTTTGTGTAAAGAATTTTCCAACCATTCGCTCAAATTGTTATTTTGGAAATTTTGAACTATAACATTTCTATTTACGGTTAAAGTAATAATAAATTTAGCGTTAGTAGAATATAAAACCTAACTATTTATGTGAAATAATAATAGTTTTATATAGTTCAAAGTTCAAACTTCGAACATCATAAAATGCCATATTTACGTATTTTCCCATAAAAAAAGAGTCATTTTCCGGCAAAAAATCTCATTTGGGGATTAAATAAACAATGGAATCTACTCTTCAATGTTTCAAAATCTATATTTTTTTCGCAAAAAAAAAAAAAAAAAAAAAAAAAATAGAGTTTCTTGTGGCAAAAATGCCGTTAGATGCCTATTTTATACATTTTTCATACAAAAATTATCAATTCCACTCGTCATATCTCAATTTAACGGATGCACAATTTCCAAAATATTTTTGAATGTTAGAACACTTTTTGATTTAGACACTTTAAAGGTGAATGAACATCTTAATACGAAAAATTGAATAAAAATGAATAATTGGAAATGAAAAAATGCACATTTTTTTTAATCAATTTATCGGCAGCATTTGTTCAATAGTTTATGACTTTTTTAAAGAATGAACAACTTTGAGATAATTTTAATTGAAGGCAAAAAAAAAATGCTATTAACTTTCATTTTTTTCTTTCTTGTCTCATGAATGAATGAATATAAATAAAGAGTCTGTAGCTTATTGGCATCTTTTAGAACAACTATCAAATAGTTCTAATTTAATACTAAATTTGAAATATCCAAAAGATGGCGCTGTTCCACTACAATATTCGTGAAATTTGTTTACTTCAAACTAATTATAAAGATTCAATGCTTTTATTTATTTATTTTTTTTTTTTATTATGAAAAATTTTGAAATTCAAAAGATTTATAAAAAAAATATACACTTTTAGAAAGTGTCATTTTGTTTTTGACTTTTGTTGTAAACACTAAATGCCACCTAGTGGCTATTCGTACAACAACTTCTTTTGACTTGTATTTTTAGACAAATTAACGCAATTGAATTCTAAATTTAGTAAGAATTGCACATTCATTTGTAATGTATATGCAGTTTGTCTTCCATCAATTTAATAATAGAGAATTATCACATAAATTGTAATGAAATAATGAATTAATTGTAGAATTTTTTTTTTTCTTTCATTTATCTAATTGTCAAAGTAAGTTTAAATAATGAATTTTTAGCTAGTTTTCGTGTAAACAATTGGAAACGAATAGAATAGAATATTAAATGGAAATTGAATGAGACATATATTTTTACTCCAAATGTAAATTGGTGTGAAATGAAATATTAAAAAAAAAAAAAATGCTTAATCAAGTGGATGATGAAGCGATAGAAAAATCTAGAAGCAAGACACATTTCAGTCGAAAAATAAAAACCTTCATTTCTCCAATTCCTTTAAATCCTTTCATTCCACAATTTCAACTAGTAAAATTGGAATTGTTGTGATTTTCATTTTTTTTTTTTCTTTTTTTTTTAATTTTTACAATTTCCTTCATTTCGTTTTTCCATGTGTCTCACCCCAAAAGAAAAATTAAACCATTTAAAAAATAAAAATTGTTTCATTCAAACAAATTTTTACGTAAAAATTATTATGATAAAAATATGGAAAGATTTTTCGTTGAATTCTTAAAGATAATCAAAGCAATTTTAATTCAAAAAAAAAAAATCGAAAAACAGAAAAAAATATTAAACTCAATAGAGAATTGAACCTTTGTCCTGTCGCAGTCAAATCCAGAATCATACCACTAAACTAAGTGTGGTTCCAAGATAAGAAAATATTCGAAAGTAAAAAATCGAAAATCAAATATAAAACCGTCAAATGTGAATATTTTTTTTTTTTTAAATTTAAAAGTTTGATAACAACGCTAGTGGCAAAGTTAATCCTAATCTAATATTTTTTCAATTTGAATTTCAGAAAGTTAAGTTCTCACCATAATTTCTCTTCATTTTATCACTTCATAAACATGACTGAAGCTAGAATGCAAGTGTAAGTTAGCAGAAGAAAAAAAAAGAAAATAAAAAAGAAATTGCGCAAGAAATAAACAAATGAATTATCAAGTTTATGGTTGGATCGCGCCACCTATTAAGAAGTATTATTTCACGGAATAAATAATTGGGAATTATTTTTAAAATGTAATTTAAAATTCATTTTTTTTTTTTTGTGTGTTTTATATATTTATGTATATTTTTAATATTTAGTACACTAATGTTCCCATCTTATGGATAATTCCAGGTTTATAGATGTCAAGTCTGGTGTACTAAAAGATACCACGTTTCCTTCAGTCAAGCTACAGACTCTTTGGAATATAATACAATAGTAGTGATTTTTAAATGAAGCCAGACAAATATTTATGAGGAACAAATCAATATGAATCAACAGTTTGACTGTTGACAATTTCTGTTTTTTGTTTACTGCATAGTTATGCTTTATCTTTTCTTTGTGTGTTTTTTTTTTCCTTCTTTTTTTTTCCTCGTTCTTTTCACTATAATACTCTACAATAAATATGATTTTTTTTTCGCATGCGTCGCTTTTTCAATTTTCTTCGTTTTTTTTTTTTTCTTTTAATTTTTTTTTTTTTTTTTTCCTTTGCTTCGCCATTTCTTACGTGATACAGAATATTTCTGTGCTTATTTTTTACTTTCTATATAATTGCTCAATGTACAATGTACGGTATACGTTAAATAAGGGTATAATTTGTTTTTCATGCTGTTGTTTTTTTTTTGTGTATGTGTATGTGTGTAATTGATGTGTGTGTGTGTGTTTGATGTGTGTGTGTGTGTGTGGGGGGGGGGGTTTTTCTTTGCTGTTTGTTCTTTTCAGATGCATTTTTAAAAGGAATATGCAGTTTTCCTTTTCGACTAGAATCATGGGCAATTGATGCCATTTCTTTCAATCGTCAATCTGTGAATTTTTTCACATGTTTTACTTTTGATCTTTTGCAATTTCTCCTCTATCTCTCTCTCTCTCTCTCTCTCTCACACTTTCTCTTTTTCTCTCAATCAATCTTTAAGTTGATACATTTTGTATTTCTGGTTCTGGATCAGCTTTTGAATTTCCACCGGGCGAGTCTTTCTCTTCAGCTATTGGCAACAGTTCAGATTGATTTGGTAATGATAATGTTAATGATAGGGATGATGGTCCCGATGCTGTTGATGTTTGCAATTTTACCGAATCAATTTCATTAACATCACGAATCAAACTTGAGTCAATCAATTGGGTACTTTCGTTACTTTGTTGATCATGTTTTGAAATTGATCCATCGGATAGAATGTTGTGTAATTCCTGTGAAATGGAAAGAAAATTATCAATATAATTGTTTTCTTTTTTTTAATTTTTGTTTTTTTGCAAAATGAGCGAGAAAATGTTATAGAAAATATCTACAATTTCAAGAAAATTCGAAAATTTCAAAAAAAAAAAAAAAAAAAAAAACAGGAAAAAAAATACTGAATGTTTTGAAACTATGTTTTTACATTAAGTAAAAATTGTAAAAAGAAAAATTGTATTAATGGAAGAACAAGAAGAATAGAAAAAATGTCATTTTCATTGCAATTACTCACTCCACATTGTTTCGAAGTAATATTTTGACGCCAAATATTTCCCGAATTTTTCGAATTACGTTGCTTCTTTAGACCAATAACCGCATTGGCTGCATGCAATGAGCTCACGCTTGGCATTGCATTGCTTGTACAGCATAATGGTGATATTGAACATTTTGCATCAGCAGCACTGCGTGGATGTAAACGATCTGGTGATAAAGCTCGTCGCAATAATGGTGAACTTGGTTCAGCACTTTTTGGTCGAACAAATGATGATTTTTTGCCACCCGATATTGTTGTAATGTTATTTGAATTTGATGTCATACTTATTGATGTTGAATTTGGTGTATTTGATCCGCTGCTTGTTAACGAACTATTTAAACTGGTATTATTTGGTACAGCACAACCAGGACTATATGATTGTGTTGTGTTCGATGCACCTAATTGTAAAAAAAAAAAAAAAAAAAAAAAAAATTTAAATACCATGATGTTGAGAAGAATGTGTTCATAAATTAAGAAGGGAACATGAAAATGAGTATTTTTTTTTTATTTATTTATTTACCTGGTTGATGAACAATGACTGGAAATGCGAGCGGTGATGGTGATCTGGTTGGCGATGCCGGCAATGGTGAAGGTGATGGTGTTCGAGCCAATGGTGATAATGGAATGTGACCAACAGATTTTCGACGATTCGATGAATTGTTTGAAACATTTCCCGTCGTTACACCACTTGCAGCACCTGGTGAAAAGCCTACAAATGACAAAATCATCCATGTAATTTTTAATTTTTTTTTTTTTTTTGCAAAATGTTGAGTGGCAAAACCAAATGAATACATACCGTGTAACTTGTGTTTAAGTCCATGCAGTGTTGATGGTCGTGATGGATGATGATGATGGTGATGATGAAACAAATGTGAAGATGCGCCCAAAAAGCTATGTAAAGAAAAAAAAAAATTAGCAAATGTTAATGTTAAATTAATGTTGATTTTAAACGTCAAATTTATTCGTTTCATTTAGTTTAATCGGTTTTAATTTACCTATGAGCTGCACTTGCTGTTGGTGTATTTGGTGCTGAGCTTGATGGTGACGATGATTGTGATGATGATGCTTTGGTGGTGGTTGTTGTTTCTTCACGTGGTCCAGATACATTTTGTGAAAATGATTGGCAACTTCGGCTTGGCGTAACGCTTCCCGGTGATGATAAACCCAATTCAGCTGATGCCCGTTTCGTGCTAATGCGTCGAAATAATGATGTTTTACGTTTTTTTTCCGCATCTTTACGTTGTTTCTTTTGTCGGCTAACACTTTTTTTTGCCAATTTACTTTGATGAACATCACGACGTCGTCCGCCCGTTTGAATACTTGTATATTCAAGTGGCGTTGTACGCAATGTAATATGCTCATTATTTCCATTATTTAATAATAATTGCAATACTTGTGTATGAAATAATCCTTGTACGGGTTCACCATTTATGTGTGTTATTAAATCGGCTGGTCGTAAACCAGCCTCAAATGCTGGACTCTTTTCATCGACAGCCATTACCAAATGATGCATTGTATAAAAATCTGTATCACCATAATACACACGAATTGTATGCACCGTAAAACCAATGCCACGTGGTTCACGTCGAATTATGATGGGCGGTTTTAAATTGGTCACCAATGGTGATAATTCACGACATGGTGATGTATCACGTGATGATGCCGTACTTGAACCACCACCACCACCAGCAAGTGCATTGTAAATTGGTACATTACCAGATGGTGATTGCACAAGATGTTCAATCGATTTCTCTGCATCAACCATTTCCATTTTGTTTAATACAGTTTTTCCTTCTCCAGCAGATGCATCGTCAGGTGCTATGGAAATTCAGTAAAAAAAAAAAACAAAAAAATTCATAAAGTTCTCATTTTTCGTTCAAGAAAATTCGTGCATTTTATTTCTTTCAAATTTTTTTTTTTTTGTTTGAAAATTTATAATTTTGTGGGAAAATCCCATTTTTTCTTTTCTTTTCAAAACAAACTCTTACCCGATGAAATGAGCAGAGATAGGCCAAGTGCTGATGCACTTTTAATGACCGATCGAGAACGATGCTTAGCACCAGTTGGTAAACCGGGAACTTGCGGTATGTTCAACGAATCTGGATCTTGTCTAAATATTACACAAACAAATGAAACTCATTTAATACAATCATTTATTTACACATTTTAAATAACAAAAAGAAAATAAAAAAAAATTTTCAATAAAATTTCATAAGGCAAATTCTTTTTCTCGAAAACACGAAAAAAAAAAATTCAATAAACACTTTCCGCTTACCCATTGAATTCATCCTCAATGGATATGGAAAATCGTGGTAACATGTCACGTTGATGAGTATTTTTTCGTTTACGTTGAATTTGCGGTGATACATCATCGCTATCCGTTTGCGATGAATCTGGTGTGCTAACATTCAATGTATCAGCTTTGCTGGCCTTTGCAACCACTTTTAATTTATTGTTCGGTGCATTTTTGTTCGGTGAATCAATTTTTCGATTATCCTTTGGAATATCAGCAGCTACTGCCGCTATCACAGATGGATGCTGAGGCGGTGGTCGATGCTGTGATGTGGATTGTTGTTGCTTGAAATATTGATGAATTGTTCCACTTTCACTTTCAAACGATGGTATATAATCGGTATCGGGCGTTGATGGCAGTTTCATGGCAGTTGTACGACATACCTAAATATGTTTAATTACAATTAATAAATTTTTAACATTTCTAATTGAATTTTCTAATGTTTTTTTTTTTGGATTTTTGTTTTTTTTTTTTTTTGTTTTTTTTTTTTAATCCAATTCATCGTTGAGAATGGGATAGAAATGGAATTTTGTTGAAAATTTCATGTCGTGTAACTCGAGTCTAATCAAAATATAAGGTTAAAAAAAAATACCATTTTTTCCACACTTACATCAAGCTTTCGAAGCTGCGGTGTTGATATGATTTTACCAATGCTTGAATTGGCTGTATTCGGTGGTGGATTCACATTTTGACTTAAATTCAATGATATTGGTGATGCTGTTCCACTGCCACTGCTCGTATTTATTGATTCATCAAGCGATTGCTGCGTTTGAACATTAATCTGAACCAAACTGGAATTATGCTTACGATACTGCGGTGAATATGAACCAAATGAACCAATCAATGGTAAATCGTCAGTATCATCTGTATCTTCACCACCAATATCATGATTATATCGATCCATACGTGCTGTGAATTGAATAAACACAAATTCATTATTCTGTTTATTATTTTCTCTTTTTTTTTTTCAAATAAATTTAAGTGAAATAAAAATGTTTTTCAAGAAACTATCGATTTTTTCCAATAAAAAATTGCATTTTCCAAAACACAATTGATTTTCAAAACGAAAAAAAAAAAAAATTGAATTTAAATTAAAAAAAATGTTCAAAAAATGTTTCACAAATAAAACTCACTGTCAAAATAGCTTGTATCATCTTCGCTCGCAAGTTGTGGAACAAATTCAGCTTTTTGTCGAAGTAATGAATTCCAATCGATGGCATTAAAATATGAATGATCTTTAACTTCATGTGCACCCCCAGTGCCAAGACGTTCACGTGGATTTTGTTGTAATAAACTTGTGATCAGATCTTTAGCATCTTCAGCCACTTCCCAATCATCTTCGCTTGGCCATTCAATATCATCATTAACCGTATGCGCAAATAATTCTTCTGGTGTTTCACCAAAAAATGGTACGCAACCAATTAAAAATTCATATAAAATGATGCCCATTGACCACCAATCAACTGGTTTTCCATATCCTTGACGTAAAATTACTTCGGGTGCAATATATTCGGGTGTGCCAAATACTTGTTTATCTGAAAATTGTCGCGTTTCACGATCAATATAACCTTCATAAAGTGTTGTGGCCAATGACATTAAACCCATTTTTGATAAACCAAAATCGGTGAGCTTAATGTGACCCAATGCGGTAATTAATAAATTATCGGGCTTTAAATCACGATGTACAATACCATAACTGTGTAAATATTCAACGGCAAGCACCGTTTCAGCAAAATAAAAACGTGCCATATCAGGCGGCAATGGGCCAATATTTTTTAATAATGTCGCACAATCACCACCTTCCACATATTCCATGACCAAACATAAATGCTTTTTTGTTTCAAAACTACAACACATGCTAACCACAAATGGATTATCAGCAAAACTTAATATATCACGTTCGGCAAATACTTGTTCCACTTGATTACGTAATATTAAATTATTTTTACTGATTTTTTTCATTGCAAATCGTTGACGCGTTTGCTTATGTTTAACCAAAAATACTGCACCATATGCGCCGTTCGATATTAATTTTAACTCTTCGAAATCATTTTCGTTTGGTACAGCTGTCGCTGCTGCTGCAGCTGCCGCCGCCGCCGATGCTGCAGATATTTGTTGTGTTGATTGCTGGTTCTTTGGTGTTACATCCAAATTGGATGAATCTTGTACAGCATTGCTTTGCTTTTTTGGTGTTGACGATGTGAAATAATTATTTGATTTTTCCATACCAACATTGCTGCTCGGCGATATATTTCCATCATCTGAGATCCCACTAATATTGCCAGCGGCTGTCACTGTTGTATCGTTCCATCGACTGGAAATTTGATCACAAAAAAAAAAAAAAGGAATTTAATAAGAATCTTTGAAAAAGGTTTTTTTTTTTCTAAATTTTTCACAAAAATGTGAAAAAAAAAAAAATTGAAAATAAATATTGAAATGAAAATGTCCCTCTACTCACATAAATGTTGAATCAGTTTTCGTATCATTTGCATTATTTGATTTGTCAGCATCACGTGAGGCATCGTCAATACATTGTTCCCTGTTTGGATTTGTTGTTGATTGTTCATTATTCGAATTATTTGAACCAATTGAACATTCTCGAAGTTCTTGTTGTAATTCAGCAATTGGATCTCGATTTAATCCCAATTTTTGTATGATATACTGTGGTATATCAGCTTTAATTCCCTGTAATGCATATCTCGCTTGTCCTTCAGCCACTTCAAGCAAATGATAAAATTCTTCTGGATCAAATTCCAAACATTCAAGCAATCTGGCTGGTCGTGAAATGATTAATAATAATTTTTTTATAATACCAGTCAATTCAGCGGCCGCTTCTGGTGATTTTTCTTTTGTTTCAGCCAATAAACGTTCTAAATTTTCTGACATTTCATAAAAATATCGGCTTGTTATTAATTTTGCATGTGATTTATGTAAACAATCACGTGCCATTTCAAGCACTTGATGATGAACAAAACGTACAATTGGCTGTGAATCACGAAAATTACCACTAGCCACATATTTATTTTCATTTATAAAATGCGTTAAACGCTCTTCCATTTGTAATGTTGCTTTTGGAAATCGTTCTTTATACAATATATTCATCATTGCAATTTCATTGTCAACCAATGGCGAACGATTTGGACTTGATAAACTACGTGAACGTGGACGACGATGCATTGGTGAATGTCGACCACCGACACTGCCACTGCCACCGCCACCGCTGCCATTGCCACCGCCACCGCCACCGCCACTGCCGCCGCTACTTTCAAAATCCTTGACAGATGTAGGCGTTTCGCCTCCATTATTGCCCGATGATACGGAGGCCACATCAGACAATGAATGTGGCTGCTGTTGACTTTGCTGTGATAAGTGATTTTGGTGTTTTAAGAGTTTTGATTGATGTTGCTTTAAAAAGAAAAGAGAGAGAGAGAGAGTGTGAGAGGAAGAGGAAGAGACACAAAAAGAAAAAATCGTAAAAAAAAAGAATTGAAATAAATGCCAGACAATTTTGATGAATTGTTTCATATTTCGTCGTACACAATACATTATTTCTATATTGATATTTTGCCAAGGTCAATTTTGTCTATTTTCAATGGCATCACATAGTTCAAACATTTACGCGATTCAATTCAATGAAAAATATTTCAATCATTTCTTTTTTTTTTATTATTTTGATATTCGAATTTTGATTTTCATTACTCTTTTATGGAGTCATTTCATTTTTGTTTTGTTTTGTTTTCATTCAACTAATCCATGAACTGTGAACACACTGTGTATGAACACTTGAATGGTATAAATACTTACATTTGGATCGTTTGGACTATTATTGGTACCCAAAAAATGATGTGATAATATTCGAAGCTCATCATTGGTTGGCTGATTTGGTAGTTGATGTAAACGCTCTTGACTTGAGCATTGAGACTGTTTTTTTTTTGAAACGAAACAATTTAAAAATCAATAATTAAAAGCAATTCAATTGATCAAAATGAAACAGACATTTCAAAGTTTTCTCAACTTGGACCATGTTTCAGTTTCCAAGTCATCCAAATTTGATCAATGCAAAAAGGATGTGAAAAGCGATTTTTTTTTTTTATGAAAGATTTGAAAAATTACCGATAAATTTGAGCTTCCTGGTGTCGTTCCATATCCGGATGAAGGTAATGATGCTACAGACCATCGTCTACCATCACCGCGACAACTAGATATCCGTTTAATTGGTAAAAATGGAAATTGCATATTACTTGCCGGTGAATTAATGCGTGGACTGTCAACCGGACTTGCTGATATCGGTGAATGTGAACGTGGTGACGTTGTATAATTATGATGTCCACCCAATGATAGCTGTAAAATTTAAAATTCCAAGGTAATTTATTGAATGTGACAATCAATGTTGGTATAGTTTTTTTTTTTTAGAATAAATTGAGTGTGGTAAGTAGTTTGAGTTGATAATTTTATCATTTTTTCCATTTCTTATAGAAGATTTCTAAGACGTTTCAAGTCTGTGTCTTTCCAATGATAAGAGATCTTCAACTCTAATGACACTTTCAAATTTTAACGATACTTTTAACGCTGAAGATTCATTTAAAAAATCACTTTCACACATACACTATCAACTATTTAAGTGCTTCGTAACGAAATCAAGACAGGGAGAGAGAGAGAGAGAAAAACAAATGGTTTGGAACTAAAATATGTCACTTTACTCACTCGATGAATTGCAACTGCAGCACTTCGTGATGGCAAAGCGGCCGTACCGCTAGCACTGAATCCAGTTGATCGTTTTGTGGATGATAGTAGCATTGATGCAACTGCCGCAGTGGAATGTGATGGTGCTGTACATGATTCACGCTGCAAATTTGAAAAAAAAAAAAAAAATGAAGAAGAAAAAATGATGAAAAAAAAAAAAAAAAAAATTATAGCAACCATTAAAAGCGTAAGATTATCTTAGCTTAATTTCATTACATGCATTTCCATAATCCAAATGAATTTATTTTCATAACGAGCGACCGTTAATACTGATTATCTTGATAGAGAGATTTCAGTATTTCTTTTTTGCTCTCGCTTTACAATTGATAAGAGTACGAAAGAAAAAAAAAAATCATTAATTATGCATCGTTGCTTTTCGATGAAAAACTAAAGAACCGTATTCATAAAAGTAGATTTTGTGACAGTGTAATGTTTCAAGTTATCACTGAAGTCATCAAAATCGACAAAATAAAATTGAAATTCAAACAGATTAAATGGCAACCCTACGTACATACATGGAAAGTGTGTCGACTGATTGTAATCAAAAAGAATGAGAAAAAAAAGTTAAGCTCATTCATCATTTTATGATTCATATTGTGTATTGATTATTGAGAAAGAGAAAAAAAAAAGCATTCCTTCCACAGCTACACTTGGGAATCATAAAAATCGAACGAAATCGAAACACATTTTCTCTTTTTGTTTTGTCAAAAAAAAAAAAAAATGTAATGCTTACCGATGATGGTGACAATGATGGTGCTGATTTGCCAAGCTGTGAATTACGTACACGAATTAAATTGGAAATTTCATTTCGTGATGATGAACCACTGCCACTGGATCGAAATAAATGGGAATTTTGATAGGAAATTTTGCGTTGATGTTGAATTGGTGTAACTGAACCGCTAAAATCACGGCCAACCGATACAGCTGATGCTGATTTAAATAAGCCACCGCTGCCACTCGATGCACCGCCGCTTGTATTCACCAAAAAATGATCTTTACGAAATGATGGCGGCGTCAATGGTTGAGCCGATTGCTGTGAATTTAAACACATTTTGTCAATTATTGAATTTGTTTCTGGTTTTTTTTTTTTTTTTTTTTTTTTTTGTCTTTATTGCATTCGTTGTCAAGGTTAAACCACACGATGAACAATAGAAACGTCAATTTTTATGGCAATTAGTTTGATGGATAGAAAAGTAGCAACTAATCGATTTACCTGATGATTTTGTTTCGGTGATGTGCTTAATTTCAATAAATCACGGTCGAACGATGACACCGATGGTTCGTCAAACATTAAAGCTCGTGCCGATAGCATTGACTGTGGCCGACGATTATTAACCAATGATGACACTTTGTTCGTTCGATGTGTTATCGTTGATGACGATGATGTTGGCGACGATGTGACAACCGTTGTAGACATGCTTGGCTTCTGCACACATTAAATTCATACAGAAAAAAAAAAAAAATAAAAAAAATTAATTATCTTTCGTTTTTATTTTTCTCTTTAACTGCTATTTTACTCAACAGTGTTGAGTCAACACGCATGGTAAAAATGCAAAGCAACGAAGATAAAAACGGAAAAAACAAATTGAAAATGAAAATTGGCAAAACGCAACGGAATGAAAAAGTAATTAAACAAACATAAAACGTAATAAACGAATTTTTTTTTTTAAATGCATTGAATCAAAAGGTCAGCTCATCAAAGTTTTTCAAATATCGATTAAACTTTTGAATTTACACAAGGTTTGTCAAACTTTTCATTTCGTTTCGCTATGCAATAAGAAGAGAGAGAGAGAGAGAGAAAAGGCTAAGGGAGTGAGAGAAAGATAGAGAGAGAAAGAGAGAGAGAGTTCATTTGAACTGTCAGCCATTTAACAATTTCCACCAACTAATTTATACTGATAATTTCACCTGTTCGATGTATTCTCGAACACATTTCCCCAAGAGATTCATTGCAGTTCAATTGAATGAGAAAAAACAAAAGTCTTCATTTTTTTCAAAACAAAAATTCTCGATCGGGAAAATGTCAAGGATTCATAGCACGGAAAAAAATTATCGAAAATTATGAATCCCATGAGCCATCCGTGATTTAAAAAATCAATTTCAAGAGACTTTTGTTTTCTCTCGCTTCCAACGAAAAAAAAAAACAAAAAAAAAAAACAAAAAAACAAAAAAAAAATCGACCAGCCAGCGGAAGTTCGTGATAATTATTGATTTTCTAAAGATACATTTCTCTCATTCACGTGAACAATGTCATTGAGCAAACAAAATTTGTGCATATTTATAGAATTTCAATGGAACATAACACACAGAAAGATTAAAAGAATTCTTCACATAATTTAACGTTAAACGAATAAAAAAAAAAAAAACAAAACAAAATTGCAAGCGAAAAAAGTCTGTCAACATTATGATATGGTATGGAGAAGAAATTGGCAACTGAATAAATCTATAAAAAAAAAAAAAAAAAATCTGTTTGTTTGGGTAAATTTGCTAACATCTCGGCTCAAAAGAGTGAGAAAAAAAAAATGTACGAAAATGAATAAAAATAGTTTTGAATTGTTTGAGCATATTGAGCCGATATGATGCTGTTTTCTTAAATGCATACAAAATCAAATAAAATAAACCATTTTCAAAAATCAAATAAAAAAAAAAGAGAACGAAAGAAAAAAAGTCGCAAAAAAAAATGACATTTGATTGAAAAGAAATTTGAAAAAAGGAGTGAATGTGTCAAACCTGTTGTTGGCTGATGGGTTCATTGTTGGCATCCTTTTGGTTTTTGTTATCTGATGGCACCGCTTTGTTGTTTGCTTTCTGTTTATTCATTGTATGTTTGATGTGTAAATTCTTGCGATTAATTCATCAATATTTTGGTATGTTTTTTAAATTCGTTTTGATTAGCAGTTGATGTTGAATTGACGCGGTTTATTTTTTATGAATTTTCGGTTTCTCTTTCTTTCTCTCTCTCTCTCTCCCCCCCCCCCCCCCCTCTCGCTCTTATCCTCTCGTAGTATCTATTATTGTTATTAATCTGAATGTAATGTTGATTTGAATTTAAGCATTTATTTAGATGCTTGTTGTCGTGATATATCACATTGAGAAAGAATGTCGATATTGAAAAGTGAATGAGTGCCTATCTCTGTGTCTGCATGTATGTGAGAATGCGAGTATTTGTGTCTAGCGCATTGTTTTCTAGATATGCTTAGTTTATTGTATTTCTAATGAAATTTTGACACGAATTCCGAAATATGCATATTTCTTGATACAATCACTTGCTGAATGATTCTCTGATATGCACTCTTTCACACGATGCTTTGTGTAAATTGTGATTGTTTTTTTTTTTTTTTTTTTTCTTTCTTCAATTAAATTCACGCAAATCTCCTGTCAATTTCGAATTAAACGACGGAGGGGAAGGGCGGTGGATACACTCAGAATATATTTTCAACGATTTTTCAAAAAAAATATTTAAAATGCTGAATTTCACCTGTGTTGTCTCAATGCTTACTGCGCCACATCACTGCAAATTTTAATCAGTAAATGAGAGAAAAAAAAAAAATTTATTTAAACAAAGTGTAAATTGAACGAATCTTTTTTTATTTTTTTTTTTTTTGCTCGAATCAAGATGTTGATATTTTTGTATTGTTTTTATTTAAAAAAAAAAAAAATTTGGTAAACAAATCAATTTAAAGGGAAACAAACAATGAACGCAAGCATTTTGTAAATTTATGTCTTTTGCTACGGTCTAATGAAATGCAAATTATTTATTTATGAGAGAATATTTTATTCGTGTCTTTAAGTTTTCGTCCGTTTTGTTTTTACTTTTTGTAATTTCTGTCCCTCTTTGTTGCTGTTGCTTGTAAAAATATTCTGTATTTGTTTGGATCTAATTATACATTTTGTGGCCGGGGCGCGCGCTATTTCAGTATTCCCTTCATGTTTTTTTTTTTCTTCTTATTTTTGTTTTTTTGTTTTTTTTTTTCTACATTTTGCAACACTTGAATCGTGCAAAGTGTTTTGTGGTGGTGGATTTTTATTTTTCTCTCTTTACAATTTTTGCGCGCGCGATTTCTTTCTTTCTATCTTTTTATTTTTTTTTTTCTTTTTGCTTCTTTTCTTGTGTATTTTAAATTAGGAATGAATTGAGTCGGTGCACGATTGTTGATCAATTGATCAACTGACACCCGTATGTGGTGGCGCTAATCATTCATATTCATTCAATCAATATTCCGACAAGCGAATAAAAATAAATAAATAAATTAGCAAATCAGATTAGAAAATTGATTTGGTATGTTCGTTTCTCATTTGGGTTATATTGACTTGAAAATGTGTTACATTGAACAGGCAAATATAGAGTTAACAAATGTATGAGAAGAAAAAAAAAAACAACATGAAGAAGAAGAAGAAGAAGAAGAAAATAAATGGAATTGTGTTTCATTCCACCCAATTCCAGCCAATTCCACCTTGTTTCATTGAGATTTTGCATCCAAATTCGGTGATTTCTTGATGACCGATGTTAATACCTTGCCTCTCTCTCTCTCTCTTTCTCTCTCTCTCTCTCCCTCCCTTTTTTTTCTTTCCTCTCTCGCTCTCTCTCTTTCCCTTTCTCTCTATCTCTCTCTTTTTCGCACAAAATTACTCGCTCCAATTTGCATATATGCAAATGACATTTTTTTTTTTTTAGAGCGAAATTGTAATTTTTATGAGAGCGAACGCAATGCGATGTTACATACGGATTTTAATCGTTATACATATTCGACATTTGTTTTCAGTGGACACAACATTTGTCGATGAAAAACCGAGCAAAATAGTGTTTTTTTTTTTTTCTTCTTTCGAACAAGCAAACCACTCTCTCGTCAGATCACCGTTTTCTGTCATAATCGACCGATGTCCATAATCGTATTGTATAATCAATGTATTGCATTAATTTAACACAATATTTTCCTCGCAACGAATATGAGCATTCCGATGAAAGAAATAAAATCAACATGAAAGTCAATTTTGTACTTTGGCATTTTTCGTTTACAATTGAGTTCCGAAAATGTGATAATAGTATTGATAGCGATTCATTAGTTAACACTAATCAAAATTACAATAAATGCTCAAGCAACAGCGATCTAATGATTTATAAATGGTCAGCTTATTCATTAGGGTTTTCAATGATCATTATTTAAATGGATTTTGATTTCTTATGAAAGGTCTGTTTTTGTTTTCTGATGATTTGTTTCGCTGTTTTAGCAATTTCGAATGAAACATATGAAAAAAGAAAAAAAAATGCTCAGTTTGAGTCTGAATCATAGTCACAGTAGCAGTCATAGTTAGGCGAAATGTTTTGTTTTCTCTCTCTCTCTCTCTCTCTCTCTCTCTCTCTCTTTCTTTTTGTTTGGATTACAAGAATAATCGCTAAACAACAAGTAAATAAAATGTTGAAAGTGAGAGCAAATTCGAAACATCATCGTACAAATTCGATTCATATTGTTGTGCATTCAATCAAATCTATACCTGTCATTTTGCATCACTATCGTCAAATGATTTATTTTATTCTGACTTTGTTTTTCTCATTCATCACTAAGTGTCTTTCAATCTTTCTCTTTTGCTCTGCCTCTCAATAGAAATTAATTCACTATTTTCCATACTTTTATCGTTATTCGTGAAGTGCCATTAGCACAGGTTTTCCTTCTAAAAATGCAATTAGATGTATTTATTTGCACGTTGATTAAGTTACATACTTTTTAAATTATCTTTTCAAAGGCCTAATAAAAATGCGTACAAAACAAATGTTGTTGAAATCAGACGATGACGAGAGTAAAGAGTGAAGAGTAAAAAGGAAAAAAAAAGGTGGCTTACGATCGACATTTATTATTGCTTACGAGTTTGCAACGAGTGAAATGAGTCAGCTGAACGTGACTGCGGTGCGAGATGCACAATTTAGCAAAGAACAATGTCAAACTTGATTTTGTTTTTTTTCTTTTTGTTTTTTTTTTTTTCGTTTTCGTCATTTCTCTTGATTTTATTTTTTCAAGTCACGAGAAACGAATATTCATACGATTCGATATCTAACACAATGAATGACAAAGACAAAACCGAAAATCGTTGTGCATTTGGGGTTTTTTTTTTCTTTTTTTGTCCTTGATATTGATTCTTGGCCGTTTGGAAATGCCATTTTCTTCTTCTTATGCATTTTGGCTAAATGCACAGCCATGCACACATTCACACATACACACATATACACTTAATGACCTTTCAAAAAATCAACATCCTTCGTTGCGGATTTTTCCACAAGTAGTTTACTGTAACTAACTGAGCTTGCGTTTGTGTATATTTGCACATTTTCAAATTCAATATCAATGCAATGTTGTGAATCACTAAAAGTAGATTTTTACTTAAGCAAAACAGTAGGAAAAATGAACAATGCCGAGCCAACGATAGTGAGATGGTTGGAAAGAAAGGGAGATGGAGTGAGTGAGAGAGAGAGAGAGAGAGAGAGAGAGAGAGAGAGATGGAGATAGAGAGGGAGATGGAGAGAGAGAGAGAGAAATGGAGAGAGAGTGAGAGAAAAAGTGAGAGATAGTGAAGTAGTGAGGAAAAGAGCCATTTCAAATCGATTTGAGAAATCATCAAATTGCAGCGCAACGAGTGCGATACAAGTCACATAAATCTTGTGGGAGGCCATGTAACCATTTATAGATTTGCATTATTTGAAACAGCAGAAAGCAATACAAACAGAGAATGTGCAAGATAAAGAAAGAGACAGAATGCCAACTAAAACCCGTAGAATATTGTAATGCAACAACCACTCACTTTCGATGACAGTATTTGCATGACATTTTTATTATAAAAATTTTTCGTTGTTTGTTATTTATTTGTGTTGTTGTGGTCGTCGTCTTTTTTTTTCTCTCCTCTAGATGTTCAGTTTGTCTTTTGTCTTTAACATTACCTATTGCCATTATTAACTCTGAATTAAATATGAATATCGCAATACCGCTATATCAGTTAATGTGTCTTTCTCTCTTTTTGTCTCTGTGTCTCTATGTGTGTGTGTTTTTTTCTCTTTTTTTTTTTTTTTTTTTTGGTTCGACTGTTCGTTCAACTATGCTAATTCCATTGGTCGTTTATATTTTTCATATTTCTACCTTGTCGTTGTTTGTTGATTTCGTTATGCGTATCGTTTTTATTTCACTTTGACAATTTTGGTCGGCGCTGTTATTGTGGTTGTCATTGTCGTGTTTGGTCGGTTTATAAACCGACTATAGTTGTAATTTTATTTGCTTGTAATTACGATTTATATGATGAAAAAAAAAAACTAAATGTAAAAATTGCATTGGTAATCGGAATATTACAGTTTGCTTACGTACCTTTTTAGTTGTTTGAAATTGTTGAGAGCATTGACGACAACGACGAGAGCAACGTTAACGATGACGAGTACGATGGTGTTGCGAGACACTGCAAATGGTCAGCAGATAGTACACATTTTATACGATTATTTCTCTTTCGCTCTTCTCCTTGCCTGAAACTTTTTTTCTTCTTTTGTCGTTGTCCCTCTCTCTCTCTCTCTCTCTCTCTCTCTCTCTTTCCCTTTCACGCTCTATAACTAACTGGCTTCGCCAAATTGTATCGTTTTTCTTCTTCGCTTTTATCAATTCTAATGCAATGTTACAACTCACACGCCATGATATCTTTTGATCGGTTTTCGCAGCACAATGTAGCAATGAATTGCATCTGCTATTTTTGTTTTATCACAGTGTTTATTCTTTGATTCAATTTTTTTTTTTTTTTTTTTTTGCTCTCTTTTTGTTTTATTTTATTTCGATGTCGCTCTATTTCTATGTATATTCTTCGCTATCATTTGCTAATAATTGTGATATAGGAATATCGTACGGTGTTCCAATAATGTCACCTCATTGCAATCATTTATTGTTTTTCATCGTCTTCATCATCTAATAAATCACTCTACATGCATACACGAATAATGACGATGATAAAAAAAAAAAAAACTATACAATTATTATCATCATGATCACCATCACCATTATTAAATACAAATCAATTTGGACAAACAGCAGCAACAATGTTTTGCACTTTTTTGTATTTGTCAAAAATTTAATTTCTTTGAATCACCACACAATCGATTTGACAACGACGATATTTCACTGGTTTTGTTTCATTAGCTTTAATTTTTTCATTTGTTTTTGCTTCTTATTCTCTTTTATTGTATTATTTCAGCTAATTAAAATGACGCCTAAATTGCTTGTAAATAGCAAGATATTTCGTTTTTCTGCGTGTCAAACGAATATTATGCTCGAAATGCAAAAATAATGGAGTGAAACCAAAAAAAAAAAAAAAAGAAAACACAACGAATTATGTGTTATGAATTGGGAATTGTTTTGTTTTTTTTTTTGTTTTTTTTTTTCTATTTATTTGGTTACTGCAAGAGAGTCGATAAGTCGCAGATGTTATGTTGATGTTTGGTTCTCGTGTGAATTTCAACTGCAATAGATTATTACAAACTAAATGACCATTGACACTTGTGACTCACTTTCTGTCTACTTCAATAGCATAGTCTGTACACACACGAAAACAAACAAACAAAAAATGTTTTTTTTTATATATAAATAAGAAACACACGATTTGATTTGCTTTGAGAATGAGGCATCAAGTATGGACACAAAAAACAATAAAAAAAAAAAAAAAAAAAAACAAAAAAATGAAAACAAACAAACTCCTCTTTTTCGCACTACACACTAAATGCTTTGACACAACAATAACCACGACAATGAAGGCGACGACGATGACAACAACAACGACGACGACGACGACGACGACAATAATGATGTTGATGGTACTGGACGAAAAATATCAAAATACTCCGGCCTTCTCATTATTCGTTTTTGATATCATTAAAATGATTTACTTTTGTTTTTTTTTTTCTTTTGGATTTTTTAGGAAAATGTGTTGAAGATTCGTTCAATGCAATGAACTGCAAGCGACTGAGATTTCTGAAAAAGTGTTCATAGTGTTTTTTTTTTTCTTTTTTTTTGCTATTTTGCTGTCAGAATTTTTTTTTTTTTTATTAACTGTGTTCACCCAATCCAACACTATATTCACTTGAAAATTCACTTTTTCACATTTTCCTACGTTCGATCTTTCGGTGTGTGTTACTTATTGACTCTCCTCCTTCTTCTTATTATTTTTATTTCATTTTTTTTTTCTCATCTCTTCGCTCACTTCATATTATTATTATTTTTTGCTCTGCTTTTGCCTACTTGCTTTGCTTTGCTTCTGCCTAATAAGGCACACTATCACATACCATACAACCACATACATACATAAATACAATCACATCTATGCACTCACACAATCACGCGCACGTCACAATAATTTGCAATATCAACAGTACAATTGTACATCGATGACCAATAACTGAATGTGTGTAGTTGTGCATTTGTCATATGAATTATGACAAAGAGAAGGGTACAACAAAACAATACACACATACACACACACAATTGCCATCGAGTCCTTCATCGATAGAAAGTCGAACCGTCATACCCACACGAATGCACGCACACTCAAGCACAATTATATACAATATCGAGCGAGCAGCCATATTATTTTGTTTTCTTCTTCTTCTTCACATATTGTCAATTCGTTTTGTTTTCTCTTGATGTTTAGATTTGTCATTAGCCAATTCGCCGTTTGCTACAATTTGTTTGGAATTTAGGGTACGTTCATTGATCCGGCGATTTCTATTTTCACTTTTCAATAAATTATTTTCTGTTCGAATTTAAAATTTGTTTAAAATAATTTTTTTTTTTTTTTTTTTTTTTTCAAAATTTTTTCCTAATTTTTTTCTATACGAATTCCTTCACATTTTTTCTTTCCGAAAAAAGAAAAAAATCGAAAAATAAAACATTTTTATTCTTCCACTTGATTACTCATTAAAATTTTAATGTAATTAAAATTGCAAGAAAGATGCTGAACTCGCTGCATCTACCATATTTAAAAAACCAATGATTCACACATATCGATGCATGCCATGCGCGCACACACACACATATTTAACCAATTCGCCAATGTTTATGTTTCCATTGTGTGTCGCGACAAGCCTCATTATTGTTTACAACGCCGCTCTCTTTAGATACGCGCATTGAGACAAAAATCAAGTGCAATTCGATTTTCATCTCGAATTTTACGATTCTTTCTTTACATTCTTACTGAGAATAATTTTGGGCGGTTTTTTTTTTTTATTTTTTTCGTAAAAAAAAAATTGCGTATTTTATTATTATAAATTCAATTGTAAAGAAAATTCACCGGAACGAATTGCAAACAATTGCATTTGTGATAAGATGGCCGGTACAATTCTTGAGAATTTAAGCGGAAAAAAATTGTCCATTTTAGTCGGAACATTACTTGTTTGTCAAGTGATTTGCTTTCTTATTGGTGGATTAATTGGTGAGTCATTTTGGTAAAACAATTAAAAAAAAAAAAAAAAAAAAAAATTTGAATGCAAAAGAACAACAACAACAAAGAAACCAAATCAAAATTAATAGAAAAAAAAAAACAAATTTTGATGAATGTATGAATATCTTGTAATTGCAGCTCCAGTGCCAGCAAGTGTACAAACAATTTTGGCAACCGTTTGCAAAGACATTCCCGGATCATTCAATGATACAACCAAATGGGTTTATTCACGTGGAATCGGAAAATGTGAAACTATTTCACAAACGGATCTTGAAAGACACGATGTTCGACTTGCCAATCAAATTGTATTCGTATTTCAGGTAATTATTTTCTTTTTCAAGGAGGGAGAGATGGCGGCGAGGATTAAGAAATTCATTGAAAGTTAATGTGAATTCACGTCCTGGGCATTTGGTGTGAAATTCAAACATTCATTGAATTCGATTTTTTTTTTTTCGTAAAAAAAAAAAAAAAAAAAAAAAAAAAATTGTTTTATTCCAAAACAACACAATTTTCAATTGTCAAATTTACTTAATTTCCTTAAGATGCCACTTCCACGTGAGGGAAAAGTGCTCGATTATTCGCGATGGCAGCAAAATCTCATTGGCATTCTTCAAACGGATATTGCATACAATGAGAATGTAATGCTTGAACCGCGTGCCACTGTTACCATTGATGCACGGATGGCATATCGAAATAAAGGTGATTCTGATGGTGATTGGAAACATTATTCATCATCACTTGAACAACGTGAATTGGATTGCAGTGGCGATGAGGTATGTCTGTAACTACTAATTATTTAAAGTGTTATGAATAAAATGAATTTAATGCATTATGATTGAGCTAATGTTTAATCATTTATTTTGCAATGCTTTGAGCTGCTCCAAATGTAAGACTTTCGCGCCAAGTAAAAAATCTTCAGTTCAATTTCATTTTTTTTTTTCTTTTTTGATAATGATTTCTTTGAAAATTTGATTTTTACAATTAAAAAAAGTAATGAAAATGATTCAAATTATTGGATTATTGTAATAGTCCATGGAATATTATTCAAATAAAATACGAAATCTGTCCTTTGAGGATAATTCGCCAAAAACGTTAAAAATCTTCCTTTTTCCTCCACAGTTATCCGATGATTATTTATACTCGTGCTCAACAATTCCATTATTCGAATTGGGTTCATTGCATCATGATTACTATTTATTAAATATTCGTTTGCCAGTGGATTCGGAGCGTAAAATGAATTTAAATATTGGAAATATACGTGATTTACATTTAACAGTGATTTATCAAAATGGTGGCTTTACCAAAGTGTGGCTATCATTGAAAACAATCTTTTTTCCATTCATTGTGGCAATTATGTGTTGGTTTTGGAATCGTGTTCATCAATTACAACGGGCACCAGTTCTCATTGAATATATGTTGCTTTGCTTGGGAGCAGCATTAACATTCTTGAATCGTAAGTATTAAACCAAAATTCTTTCGATTTTCCTTCAAAAAATATAAATCGCTTGACAATGAAATCTTGATTATTGGTACATTTGGTTTTTTGTTTTTTTTTTTTTTTTTTTTTTTTATTTCAGTTCCACTTGAATACTTTACATTGTATTTTGATATGCCATTTATGCCATTGTTGGCTGACATACGTCAAGGTATTTTTTATGCTCAATTATTGTCATTTTGGTTGATATTCGCTGGTGAGCATATGCTGATCCAGGACGGTGCATCAACATTGAAAACCTATTGGAAGCATTTAAGTGCTGTGGTCACTGGATGCATTTCACTGTTTGCTTTCGATGTGTGCGAACGTGGTGCTCAGCTTCGAAATCCATTTTACTCAATTTGGATGACCAAAATTGGTGCCAATATTGCTGTAAGTATTTTTTGTTTTAATTTTTATTTTTATTTTTAAATATTCAAACAAACATTAAACGAGAATTTTTAATGATCTTTTTAGTTTACATTTATTTTACTGGCTGGTGTGTCTGCCTGTGTGTATTTCTTCTTTTTATGTTACATGATTTGGTGTGTATTTTGTAACATCAGTATTAAACGATCATCATTGCCATCAATGTCAAGTGCACGACGTCTTCACTATGAAGGCATCATTTATCGATTTAAATTTCTTATGTTGGCCACATTAATTTGTGCTGCTCTTACAATTGCCGGTTTTATTATCGGTCAAATGTCAGAGAGTCAATATCGTTTAGATGATTCTATTCATCTTGAATTTACATCGGCATTTTTTACGGGCGTTTATGGCATGTGGAATATTTACATATTTGCATTGATTATTTTGTATGCACCAAGCCATAAGCAATGGCCATCAAGTGGCGGAAATGGAACAACAAGCACTAATGATAGTGCAACAGGTTAGATAAATACTGATTTTCATTGCTTTATTTTGGAATTTTTAAAAATGATTCCACTCTTTGAAGACTTACTCTTGGACCATAAGCATTTTTTTTTTCTTTTTTTTTTTTGTGAAATTAAATTTCATCAATTTTTTTGTTTTTTACTCATTTTTAGAAAATATTGTTGGCGAAGAGATCGAATTCAACAGTTTACCATCTGATACAAATCCAAGCGAAATATCATCACTAACATCATTCGCTCGCAAAGCAGCTTTGGATTAAATACCTCACACTCATAGTTTGCCTCATAAACACACACCAAGAGAGACACACATAATATATATATATTTAATCTAACAAATGCATAAATTAATCATTTGCATTTTATTACAAGCTCTAATTAGTGAAACAATAAAAAAAAATTTGACGGATGAAGAATCCAATGCGATATATTTAATCATTTTAAATTTAATTGTAAAAAGAATTATTTACATTTTCACATTCTATCGTAACATTTTGTGAGATAATTCATAGCGCGCAAGAAACTGTTCGAAACCTTTTTTTTTTTCTTTTTCTTTTTTTTTTAACACACTTCATTAGAATCTTAATTTTGTCGATTATATATTATCTAAATACAGCAATTTTTAACCAAATTATTACATATGATTACATGAAGTTCTCTTGTATATGATTTAAAAAATTAAATTTCGAATGATCATTTCATTCGAATAGATGGATTTTCAACAATATTCGACTTAAGCATAACATTTTCACAATGCAATCAGATTGAATGGAGAAAAATTTGATAGAAAAATATCATTGATTCATTTAATGTAGCATTTTTTGTATGTTTTTACATGTGAAGAGCTTTGATTTCAATACATTAACGCCATCTATACGATTTATCAATGTATACCGACTATACCAATGGAAATGGCAAAAAGATACGATTTTTCATTTGCATTCCGTAACAGTATATGTGCAATTCAGAGTATATATGATAGAGATCGCTTAAAACGTAACGCCAAACGACTTATGCCGTAGTACATTAATCGATTGTTGATGTATTGCCAATAATGTATTGTCAATACTTGCCCACGGCATGAAAATCCACTGTATAAACTTTCACAGTTTTGTTTGATATTTCATTCAAATTCACAACGTACTCGTAGAGATGGCGCAAGAGGCAATGAATTTCTTTGCTAATGCGACTTCAATTCATTGAGATGTGTTTTTTTGCAAGAATATCCAGCCATACAATGGATATTTCAAGGGAGTTATTGGATATTTACTATTTATAATGCGTTATTGATTCATTTAACAATATTTGTTTCATGATGATTAAATCAACAAAAAAAACAAAAGAAAAAAAAAATTATTATGAAAATTGAAGCTAATAAGTTTGATTTAATTACAACAATAAAATACACTGATTTTGTGCTAAATAAACAACAAAAAATGTGTGCTAAAAAACGCGAATAAAACCAAAATTTGTTTGCTTTCAATTCCAGCATTGGTGAAAAATTAGATTAGCTATGAAGAGACAATGTTTTTTTTTTTTTTCAATTTTATAGAAATCATAAACGACAAATAACAATTATTCCAATTTATTGTGTAACTTACCCAAATGTGCAACGAATTTATGTTTTCAGATTGCATTCTTGAAAATTGATTTCAACTTTTTTTCAAGACGTTTTGCAACATACAAAACAAAATCTTTGTGTATTTATGTGATTTGAGTATAAACTCATCTAAATAATATTTCTATGAACGATATGCTTGAAATGTGTGGAACATTTGCATCCAAATTTAATTTTGTAATGATTACATGAATATTTTATAGACTAAACAAGAGGCGATTTTCAAGTTTAAGTAACAATGATGAATTGAAAATGATATAAAGGTAATACTAACATGTAAAAATGTTAGCAATTGACGCTAAAGTTTTCGTGTATTCGCTTTTAAAATCCTTTCAATGAAAATAAAAGATATTCATGGATTTAAGGTAATGCTCTGTATTTGATGGGATCAGAAGATTGTGGTATGTCACTGGGGATCTCTATCGACGTAAAACAGTTATTGATCATCTCTATCGACGACAATTGATTCATTTAAGGCGAGCATTGCGCGAAAAGCGGCCTGAATACAAGCAAAGACATGTCAAAGTAATTTTGCAACATGACCATGCTCGGCCACATGATGCAAAGCTCGTCAAAATATACTTGGACATACTCAATTGGGATGTCCTACTCCACACGCCGTATAGTCCAGACATAGCCTATTCTGATTACCATCTGTTTCGATCGATGCAGAATTACCTGGCTGGTATACGCTTCACTTGTTCTGAGGAAGTCAAAAATTGGGTCGATTCATTCATTGACTCAAAAGATGAGGATTTCTTTCGACGTGGATTCCGTATGCTACCAGAAAGATGAGAAAAAGTAGTGACTAACGATGGACAATACTTCGAATAATATAATGTTATTGATTCATTAGTATTTTTTCCGTTAAAATTCAATAAAAAAAAACCGAGAGTTTCCAGTTGCAAAGCCAATAATTAAATTCAAATGCTCACTTGTATCGACAATTTTGTATTAACAATTTCAGAATTCTAATTATAAAAATTTAATTCATGGAGCATTCAAATTGAAATAACAGAAATGAAAGAAAAGAAGTCATTTCATGAGTTTTGTTTGCTTACTGAATTGTTTCTCTCAATAAAAACATGATTCATCCATACCAAGATATGATTTATTGTTTGTAAGTGATTGGAAGACTAACTGAAAAAAACGATTTTTTTTTTTTTTTTGTCAAATGATCAATAGAAAATGAACAGCTGAAAAAAATTGTTTGAGTATTTGTGAAACATTTTAACGAAAATTTCAAATTTCAAAAATATCGTTAAAATATTTTAGTATGCAAATATTCTAGTACTTTTGAACTTTGTTTTAGTAATATGGTACTAATCTGCCGTTTAATCCGAAATGTTAGCGTCTATAGTACGGAATGGTTTACAGTGTATAATTTAGCAAGAATGATTAAAGAAAATTTATTTATTTTGTGTAGATTTAAATATCATTTTATATTGAATAAAATTAAATTCTCAATGGAAATTGATTTCGAATTTAATTTATATTATGACTTGAGTGTTTTAATGAATTTGGTCATGTCGTATTCTTCCTCGTATTCTTTATCTTCCTACTTCAACTGTTAACTATAAAACTATAAAACTAAAATCTTTAATGACAACTTTCGAATGTACTTCAGAAATATAGAAATATTAATTTGTGAATTGTTGGTTGGATACCAACGGAAGTTTTGTTGCTTTGATTAAGAATTTTCGCTACTAAATCGAAATTATCCGGGACTATTTTTTTCTGCAAAGATTAAAATTAGAATTAATTATTGTGAACTGCACAAAAAATGTCCAAAGTACAGAACACAATATACATGCACCCACTTACTTGCATTCGACGTGTGGGAATATTACTATTCGCAATCGCACCGAAAAAGACCGATTTACGATTTAGCAATGTACGCTGACTATACCAACGGAAACGGCAAAAAGATACGATTTGTCGTTTGCATTCCGTAATGGTGTATGTGCAATTCAGTTTATATGTGATAGAGATCGTTTGCAATGTAACACAGAACGACTTATGCCGTAGTACATTAATCAATCGTTGATGTACTTGCCCACGTCATGAAAGTCCACTCTATGAACTTTCACAGTTTTGTTTGATATTTTATTCAAATTCACACCATAATCGTAGGGAGGGAATAAATTTCTTTGCTAATGCGATTTCATTTGTTTGAATCATCTAGACCCATACATGAGTAAGAAGGAGGGGGGGGGGGGATGTATTTGCTGTGCATTGATGTTGAGTCCAGGGAATGGATAAATTTCTCAGATACATATACATTCGTAGGGTAACTTTTCGAGTACAATTGATTGATACTGTCATTTTCCCCCTTTGACCCCTTCCCTAACTTTTAAAGGGGGGGGGGTGGTCAATGACTTTGTATGTCGATTATGAGTATTTTTAATATGGAGGACATCTAAACCCTTTATACGGACACTTATTTTCTCCATCCCAATCAATTGGCATCACCAGTTTTACCCCCCCCCCCCCCATTGACTCCTGCCTCACAGCCCTATGGAAGGAGAACTTTTGACCCCTCTTTAGGGGTTAAGTGAAGGGTACAACCAAAAAATTTTATGAAGACCGATAACAATAGAAAAAGAGGTAGAGACAATGCGAGAAATGGAAAACGATAAATATCTAGATGAATAACGAGAAAGGAAGAAAGGAAGAAAGGAAGAAAGGAAGAAAGGAAGAAAGGAAGAAAGGAAGAAAGGAAGAAAGGAAGAAGAGAAAGGAAGAAAGGAAGAAAGGAAGAAAGGAAGAAAGGAAGACAGGAATGGGAAAGAAAAAGACTTTTAATGCATAGCATAGATTACGTTGTTTATAATATCGATCGTTGGCACAGTCTCTGATTTAATTCGTGTATATCATCTTAATTTCTAAAATAATCTTATGATTCTTAACAATCATAGGTAATGAATGATCTTGAAAACAATATTTGTTTGGCTATGAATCATACATTTTAGAAAAATAATATCAAAAAAAGGAGCAAATGGCATTAGAATAGAAAAAAAAAATCTCAAAAATTTCAATTAAATTATTTGCGAAAAAAGAATTCAATGCAATATAATTAAATGTTTTTTTTTCTATCGTTAATTTATTTGACTTGAAATTGAGAACAGACTTGACTACAATGTTTGCGAAATTGTTGACAATCAATTTCAAAGAATTTTATCATAATTATACATGTTATTGATTGCTCGCAGGACCTTATGGTCAAGTGAAGCAAAATTTTCCAAGAAAAAAACAAGGAAAAAAAAAATTCTCTAATATTAAAATAATGCAGATTGATAAAATATTTTTGTTTTTACAGCATAACCGAACTTTTCTTGTGTGTAATATGTGTACGTATATGTTTTCAGGTGATGATAATGCTATCCAAAGAAAAAAAAATGTCCCTTTAATTAATTTGGCATGACTCTTAATAGCAATGATGTGCAGAATAAATTGTTTAGTTCAAAAATTGTTTATATTCTATGAAGACCGAAGAAATAAAGAAATCTGATTATTTGTTATTAACTAGAGATCTAATTGCCATTCATTCGAATCATATGACTTAGGAATTAATCATTTTAAATGTAATTTTAAAAAGAATTGTTAATATTTTTCAATACTATCGTACCATTTTGTGAGATAATTCATAGCGCACAAGAATCTGTTCGATATCATTCTATTTTTTTTTTTTTTTTTTTTTTCTTTTTCTTTTTACTCACTCAATTCATATGAATCCTTAATACTATCGATTATATATTATCTAAATACAGCAATTGTTAACCAAATTATTACTTCAAGAGAAAGTAATTTAAAGATTAAATTGAGAATGTTTATTTGATGCATTTTCAATGAATTTACTTTTTTTTGCATGAATGTGCTTTCGATTCGAAAACAATATTTGACATTAAGCATAACATTTTCACAATGCAATCAGATCAAATGGAGAAAATGTTGACAAAAAAAACATTGTAAATTCATCAGAATTTCCAGCAACATATCGGATATTTACTATTTTAAATACGTAAAATTGAAAAAAAAAAAAACAAAAACTTACAAATTACTTAATCGAAATTACAGGAGATCAAAACGTGGACATTTTTTGAACTTATGCACTCTCAATTTAATGCCAAATTTATTTTTACACTAAAACAATGAACAAAAAAAAAAAGAAAAAAAAATTGTGAAAATTGTTCAGGAAGAATCAAAATAATCAGCAAAAATGTAATTTTCAAATCAAGATTTATCGCCATTTAACCGCTTTGATATTAATAGGCATGTTTTATTTTAGTCTTTTTACAACTAAATAAATTTGCTTTAATACTTAATGGACTATTACATTCGAACTTGATATACGAATGATTTATTCTATTTTAAGATTGATGTAAATGATGTTGTTGTGCCGTTGCTGATGTGATAACATCTTGATGATTATAACCGGTGGTTAAATTAAGTGAACCCGTTATTGCCGTACGATCAAAAGCAAGTGAACTATTTTGCAAAAAATTTGTATGTTGATTTAGCATATGATGAAAATGTTTACTTATTGAATGTTGCTGAGCTGGTGTATGAAATCCTAATGTGGGTCTTGGATAAAATTGATTCATGCGATTGCTTAACAAAATATTGGCAGTTGATACAGCTGAAAATGGTGGTGATGTAGTTGATGGTGTTGGTGATTTTTGGAATTTTGAATCAGTTGATGATAATGATGGCGGTTGCGGCAACGACAGTGACGATGGTGGTGGTGGTGATGATGATGCTGAAATATAAATTTCGATTAATTAACAAAAAAAAAAAAACAAAAAAAAATCAAATGAAAAATCAATCAAAGAATTATGTGTTGCATAAAAACAAAATTAATTTGTATCATGCAAATTGAAGCTTATTCGCTCAAAAGCTAAGAAAAATAATTACACTTTGGTGATGAACGCCATTTTAAATCAGTTTTTTCATATGGACCACTTGCCGTCGGACTATATCTCAAATCGTTCGTCTCATGAGTGTTATCGATTTTTGTTAAATCCAAAGCAGTATTGGCTTTAGTTTTTGGTAAATCATCTTCGACTGCATTGAATGGATAAGATGACTTTAACTATGGAAAATGAAGAGAAACAAGACAAAAAAGTTTGAAATAACATCTTTGAAAAAAACCAAAAAAAAATTCTTTTCATCCACGAACTTTAATTAAAACTATATTTTTAAACGAAAAAAAAAAAAAAAAAAATTTGTTTTCCCAATCAAAACTCGATTGTAATCCCAAAATTCACACAAGAGAGATGTTCAAGTTAAAATTTCGTCACGTTCAAGGCTGTTGGAAGTTTTATTTAGAAAATCGAAAGATGAGTTGAGACAATCGACTCAGCATCAATATCGATATCAATATACATTTGATGTCAAAATAGTGAATTAGACCTACATTTTTAAAAGTTTTATCGAAAGAATAAGGGTGAAAGTGTGATTGAAATAAAATGGATGAATAGAGAATATAGAAAAAAGATTGTAAAAGTGATATAAATACTTGGATAATAATTTGAGTTTGTACTGATTTTATTTGTATTGTCACGCAATTGATTTGATGTCGAATGCTCGATTCGTTATGTTATTTTATTTTTCTTTATTTAATGCAAACCTATATATCACGATGTTATTCCCAAGTGGCGAAATCGTATGTTTGCCTTCGAACGAAATTGAGGGAGACAAAACAATCTGGTGTTGGTGTTGTTATTTATATGTGAGTATTGTTTCACATTGGAATAAATGAGCAAAGTTGAATATTGGCTACAAATCTAAGTGGATTCAAAGTATCGTTTTGACATCCATTTTCAATGTTGTTTGTTTCGTGCCTTTTTTTTTCTTTCTTTCTTTCTTTTTTTTTCCATATTGTTTCGATTAAATTAAGGTCAATGAGAGATGAAGAGAGAAGATCATCAAAATGAATTCATGCAATAAATAGATTGTAAAAAGTATACTGTCGATTTCAATTCAATTGTT
>JAQOWM010000154.1:387500-492500 GCA_029041755.1 Resseliella maxima
ACTCACTCACTCATTTCATTGCAATTTTCCTCTTCCTTTATCTATCACATGCTCACTACCACATTCCATTTTTAACAGAGAGAACACGTAAAGCCGCTTATGTTTACAATCATTTCAAAAATGCCCAAACATCCCGAAGGAAATGACTGTAAAACAAGCCAAACGGAGATGGCAACAACGAGATCATGAAAATTAATGATGCAAATAAATAAATGTACTGTTGTGGAAAATTCAATGTGTACGCTCATTGATTTAAAACGCATTTAAGTACAAAATACAATTCGGGAAAATGGGCAGCGAAAGGAAACAAAAAAAAAAAACAAAAAACAAAAAACAAAAAACCGAACATCGAATGAAATTCATTCGTTTCGCCAACTTTGCAAACAATATCGCACTGCAATCGAAATACATATCCTGTCATCGGTGATGACGACGGTGGCAGAAGAATATGAGCTGAGGTGAATACAAGCAAAAGCTGAAAGATGAACAAAAGCAACAAAAACAGTTACAGTAAGAGAAACAAACGGTAAAATCAAAAGCATACTCAAGTATATACAGTGAAAGCAGCCATGGTTATGTCGAAAAGCTGATGCAAAAATAGCAACATCACAAGCTGATTCAATGAACAGCACAAATATAACATTCGATACGAAAATTGAATAGGGATTTTCAACCAAAAAGATGTACTAAATTAATTCGTTCAACATGTGTAAATCTTATCTAATGTACTTAAAATGCTATTCAACGAAAATACTTGAAACGCAAAATTTCTATAGAATTCAAACGAAATCACGAGAGATTGCGTGAGATGCTCTAACTCTCTCATTCTTTGCCTCCATTATTTTCCATTGGCTGATTGTCTTCCATAAGTCCGGATAATTGAATGTAACATAGATAAGGCAAATTGTGTTTCATTTTATCTATTTATCTATGCATCAGCATGTGTGTATATTAACATAAGTGTGGGTTTTTGTTTTGATCGCATGGATTTAAGTTGTGCTCAAACATATGTACGAATAATGTTGCATTTAATAATCTAAATGATAGCATTTGGATATCGGGTTGTGGTTCAACAGTGTCAACCATTGCTTTAAATGCTTTTGAGAAACATGATTATAATGAGCTACAAATCAATAGATTTGGATTTATCAGTACTTATCTCATTAATTATATGATTGGGCAAAATGAAAATGTATTTGCATTGTGCAATAAAATTTTCTACAATTTAATAAATTCTTCGGCAATAAATTTGGTTAAATATTAAATTCCAACGGAATGGCGATTTAACAAAATTGATCTTTTACCAAATATTAAACAATTTTATTAACAACATTGAATTTTCTTCATAAAATTGATTTCATTAAGAAAGCTCATTTCAATGAATTTAAAATTTAATTCCCAATGAAAATCATCAATGCAACAAATTGTTGAAGTTGATTTGAAATATTTTCGGCTCAATTAACGGATTTCAATGGATTTATCAAGGTGATCATTTAGACGTGCACACGTTTCATTAAATTTTATTATTATTTTATGTAAACCAAGTAATTTCGTCTTATTCATGCCACTGTGAATACTTTAGTCGACGGTCGATTTTAAGAACTTCCTGACTATCAACCATACATGAAATTCAATGAAATATTTATATACCTTATGTGACTGTGACTATGATTTTAATCCAAAATGATTGAAACCGTATTCACCGCTTTTTTAAGCTTATTTAGCAATGCGCACACATCAATTCATACAATTTTATTTATTCCCTTATTATTTCCAATGGCCGAATAATCCGATCAAACGTTGTTACTTTATCACACGACAAAAGCAACAATTAACTATTTTATTCAATGCAAACGTACACTCACACATTGATCGACAATAAATTATTATGCCGTCGCTATGACATTGTGTCTTTTCAAACGAATGCTTCAATTTAATATTCAAGGTAATTTATTGGTAAATTTAAATCTGAACAAATAATTATGTCAAATGATATTTTGATGACAATTTCAACAGATAATATGTATTTAAATTGAAATTAAACTCAATTTTTTTTTTTTTTCATTTTAAATCCAAATTTTTCTTCGAAATTGAAATTTTTTCAATTTCTATTTATTCAGAAATCATCCAAAAAAAAAAAACAAAGATAAATAAAAGAAAGAATGGGAAAAAGCAAACAAGAAACTAAGATTGAATGGAAAATTCATTGTGATTTTGTTTTTTTTTTTTCGTAAACTTATCAAAAGCGTTTGAAAAAAAAAATCTTTTTCTTCATTTCTCAGAAATATTTTCTTATTTTTTGCTATTTTTAGGAAGTCTTCGTAGATTAAAAAAAAAAAAAAAAAAAAAAAAACTCTTCAGAAATGTTCTTATTCTTGAGAATATTCAACACAAATAAAAATTCATTCGGATTTCTTCAGTATGTTGATAGGTAACAAACAGATTATTAAAAAGATAGGAAAATTCGAAAGACTACAATTTAACAACACACACACACACTCACACACAAATTGCTCGACAGCAAAATATTAAAAAGAATATTTCAAGGGAAAACTTAGCCTAAATAAATTTTCTCAATTCGATTTTACAAAGAAATTCTATTGAAGAATTGAAAAATTCACGCTAATTTGAACTTCTAAGATCAAATGGTTAAAAATTCAATGACTTGAAATGTTTAAAAATTTCATTCAAATTAATTGGAAATTTCTAAGATATTACATCATTTAAAACCGCAACAAAATTTCACCAATTCGTCAAGTGAATCAATTTCAAAACAGAAAGCATAAATACATTGTAGTAAATTAACTGCGGGAAAAATAACGATAAATACTCATTGAGCACCGATATTATCATTTCATTGTGATAGCATTTCATTTAAATACTCCAAATGGTTGTTGATTCATCATTATGGTTAATTTGGTAACATTTCTTTCAATTACATTGAAATCATATCTTACTTAAATACCAATTAAAAGTTATTTTGTGATCAATTTTAAGGCGTAATTTGAAATTAGCATCAGTGGTAAGTGTGTTCAGTGTGTTTGGTGCTGTTGAAATTGTCGTTTTGAAATGTGAAACGTGTGCAAGTTACGATTGAAATCTCTGTTTCTCTTTCCCTCTCTCTCTGTCTTTCTTTATCACTCTCTCGCTCTCTCCCTCTCTCTCTCTCCCTCTCCCTCTCTCTCTCCCTCTCTCCCTCCCTCTCTCTCTCTCTCTCTCTCTCTCTCTGTTTCTCTGTCTCTCTGTCTCTCTCTCCTTCCCAGTCTCTCTCTCTGATTCTCTCTGTCTCTGTCTGTCTGTCTGTCTCTCCCAATAAAACTAAATGAGAAAAGTGTGCCAGCGATAGAGATTGTATCATTAAATAAAACTGATGATGACCAAAAATAGATTGCGAATGTAATAATTTCGGTGTTTGGGAAAATTTCAATGGTCGGATTAAGTGAAGGTAACTGAATGAAAATACAAGTAAAGAATTGAATAAATCAAAAGGACGATTACAGCAGTAGCAGCAGCAGCAGTAATAGGCAACAGTAGTAACCAAAACCATGATGAAAAAAAAAGAAAAAAAAAAAAGAAAAAAAATTGGGGTCGTTACCTTGTTTGTTACTTTTATTGATATCGTTTATTACTGAACGCACGTCTGAATACGTTGAGAACACACGAACAACTCACTTTCGTGGTTTATTATCAATGGAACAGTCGTCAGCATCCAATACAAGGGTTTCACCCTCGTTAAACCGATCAAATCAATCCTGATTATATGGTTTTCTATTTTTGTCAATGTGCTTTGTTACAGATTTATTTTGGTCATTGGAAAATCTTTCAATTTATTTGTGGGCATTTGTCAAACTGGTCATATTCACACTTGTAAATGTTTATACATTTTCGATTTTCACTTGTTGACTTAATTCAATACAAATAACAAATTCAGACAGAATCGCATATAATGAAATAAAATTAATCAAAAGCTATCAAATGCTTCGATTTCATTTCTAAAAATATGAAAAATCAGCTTAAATTTATATAATATTTATATAGATGGATTTTCATAATTTCTGATTTTAGATTTTCAATTATGCTATTTAGTTGTCAATTAATAGAATGTGTTTTGTAAATATATGACCTTAAATGAAATTTCGATAATCTGTAGGATTTAATGATTTTTTCTTTTCGTGTTATTTTATTAAAAATAAACATGAAAAAAGTTTTGCGTAGGATCTTAGTGTATATTTATTGATGGGTAAAATTGTGAATGTTATCTTTAAATTTGCAAATTAGAACCGTAAGTTTTGTTAAATAACCTCAAATATACTGGCGTCATTGATATGGAATGATAAGGGAAAACCTTAAGAAATTTAAAGGTTCACTGACATCACAGGTAAACAAAATTCGGGGAAAAAAAAGAAGAATTTTGTTAAGCAAAACCAATGCAAAATTAGTTTGGATACCATTCCTGTCATTCAATTGAAAAATATATCGATAAAAAGCTGATTGAAAAGATTTTCCTTCGTCATCATTTTTTGAAAAATATTTTTTGTAAAAAAAATCCAGTTTTAGCTTATGTTTAATGATCAAACTCAATCGATGAATATGTCGATTGCATCAATACAATTAACAATAAATCGAAAGTGTCGTTTAATTTCTGTATATAAAAACAAATTACATCAATTTTATTTTGACGCGTGTCCATTAATTAAACAATGACATCTTCGGCTCTACTTCTCTATTCAGTTTTTAAACAAAATAAATCATAGTTTGACACATTTCTATTGATTTGATGAATTTTTTTTGATTTAATTACCGAAAGAGACGGTTATTCAGCAATTTTTTTTTTTCGTTTCTTTTTTTACATTTTGTTTTTCATTGTTCATCACAAAATTAAAGAAATGACAGAGAAAAACGAATTAAAAAAAAAAAATGTTTTTCCTTCGAAAATGTATTTCGACTTAAAGGTCGAAAACGTAAATAAAAAAGATGTCGATTTTTTCGAAATTGTCTTTTAAAAAAAAAAAAAAAAAAAAATTCTTCAAATGGTGATTGTGATGACTTCACTAGTGAAAAAGTACAATTTAATCATAAGAAAAATGATTTTTTCTTTTTGCGAAATTGTTTTTTTTTTTCTTTTCTTCACCTAGTTCCAAAAGAAAAACAATCAAAACCGTTCTAAAAAAAGTGTTAACACCGATAAAACTGGTAATTTTTTACCTAAACCAACATATTGCTGACTGTTAGTCAATACTAATCGTGATGATTATATTGCACATATGGATTGTGTGTCGATTAAATAAGCAATAACATTGATGTAATTATTAGAAGTTGGGTATTTGGTATTGGCAAAATCTGTTGCAATTAATCTTGTCGGCAAAGTGTTTGTTCTGTTTATTTTTTTCTTTTTTTTTTATTGGTAAAAAGTATTACATTCTAAACAATGTGAATGGCAGAAACAACGAGAGAAAAAAAAAAATGGAATGCGATGTGCTCGATGAATAGAAAAATAAACGATTAGAGGGTTGAGAATACATATGGCATGTACGTGCTGGTGCAAATCAACGAGAAAGTCAACGTTTTCGACTTAAAAAAGTTTTATAGAACGTGAACTTGGCGTTTCGAATATGGGCAATCGAAGTATCGTAAAATTGGTTAAATTCAGCACATTTGAACGGAGAAAATAAAATGATGAGAAGAAAAAAAAAAAAACAATTCATCGAGTGCCATATGAGAAGAAGAAAAGAGAGAGTGAGAAAGAGCTAGAGAGAGAGAGAGGAAGAGCGAGAGAGAGAGAGAGAGAGAGAGAGAGAGAGAGAGGAAGAGCGAGAGAGAGAAGAGAGAGAGAGAGATAGAGAGAGAGAGAGAGAGATAGAGAGAGATAGAGAGAGAGAAAGCTGAAGAAGAAAAGAGAGAATGAAGATTTTTTGTGCTATATTTCTTTGCCAAAAAGAAATCCACATGTTTTCGTCTCGATTATCCCCACCATTTCAAACGTATTGTCTTTATTATTTTGATATCCCTGGCCAATATAAATAATGTTTAACTACTATAATTGGACAGAAGTTAAATTACGTGCTATCATTTGTTCATAACAACCATTATGATAACACATCTGACATCACAACACTGTTTATGTGCTCACACAAAATCGAATTTTGACTATATTTTCAATGTTTTCACCGACATTTCATTTCGATCATATTTTGTTTTCACTTTTCTTGTTCTTTTTTTTCTGTTGCTCTTTCCCTCTTCCACTCTTTTACTCTCTTTCTCTCCCTTTCTCGCTCTTTCTCGCTCTTTCCCTCTCTTTCTCTCTCTTTCTCTGTTCAATTCGATGTTTTTTTTTTGTATCTGCCAAAATATTGCAAATACTCAACCGACTATTTACAAAAAGTAAGAATAAATTGATTCAGATGTGTCAAGATGAGAGCAAACATGAGAATAATTTTTTTATTTTTCCTTTTTCTAAGAAAAAATCTGATTTTTCTGCTTTTTCCGTGTTTTGGAAGACAGGAAGAAATAAAAAAAATCCATAATGAAAATTCCTTGAGCAATAAAAGAAGATTACATTTATGCAGTTTGCAGAAAACGATTGCAAAAGATCGCGAAAGTGCGTCGTTTTCGTTTTCAAGATTTTTTTCTTATTTTCATGCTGTTTGTTTGTGTTTTTTTTTTTTTTTTGTCTCTGATTCGAATTAAAAGTTTTCCAATTAGTCAAATCAAATGAGGTGAATATTTAAAATGTCGAAACGTGATGTAAAACTCTAGCGTAATGCGTCATCCAGTAGGATAAAACAAAGAAAAACAAACACTGTTTAAAATGAATTGAAAAATCAAAAGTTGCATCTGAATTTAAATTGCTTCAAAACTTTCAAATGCGTGCACAAAGAGAGAGATAAAAAAAAACCGCAGTTTTTATTTTGTAATTACATCTGTGCATTTGGTATAACATTTAATGCGTTGCACGTAATGATTGAATTGGAATGAAATGGAAGTTATAAAATAAAAGCAAAAAAAGAATGAAAAGTGTTTTATAATTTAAAAATTAGTTTGTGCATGAGTACAAAAGTAAAATTAGTAGAAAATCATGTTGTTCCATTCAAATAGCAATATTTTTGATCAACGATTGTTGCAAAGTCAAAAATGCACCCTTTGATATTGTTTGTATGTCGCTTATCTAGGTCTCTCTATCTATGTAATCTCGTGTAATTTGCCTTCGGTCAATATACAACCAAATATGTGTATGTTTGCTATGAAACAAACCTAAGTGAATTAAAAACAAACGAAAATTAAAAACAGTTTCTGGTTTATATGAGCCGAAGCTCATGCTTTTGTCTGCGTGACAATGGAGCCACTCAAAAGGATGGCTGTTTGCATATTAAAATATCATCGAACATGATAATGATGATGGTGATGGTGTGGCAATGGTGATGGTAGTGGTAGCGGCTGTGAGCGTATGCTTGCAAATGTAATGTGCTAAAGAAAAGCAAACAATTTAAAACAACTTCAACAATATGCTTCTGGATAATTAAATGCTTTTAAATAATTGTATTTGGATGAATGTCGATGAATAATAAACGAGTAAATGTTTATTAAATGTAATTTTATTTACGTTAATAATTCTTTTTTTTTTTACATTCGTTCGGCTCAATTCTCATCCCCGAGCCATTTGAATATAGCGTCACCCTCGCATTCACACAGTCGCACTCTCTCTCTTTCTTTCTCTCTCCTTCTCTCTTTCTCTCTCTCTCTCTCTCTCTCTCTCTCTCTCTCTCTCTATCTCTCTACATGGTGACCAATGAATAATGCACGAGTAAATATTGAGCGTCGATTAAAATGGATCGAAAACAATAATGAAATAAAACACACTCATACACATGCACACACATGATGAAATAACAACAGAAACAACAACAAGTCATATCAAAGTGGTCTGATCGATCGATTAAACCAGATTGTCATTTATTGAGTTAAAATAACGTTAGAATTGGTAATTATAATTATGAAACACTCTGACTCCTACCGCGTGTATGCGTGTTCTTTATCACAATCATAAGTTTCATTGAATAATCGGAATATTGATGGCAAATAAAGAGGAGACAGACGAACGAATGAAGAAAAAAAATTTATTGAATTAAAAAAAAAAAAAAAAAAAAAAAAAAAAACAACTCATAATCAAACACCGTGTCAACATCGACGCTGTTTAGACCCTTCAAGGTTTACGACCAACTCTGATTCGATCACATCTGATTCTAAATAAAAACTTGCAGCCGTCAACACTGATGACATATACTTCTCATACTATAATTCAACTTCTTATCGCATATCTTTTATAATTATAGCTGACCGACTGGGAGAGCTTGACACGAACAGAAAGATGAATTTTTTTTTTTTTTTTTGATTTTAAATCAAATAACTAAAAAGTCACATTCAGTCGTCATATTCTTCAATTTTAGTTGTGCGAACAAACCAATTTAAATAAAGAAAATTCAACAAATTCGACCCAGAATTATTTTCCATTTCTCTCTATAAAAGAAACATTCATGAGAACAAATATAAAATTTTAATAATTTTGCATAAATCCAATTTCAATCAATATTTTTGGTCAAATTTTATTTTGATCAATTTCCGGTTAACTTAACATTTAAATATGATTTCGAAATTAAATAACTGTTTTATTAAAAGTCAGTATTTAGTTTGTAGTTAAGTGAATACTTTTTTTTCCCTCTCGACGCTTCCTCTCTCTCTCTCTCTCTCTCTCCCCATCTCTCTGTCTCTCTCTCTCTATCTCCCTCTCTCTCTCTCTCTCTCTCCCTCTATCTCTTCCTCTCTCTCCCTCTCTCTCCCTCCCTCTCTCTCTCTCCCCCTCTCTCTCTTTCTCTCTACCTCTCTGTCTCTCACTGTTAAATCATCCCGCTCCATCCCCCTATTTCGCTTTCTCTTACTTCCTCTTTCAATGCCACTTTCCTTGTGTGTCTTTGTCTTTCCCTTTTCATTTCATAAATTTCCGTTCGAAACTTAAAATGTACACAAATATCAATTCATTCATTCAAAAATCAATCAGCAAATTGCCCAGTAAAGTGTATCAAAGTGTCAAAGTGTGAAAGTGTTATTTATTTGAATTTCCAGTCATTTGATCAAAATGAGCAGCGCTATAATATGATCAATGTATAATAATTTCCGTTGTTTAAACCATCGTCCGTTGAATTAAAATGAAGGGGAAGGTTTTTTTTTTTTTTTTTTTAGTTCCTCTATATTTCCATGTCACTTAAGTGACAATTCAATTTAATGGTTTTACTTAAATAGATAGACAAACAAGTAAACAAAATGACATACACATCGGCACGTGCTATTGTATGCACTAGCAAATATTTCACACAATTTGCAATATTTTCTTATGGGTTTCAGAAACAAACAAAAAATGAATAAATAAAACAACAACAACTACAACAACACCTTCGAAAATGGAAAATTGAAGCAACTGAACACACACACACACATCATGCATGAACTTTACATTAGCAAATCGGAAGTGCTAAAGCCCGGAATTTAGTTAACAAAATGCGTGTGACTCAAGTACTACAACCGATTATGATATTAATAAATATCATAATTAATTTAGCAAGTGTATGATGAATATGGTAGCATTAAATTGAACGGTGGATAGAGAAATGGACATGACGTCGCTCAAGTATTTCTCACGTTTACCCAATTATTTCAATCAAGGGGAACTCGGACGTACGTTCACATTAAAACTGACACATACATCCCACAACAAAAAAAAAAAAAAAAGAAAAAAAAACATAGCGATGTCATTAAAATGGACTTTAAATTCCAGAGCAAAAACAAAATATGGAAAAATCGTCGCACTCAATGGTACACTCTTTAAAATCAGCAGAAAAAACAAAATGAATACCATTTTTAAACGCATACAGCGCTTTTATTGATAAAAACACCAAAACTGAATAAAGTACACCATAATCCAACCATTCAAAGAATGAAGCCACTTTAAAATTACTACAAAAACCAGTCCATTTTTCGACCACATTCTTTTTTTTTTTTTTTTTTTTTTTTTTCTTTCGGAAAAAAGTGATCAAAACAATATGAGCACCTTTTCCACTCATTTCTTCGATTATAACTAGAATATCGTTGATTTTTCATCGTCAACAATGAAATTCCATCGCCAACAATGAATTTTCAGACAATTCACAATCAAATTTACGATTTCATTTTTAGAATGGAATCGAATTAAAGAATGTTTTGTAATAAAAGCAAAAAAACGCTAAAAAAAAAACTGAAATAAAAGTTAAAAAAAAAAAATCTGAAATGATTGAGAACACAAATATTATACAGAATAGGTTGTGGCTTTCATTATTTTTTCGATGAAAAATTTCCATGCTTGTTCATCGAAAAATTCATTTATATAAACTTGAAAGGAAAAAAAAATGGAAAATAGAAACGTGAAAAGAACTAAGACAGGCGTAACTGAATAAAAAATCAAAATAAAAAATACACAAGAATTGCTATACAAAGGGATGTTATTTCGACTGTTTTTTCAATGAAAAACATCGCGTCCTTCTTGACGAGACAATTTTTTTCACTTCTTCTCTCTTTCTTTCTTTCTTTCTCTCTCTCTCTCTCTCTCTCTCTCTCTCTCTCTCTCTCTCTCTCTCTTTCTCTCTTTCTCTCTTTCTATCTTTCAATCTCGACCTTTTGGTTATGGTTCCGTTGTGTATTTACCGTCATGTTTTTGGTGTGCCTCAAAATGTCGATTTTCAAATGAATTATATACCAATGGATTCGAAATGATGATATTTAAAATTGCCATTTAATGTCAAAATAAATTTTAACATGTATAAACACACAAACTGTTCTTTTTCTCGCTTATTTTGTGTGGCAAATATTTCTATTAATCATCGTTAGTCGCTAGGGACGACCGTATTTTTTTTTTCTTTTCTTTGTATCTACTGAAAATTAGAAAAGGGGAATGTGACGAATAAAAGTGACTAACATTTGTCAAGAGATAGGAAAAAAAAAAAAAAAAAAATACGAAAAAATTATGACAGAGAAATTGGAAAAGAAAATCGTTTAAAGGTTACAAAACAAAATCAGCCACTTGTATTTCATTGTTTGTGTATTTATACAAAACTCATTAACGATGCCATTGAATGTTGTGTGTCTTTTTTGTTGTTGTTGTTGTTGTTATTGTTTTGGTCTTTCTTTCGTCTCCATCCGTAAATTTTTATTTCATTTTAATCATTTGTTCTTCTAACATTGTGCATAACATTACAGCGTTGTTTAGCAATTGTATTGGGAATCATTCGTTGTCAATTTTTATCGTCATTTGATTTAAGCTGGCTCTGATATGTAATACATAATTGAATCGCGAATGAAACTGTTTGTATGCAGTGCATATGCCCAATGTAAATGATGACAGCCAGAGAATAAAAAGCAGATTATTTGTTGTTATGATTATTCCTTTTTTTTTTTCTTTCACTCACTTTTGTTCACTTGTTTAAATTGTTATTTTTTTTTTATTTCTCTCTCTTCTTTCGTTATAGTATATTTACGATTGAATTTGTTAAGTACTTAAAAATACATCGTTTACAAATAAACACTACAAAATAGACATTTTGCTACAGCTGCCACATTTAAGTCGAATCGGTAAATGCGGCCGTATGTCTAAGTCTGTGTGCGTGTGCGTGTGCGTGAGCGTGAGTGAATGAGTGAGAGAGAAAGCGAAAGAGACAAATAGAAGAGTGAAATAAAAGAGAATCGCAAACATCGAACGGTAATGCACCCTCCAAATTAAGAGATTAATTGAAGAGGGATGCTTTACATTTTATGCAATCATACTCATTCATATTACACAGTATTTACGCTTTCGGCGCTCATCATACTTTATACAGTTATATCTATGTGTGTCTGTTTGTATCACTTGTAAATCAAGTTGTAAACCAGTCGATGTTTGTTGCTGGTTGCAAGTAATCATCGTTATTTAAAGTACTTAATCGCTTTTTGAATACCATTAAATCTATCGCATCTTTCAGATTTTTTTTTTTTTTTTTCGAAATTTTGATCACGATTCCGATTGTTTCATACCCAATTTTACTTTGAGACTTGATAATCGTTTGTTTAATTTAATGCGAACTTATCACCGCTTATTTCATTACATTTTAATGCATTTCAATAACATTGAGATTTACTCTCATCATATGCACAAACAGAAACAGAAACAGAAGCAGAAACAAAAATGAAAAACACAAATATTTTAATTGGCAATTGTATCTTATTCAAATGCAAACACTTGGCGTGGATTGGTTTGTTCTTGTTCGAATTATTGTTCTCTTATATATATATATGTAATAAAATAGATGTTTTTTTCCAAAAGAATTCGTTTGAAAAATACATAAATGAATATTTTTTTTTTTTTTTTTTTTTTTTTTTGAAAACATTCGGGCTCAAAGAAAATATAGAAAGATTAAAAATGAAAATACTTTCTCGCAAAATGAAAATGTAAAAATGACTCACCTCTTTCTTTAAATTTGCAGCCATATTTGTTGGATGTGTGATTGTGGTGTCACCATCGCAATTTGTATAAATTAAATTTGTTTCGGTGTTTAGTTTTTCCGGACTGTTGCTAATCCAGCTATTTGAATCATTTGTTAACATAATGCCACCGGTAAATGTTTTTAAATTTGGTTTACGTTCATCTTTTTCCGTTTCCACATCAATATTACTGAAATTACTTTTTGTTGAATGTGTATCGGTCTCATTTAAATCATCACCTTCAACATCAATATCGTGCCGTATCACTGCCATATCATCACTTCTATTTTGTACACTGCACATATTTGCCGCTTTTAATTCACTGCACTGTTGTTGTTGTTGTTGTTGTCCACTTTTATGCTCATTGCTGTCGCTCTTATGACTCTTGTGTATGGTATTATTATTGTTGTTGTTGTTGTTGTTATTGTTATTATTTAGGAAATTATTGTTATTATTACCACAGTGACTACTGTTAAATTTCTTCAGAATATCGGCGTCGGGCACATGTGGACCATTTTCGTTTGGTTCGTCACAATTCTCATTAAGTAAACTATTGCTAGAAAATAATTATGACGATTTAGCAAACCAAAGACATCAACAACAACGAAACAAGTGAAAATAAAAAAAAAAATAAAAAAAAAACGGAGCGAATTCTTTCACAATCTTCATTTACCTGATACACCGTTGCGTTGGATGCACGACAAGATTAACATGCTCTTCAGTTGTTTCAATGTCCACCATCTCTTCATCACTTGATACATTCTCAATTGGTACAGTGGTTATTGTGTCACGATTTGCGTCTGATTGAGCTGAATTGTTACCTTCAGAACGACGGTGATTGTATCGTTTGCTACGATTTTTCCTATACAATCGATTTTTCATTATTGTATTGCTCTTTATTTTCATTTATGTTGAATTTTTTTTTTTTTTTTTTTTTTGTAAATTGGAAATGAAATGTTCAAATCATTTAAATTTTAAGCAATTGAAAAAAAAAGCGATTTCCAAAAGAAAAATTCTAAAATGAACCATTATTCATTAGATTCCCTCATCTTTGATGAAAAAATGTTGATTAAATTTTTTGTCAACGTAGAAAAAGATCCTTTTGATTAAAGTTTTCAAATAAAATTATGATGATGAAGGAAAACAAAAAAAAAAATAAATTTTTTCACAGGAAATAAATGCGAATCACTTTAAGAGACTAAAAATTAACTTACAATTCATTGTCATGATTAAAATTGGAATCATTTGATTCATCGATGCGATTATTTTGCACTGGACTCACTGAAGCACCCAATAGTGATGAATTGAAAACATTTTCATTGAAAATTTGTGGACGATGTGTACCAAGAACGGGCTTAAATGCTGAATTCTTATAGTATGGCATAACTGTTGATGAATTTGGTGAATATGTTTTAACTGTTGGTGATACAATACGATCACTGCTATTTCGTCGATTTAATGCATTTTTATCATTATCACCGTCTACTTGTGACGAAGGAAGCGTGTTCAATGTATTATGCTGATGAGCATGATGAAATGTTTGATGATTGAAGAAAATGTGCGCTGGCTGCTTTAACCATGGTAAACCATAGGCTAATATTTTTAGAAAAAAGAAAAAGAAAAATTTGAAAAAGTTTTTTTTTTTCCAATATTTTCTTCATAGGTTCTAACACTGGGTTCCCAGGGTTCTTTTCACCCTATTCTGGCTGGGGCTGAATCCCCGTTTGGTGGAAAAATGGAAAAGATTCTTTTGTTTATTTGCTTTTCAATTTTTGCGAAACTCTAGCGATGAAACGATATGATTTTCAAGCCCAAAGCACTTCTTTAAAACAAATGAATAAACTTCAATTAAGTTCATTTCGAAAGAAATCTGTAGTTAAACGATTATTAATTAGTGAACAAAAATGGATCCTTTGAATAAATATCGATAAATAAATGCCAAAAAGAAGAAGAAGAAGAAGAACCGCGTATTAATTAGCATCCAAAAGCTGTTTTTTTGTTCGTTTGTTTGTTTTTTTTTTGCTATTACCTGAATGATGTTGTTGTTGTTGCCACATATAATCCATAACAAAATTGCGTGAAAGTTGAATCGATGGTGTAATATCGGTGGGAATTGAATTGGCGCTTCTTGGTACTGGATTCGAACAGAGCGATGTGGCATTCATTAATCGTGAACAATTTACATTGGGAAGCTTTGATGAATGTACATTCATTGGTCGTATTGGATATTGATGACCAGCATTTGCTGCTGCTGCAACAGCTGCAGCGACCGCCATTAATGGTGGACTCAATGGTTGTGTTTGATTCTCAGATGGTGTTGATTCTTTTAAACCTTTTAAAATTGTACAAAATAAAATATTTATGAATTTTTCGAAATATAAAATCCCACCACAAGCACTTTAATCTAAGATGAAAACTATTTAAAATGATTTTGTTTTGTTTTTTTTTTTTTTTTTTTTTTGATAAATATTTTAAATTGAATTTTGTTCATAAAAAAAATGTCTAAATAAAAAACATACGTTTTGGTGATTGTTCCGATTCATGATGAACATTTGAATGATTTGTATTCATTAAACCATTTCGATGATTTGTTGTGCTTGCAACGGTGGAAGAACGAATTGCATCTGGTGATGAGACAGCCGTTGATGATGTTGATACTGATGAAATAAGCCGTTTTCTTGTTCCACCATTAAACATGGCCTTAACATCTTCCCATGCAAAAACAATTTCATCTGGTGAAACGCCACTTAATTTCATATGACGGCGCCATGAATTAAAATTGGCTGCATCTGGTTGAATATACTTATCACCGGGTCCAATTCGATGTGAATGAAAAATGAATTTATTTGGTGAAAAAAATAAACCACAATAACTGCATTTAATGCATTTTGCTCGTGATGAATTATAACGTGATGGTAAAAATTGACCACGACAACCCCAAGCACATTCATGAAAAACACTAAATGAAAAATCATCGGGTAAACGTGGCGGTGCATTATCACCTAAAAATGATTTACATAAACGTTCAGCCTCACGACGTGTTATCATTCCACATCGACGTGAACTGACTGGCATTGCACCAGCCCGACGAAGAATTTCCAATTGTACGGGCGTACATTGAACACATGTTATACCAAGTGCTACACGACGATTATGAATTTCATTGTAACTAAATTGCTTTAATAGTGTATTTGATATTTGGGCCAGGCACAAACGCTCCTGAGCTTCTATGTATAATGATACTATTGGAACGCCATATAACATCACCGAACCAACCTGTAATGGGGATAAAATCAAGGCAAGAGAAAAAATTACAATTTGAAGAATTCCATCATTTTCACATTGAGAAAAGTGGCATTATTTTCCATCAATTTTTTTTAAAAAGATTTTCCAATTTTTTCCCTTCATTTTAAATGAACTTTCTACGTGTGTATTTTGATGGAAAATCTTCTTTTTTCCTTTTTTTTCTATTCCTTTTTCAATTTTCTTCTCTTGAAAGTTTCTTTCAAGAAGTTTTTTTTCATATTTTTTTTTCAATTTTTTCTCTAATTTTTCCGCTTTTCTACTCATTTTGCTTAATATTTCCATACATTTTTTACTATTTTTGTAAAGAAAAAAAAGCTCCATTAAAAGCTATTTCAATGAAATAAGCAATTAAAGATGTCGAAAGGTTCAATTAACAAAATTAGTCTGTCTCAATAAAGTTCATTTATTAAATACCATTTAAGCACTTAACATTAGATTATGCTATTTCTAGGAACTGACAAATTTATTGACAAACAATGGATTAAATAATCCCACGGCAATTGTGCTAAACGTATGGTGAACAATTTTCTGTTCATTTTTCTTTCTTTCTCTCCCTCCCTCCCTCTCTCTCTCTCTCACACACACTTTTTCTTTATCGTTTCTTTCCATCATTGATTTTTTCATACCTGATTCGGTTTGGATGTGCTGGTTTCGTTATCAGTTGACAAAATGCCAGACATATTTTCTTGATGTTGATGGATGTGTGACGATTTCGATTCAGTATTGTTGACTTTAGCAAGACGATGTGATAACACAGTATCCATTTCTCCGCTGAAATGACAGAAAATATGTTGAAATTTACTCAAAAAAAAAAAAAAAAAAAAAACAAAAAAAAAAACCTTGTTAAGTTAAAATGTCACTAAAAACATTTATCAACATTACACCTAGAACAACTATACCGGAAAATATTTTTGCACCAAAAATGATTGTGAACATATTTGGGATTATTTTCTATTGAATATACTTGTTAACACAATGGCAATAAATGTCATTTAGTCATTGAATGAATGATGAATGAGCATTTGCTGAATGAAAACAGGTAATGTGTATTGTCTGCTAGTGATTTATTTCAATTATCTGGGATTAGAAAACCCTTTTTTCAAAGGCTTTAAGAAATTGTACAATTCATAGAAATGAGCTACGGTCAAATGTAAGCAATTAAATCAAAGTATAATTATCTTTTTGAAATTATATTTGAATTTAAATATTAATCTTGAGATATTCACTGTAATTATTCCGGGTTAATAACTACTTCAAATGGTTCTTTCTATATTATTTCAGGTAAATGATGTGCACAATTAACACATTTTCATAAAATGATCAACATTGAAATATTTAGAAATAATAATTGAAATGATGCATTCATCCCTCTTATACAATGTTCACCAGTAAAAAGCACTTGAATATCTGTCACGAAATTGAATGCTAAACAACAATGAAGAATACGAAAAAAAAAAAGAAAAAAAAGAACAATGAGAATAACAGCAACACCCAAGAGAGACAGAAAAAGAAAGAAAAAAAAAAACCAGCGAACGCAAGCAGTATCAGTTAACATGATTATATTATTGTACGGATGTTTGCAACCAAAGTATAAATTATAAGCCGCAATTCTTCTGAATTGATATTTTCAGTACACATGTTTATGTTTTTATGTATGTGTATGTGTGTTTTGTAATTTTTCGGTGCATTGAATCGAATATAATATTATTATACGGTGTGTACAAAATAAAATCAACCAAATGTATTGAAACATCAAGATTGCTGCAATGAAGTCAGGGTGGAAAACAATGATGAAAACAAAATTGTTTTAAAATTATTACACATCAAATAAAAAAATAAAATGAAAAAACGAGAGAAAGAGAAAGAGAAAGAGAAAGAGAAAGAGAAAGAGAAAGAGAAAGAGAAAGAGAACGAGAAAGAGAAAGAGAAAGAGAAAGAGAAAGAGAAAGAGAAAGAGAAAGAGAAAGAGAACGAGAAAGAGAAAGAGAAAGAGAAAGAGAACGAGAAAGAGAAAGAGAAAGATAAAAAGATGATGAGAGTTAGTTAGATCTAGAATGAAATCCAAATACATGCAATGGAATTGGAATGACTCAATTTGGATAAGTGAATACGTACAAATCACTGGCAAAACAAATGAATAAGTAATAAAGTGAATAACGGCAATGATCCAACAAAATAGATTTGAATGCGCAACAAATGACATTTCATGTTGCTTCATATTAAACTCAACCTTCGGCTGAAATTGATTATGCTAAATTATTGTGTAAAACAGAGCAGCGCACAGAACATTTCATTTGATTGTGTAACTTAAGTAAATCAATTAACTGTTCTCAAGTGTATTGCATATTTAAATCTAAACCAATGTTTCGGTACAGTCGTTGTGATTTTGAATCCAATTACTTGTTATTGACATTTTCCAACAATCGCTGAATTCATTCAATTAATTCAAAACCATAACAAAATTTAAAACTTATATTATCATCGCTTCGCAGCGCAAATTAATTCTTTCGCTCTTTTTTTATATTTTCTTCATTCTCTGTCACACTCACTCCCCCCCTTCTCTCTCACTCCCACACGCTCTTTCTGTCTCTCGCTCTCTCTCTCTCTCTCTCTCTCTCTCTCACTCGCTCTCTCTTTCACTCGCTCTTTCTCTCTCACCCGCTCTTTCTCTTTCTCCCTCTTTCGCTCTCTCTCTCTCTCCCTATCTCTCTTTTTCTTTCCCTGTCTCTCTCTTCTTCCCTTTCGATCACGCTCTCAATTTCGCTCGTTCCTTCAGTTTTTTTTTTTTTTTTTTTTTTTCAATTTAAGAGCTGTTCAAGCCCATTTTCAACTGGAAACGCGTGGATTAGCCATAGCTAACTATAATAGTCTATACTCTACCGTACAAATATGCAAATTATTTGCATTTTTAGCCAAATGACATTCAATGCCGTGGAAGTGAAATTCCGCTGGGAATATTTCGGCTACAATCTATATGGGACTGTGACTAAGGAAAAACAACACAAAAATAACAACCAAACGAACATCAAACAGTGAAGAAATTAAATGTCAATTTGATTTGATGAGATTGCTCGGTAGGTTGCTTGTTTTACAGTTTTCTCTCTCTATCTATCATTCTCTCTCTCTCTCTCTCTCTCTCTCTCTCTCTCGCTCGCTCTTTTCCATTTAACGCCCGTAAATGTCAACGAAACAAGTGGAACGAACGCATTTTGTTTTCATCATGAACTGCATCGTTAAGAGTTAATTAATTCACTTTCAAGTTTATTCTGACGGCAGACGCATAAAGTGGAAACGAACCAAAAAACACAACAAAATTATTCAATTAATCAGTGCCGTGATTGAAATTCATGCACAATTTACTGTTTTTTTTTTCTTCAGAAAATAGAATATAAGAAATAGCTAATCTGCATTATAGAGAATGAAAAGATTCTATTATTGAAATTAGACTGATTAAAACATTTTATAATTTTTCGATAAAAATAAATTGATACATTTTTCTGAACAATAAATGGTGTGGAAACTTTGAACAATTCAAATCAATTTCAACTATATGCAGCTTTTAGCAAAATGTTAATATTTCAAGCGTCTATATTTACCAAAAAAAAAGTAAATCGTACGCAATTGTTTATTATGTTTTCATGTGAATTGTTGTCGAAAACGAAAACTTTTTTTTTCAGAATTGAAACACTTAAATCTGGAAAAAAGAAAGAAAGAAAATGATTCTTTTCTTAAAACATCAGATCGTAAATATTGATTCAAATGCGAAGGAAATTCAGTTCATGAACAATTCTTTAGAAATAATAAGGAGTATCATATTCCAAGCAGGTCGTATTAATTATCTTCAATTTCATTCGGATTATAATCGAAGGTAAAAAACAAAAAAAAAAAAATGAGTGATTATATCAATGGATCTTTTCTCTCATATTTTTGTAAAGACTTGTCTGCCAATTATTGAGAAAAATAATTATAATTGCTTAACAGTAAACCATCTCAGATGGATCGAGTTGAAATTGGCAAAAGAGCTTCTTTCGAGCAGATGAAACTTTTGCTTGTGCAGAGCCAAAAATAAGTGATTAAAGAAAGAAAAAAAAAAAAAAAAAAACCAATGCCATTGATTGGCTATTTAACGAAAAATTCATATTTTTCTATGAAAATTCATAATTTGCATCTCCACTTGAATGTTACATACTTAATCTGAATTCAATGTTTCATGTGTTTGTCCAGCAATTGGATCGTAATCAAAAGTGAATCGTTTCATAAATCAAACACATGAATCACATGATTTAAAATTAAATCATATTTTGCTCTTTATAATGAGATCAATTGTATTAAAGAAATTGGGGAAAATTCTTAAGAATGCCCCCCAAAAAGAAAACTGTACACTTACGTTTTATACATTTTTTTTGAAGATGTTCCTGTTGACCTAATATCAATTGTATCCAAAGATTTCTTTTCCAAGAATGGACAATATTCATAAGTTACTTAACGATTTGGATTCGTTTTTCGTTTCAAAATGAGTCTCTTGAATGAGAATTATGAATTTAAATGTTCAAAATCATTTTGACTACGCATAATAATCATAGAATTTCGCTGCAATATTCCGACGACAAATACTTGGAAAACTTGTTATTGCAAGTACTTGAAATACTTGCAATTCAAATTCAATGTGATGAATGATTTTTTTTTTTTACACTTTTAATAAAACAAATTGCACGGAAATCATTTTATTTTTTCATTTAAATTTCCATTCACTAGACACAATGGATGTTTCCGTTAGAAGAAAATATTTAGAGTAATTCCATCTTTATCTTTTTGTTTTAATTTTTTTTTTTTTTTTTTTTTGTATTTTTAGACACAATACACAACACATGTACAAGCCGAACAAGTGTAAATGATAAATATTGATTCACTTGTAATCCATAAGTACAAATGCACCGTACACAAAATTATTAAAATGAAAAAAAAAAAACAAAAAAAAAAAACAAGAAATTGTCTCGAAACCACTCAAATTTCGATGAAAGATTCGCTCACGTCAATGCACTCCAATCGTTTATTGAAATTGAAAAATCAAAATCCCGTTCACTGTACCGTCGATTTGTTTGTTTATGTTTTTCTCAAAACGCTTTCAATTGCACACTGATGATAATCCTTGATATTTTCTTCCTGAATTTTATCTCACTTGCTTTAAGCTCTTGTTCGTTTGTTGCTGTCTAATTGATACAAAATTCAAATAAACAACAATTACACAATAAAATCAACAAAAAAAATTCAAACATCAAATTGTAGCTTAGTGAAATTTTTTGCGTGCCATTGTTCGGCGCGTTCAATTACACAAATAAAAACGGATTGAAATGGCAAAAGACGAAGTTGTCGTCAATCGTTTGTATTTTTTTTTTTCTTTTTTTTTTTAATTTAACATGTGAAATATACACACCGACACACAACAACCAGCAACAACAGTTCAAATGCAAAGTGGATCATATTTAAACATTGTTTTTGGAAATGGAATTGAAGAATGAAAAGAATGAAGAAGAAAAAAGAAAAAAAAGAAAAACAAAAAAAAAAAACAAAAAAAAACTCACACACAGCAACAAACCACCCTCCCAAAGTGTATTGGTGTGCGTGTACTTTTTAGCCAAGAGTGGTGAGACATGAAGATAATTTTTGATTGTGTGTTACATGACGAAAAATGTAAACCACTAACGTGTAGAAAATCATGTTTTGTGGGAATGTTATTTGAATCGCCAATGACATTGCAAACAGTGAAAATTCGATTGGACCAAGTTGAGTTGGAAAAATTGCATGTGTTTTGTGGGTGTACAACAATCGTTTGTCGTATTCATTGGATATTTGAAATGTGATATTGTAATTACATGTCGGTCGTTTGCATTACATGCGCCGCGCTACACATTGTTTCGATGATCGCGTATGGAAGGCGGTAACAATGACAAAATTATGCTTGATATTGCGCATAATCGGTAACGCCCCACCAACATATACATTGCTTTAGCAATCAACAAATGTATATTTTTAAACCAATACATATATGCTGCACATTTGCAAATGAAATTTTAACCAATCAACTTACAGCGCGTATTTCTATCAATGCACACATCATTCGACGAAAATTGAAAATATAATGTAAACAGATGATGGGCACATGATAGATAGACGAGAAAAAAAAAATACATGCACACAACAGACCTTTGAATTCACACAGAGAATGGAAAAATAAAAAACAAAAACAAAAACGAACCGGAAAAACACATTCTTGACAAATTTTCAATTTTGATTGTGCAAACGAAACAGTCAAACAAACAAATGCAAAATAATTACATGCGCATAATTTAAAACAGGTTAAATAGTGAAAGAAATGTAAATGGTTTTTTCGGTTTTCCATCGCTTTTGTTCGTTCAGTTCATTCTTTTTTTTCTTTTCTCTTAAACAAAAACGGATAGATTTGGGTTGTGGAGCAGTGGATGCTTTATCTGGGAAAATTTCCATCTTCTTTTCTCTTTACTTCACTAACTCAGAGACTCACATATTCATTCTCCATTTTTCCCATTCTAGATCTCTCTTTCTCTTTCTTTTCTACTCACACACACCAATTTTTTCTCTCGCTCACTCTCCTTTGCTCGCTTTCTCTCTCTCTCTCTCTCTCTCTCTCTCTCTCTCTCTTTTTGCTCTCTCTCTCTCTCTCTCTTTTTGATTTTATCATTATTTTTCATAAATCAATATAGCATGGAATTGTGACAAACATAAAAATCAACTGTTTATTGAGGCTTTCGCCAAGCTTTGGCTTACTTATATTACAGCTAAGTGTAATATTAAATTAATCGCTTAAAATTGTATATACATTATGTACATAAAGTCGATAGCCGTTGCTTATTTTTATCCATTTGGGTCACAAAAACGATTGTAATCACTTGTTTAATCACCAATCACGAATTACGCAGCTAAATTATTTCAACAATATAGTCCATCGTCCCCCCATTCAAACCCATTTCGAAATTAAATAAGCCTTTTCAAATGATATTGTGGAAATGGAATTTTTTTTTTTTTCATGATTTAATTATAGTACGATCCCGATGAATTTCATATTTTTTTTAATAATTTTTTTTCTTTTTTTTTTTTTGAATGATTTTAATCTGACAACAGTAAAAAAAATGGTAAATAAATAAAAGAGATACAGAAAACAAACTAAAAGAATTTGTAATGTTTTAGTAAAATATGAAAATGCTGGAAAAAATGTGAAATTGTTTTTGATCTTTTGACACATTTCTATACAAAATGAATCAATTTCCATATGAAACAAGTAAACATGCATTCAAAATGATGAACTCGACCAGACGATGCATTACCAGTTATAACAATAGAAATGGTAAAGTGCAGTGAGTTATGCTATGTTTTTTTTTTCTTTTTTGGGCATGTGTCGAGTCAATTACAATGACAGCGATGATATTTTTACAACCTTTAAAAAGAAGAAGAAAAAAATCTGTCGAAATTTTCAACACAATGGATGAAAAGAAAGAAAAAAAAAGAAAGCAACATTGAGGAGAGAAAGAGAGAGAAAGAGAGAGAGAGAGAGAGAGAGAGAGAGAGAGAGAGAGAGAAAAGAGACAGAGAGAGAGAGAGAGTAAAAAGAGTAAAAGAGAAAGATCGAGAAAGATTCATTGTACAGGATATGTGGCGAAAGGAAGAACGAATAAAAAAACGAGGATTCCGTCTAACAAATTGAATAATTCAATAGACATTCATCCATTGTGCACCCTTCTCATAATTGAGTCACTCTTGTTGAGTATTCCCCTAGTTATGTGTCATCATCGGTCGTTCCTACTCATGTATTCCTAGCACGTCAATGTGCTCTATTATGTTCCTATAGTTCTCTCACTCTCTTTCTCTCTCTCTCTCTCTCTCTCTCTCTCCCTCTCTGTCTTTTTTGTTACATTTTTTTCTGGCAAAAATAAACGATACTATACATATGAACACACAAAGTTAATTTGATCATAAAACAAATATTATTCGCATCGTCGCCTTTATTTAATGACCTGCCAATGCAGTGTATAGTATCTAACGCCCATTTTTTGTTTTCCATTCTTTTATTTTTGTGTTGCGCCACCGTTGTTGTTATCGTTGTCGTCCTCATCGTTATACTATTGTTGTTGCAACTTACATCGTTTAAAAGTTAAATGATCTTTCCGTATACAATGTACGATACAAACTACCAAACTAACGGAGAGAGAGAGAGAGAGAGGTGTCATAGTGTTACGGTACATATGTTAATTTTCCATCGTCAAAATTCCCCGAACGTTCGCCTGGATTCATTCTTTTTCTTTTTCTCTCTACCTCGCTCGCTCACTTGCTCTTCACGTTGACTGATTTTTGTTTTGTTTTGTTTCTGGTATGTTCTTGTCGTGATTTTTATCCAATCAATAAAAATCATGATATCCTAATATCATTTAATTTAATGGCTTGTATGCGGACCGTACTGTGCATATTTGTGCACGCGAACGCTTTCACAAGCACTATATTATTGACTATATCACCGAATAAACAGGACGAAAAAAAAAAAAAAAATTTTTTTTCAATTGTTCAATATTAATAATGGTCTCTCATGCACCACACCAAATAGCACAGAACAAATAAAAAAAAAAAAAAAAAAAAAAATGAAACAATATTCAGAAAATAATAAGTTTACTCAATTTTATACAATCACAATTCAGCGGTGATTTATATATGGTAGCGTGTAATGTTGGCACATTTAATCATTTTTCTCGGTCCATACACACCCAGGGACCCATTGAATTTATCAAATTGCATATCGCTGGCGGCTCAATTGATTTACTGACAACATTTGACTTATTGCGAATAAAATGAACGAATATTTGATTCAATAAAATAATAGAAAATTGTGTTTGAAGGGCACACGACAAATGACATTCTTTCATTGCATAAATTAATTGCAATTTTTGGTTTCACAAATCAATTTCCTTTTTCACTTTTCTTTTTTCTTTTTTTCATTGTTAAGCGAAATTATTACAAGTGATTTAACCATGAAAAATTCGATTAACATTTATTTTGATATGCATTTTTTTTTTCTCTTTTCGATACAAACCAAAGGTGTCAATCGCATAATTTTCAAACAAATTTTTTTCTTTTTCATCAAATTTTTAGCTTTTTTTCCAAATGTTTCGTAGAATTTCGAACAAAAACCAAATTTCAAACAAAATGTTCGAGTGAAAAAAAAAAAATCGTGCGATTGACACGTCTGATACATACATCGAGATGGTTTTTGCACTATTGTAAAAGAAAAAAATGAAATTTTAATTCTCAAAAAAATGTTTCACAAAGTGTAATACAATGAATTACCATAAACGAAAAAGAGACTTATTTTTCAGCAATTGGTAAATTCAATTTATATAATCAGGCTATCACTTTCAAATCAATTTGCAATTAAACATGAAGTAGATAATTAATAATTCTATCAAAAGATTATATCAAGATTAATCACGCGATCTCTATCAATCTAACTCTTTTACTCTCCAACTCTCTATGCCTGTATGTATCTCTCTGTCGCTCTCGTTTTCTCTCACTCTCACTCTCTCTTTCGTTCTCTCTCTCTCTCTCTCTTTCGTTCTCTCTCTCCCTCTCTCGCTCTCTGCTTCTCTCTCTGCTTCTCTCTCTGCTTCTCTCACTGCTTCTCTCTCTGCTTCTCTCTCTGCTTCTCTCTCTCTCTTTCTCTCTCTCTCTCTCCCTCTCTCTCTCCCTCTCTCTACCTCTCTCTCCCTCTCTCTACCTCCTTTCGACTTTGTCCTTATTCCCATTTATGAAGCCAATTTTCAAAAACAAATATTTTTTTTTTTTATTCATTACACTCACCCTCTCACGTATTTCGATTAATTAAAATGCGGTCAAGTAAATGCACTCAACCGAATTACGACCATCTAAATTATGCCACTAATATAAAGAATGCCAATTTATCATAATTTCCAAAAGAAAAAAAAAAAAATTAATGCAATTGAACAAAATATGCTAATTAATAATTTGTAGAAAATTATAACTCACTTGACACAAAATCATATCATATGTATATTGTACGAATTGTATGCGCAGAGAATTGTTGAGTGGATAAATAATGTAAATGTAAATCAAGTATTTCTTAATTGACTATTCTCCATAGAAAATGTAATTGGTTTTAAAGCTCATTTTCACAAATCGAAGGATACACAACAATTTTATTGAAATGCTAGGAATTTATGGGTGGAAATTGTACAGTTTCACAGATACTTGAGATTTACATGCAATTTACATTTGCCCATATTCATACATTTTATTTCATTTCAAAAGTTGCGCCTATCCAATGCCACAACATTTTCATTGAAATTTGTTGTGTGAAAACGTAAACAAATTACAGCGTCAATTCGATCTATTTTTGTTCATAAAATTTACTCAAAAAAAAATGAATTTAACCATCATCTAATTCAAATGGTAAACAATTCCTTCTTGTTGTGTTCGAGATGATCGATGAAATCGATTTTTATTCAAATTTAGACATTAAATATCGTTCACTTGGCATCATCATTACCATAATAATCAAGGAACACCAAATTGCATTTCTAAAGAATTAAGGCGAAATGAATATGCTTGGAAAAAGCATTTTAAAAAAAATGTGTAGAAACCATGTGGAATATTCTGTGGAATGTAGTTATAAATTTTCTTTGAAGTCGAAAAGATGTGATGTTAAAAAGGATAAAAAAAAAAATCTGTTTGGAAAATGGCCTTTCGTCAAAAATCACATTACAGAAAATCAAAAATAAAAAATAAAAAGTCCATCTTATTGAATTGTGTCGGTTTGAATTAGGTTTATTACTATTTTTTTTTTTTTTTTTTTTTTTTAATTGTTAGCATGATTTGTTTCTTCTTTTCATTTCATTTCATTTCTTCTCGTTTTATTTTTTTCATGACTCTTCTTCCTTGTTTTTTTTTTCTTTATTCTTCGCTTTTTCACTTTAATTGTTCACAGTTGTGGATGAATGCATATTTCGTTCAAATTCCTCCAAGCTAAGTGCCTGTGTTGCATCTAATGATGGTAGCTTACCTAAGGGGGAAAGGACGAAAGTAAATAAATATTGTAAATATCCTGCAAATATTGCAAATATTGTAAATATTGAAGATAGCTTACCGGCAGAAGCTATTTGATTGTGAGAAAAAAAAAAAAAAAATGAGAAAAAATTTGAATATTAAAATAACAAAATCAATTAAATGTGTCCATGTTTTTCGGCAAATTGTAAAGAATATTGGATAGAAATATTGTTTTAAACATACCTTGAGCTAAAAGTTCAGGTGAAAACCAACGTGCCAATTGATTACTTGTGGGCGAGAGTGTTCCATCACCATTGCTTCGTTGTTGTTGTTGCACCTCATTATGAACCACTGCAAAATGGAACACATTTGAAAATGAAATGTATTTTTTTTTTGTTTTTTTTTTTTTGGTGGAAAATCGGCATCGAATAAACAATTATTGTTAAATATGGCGTTTAATACAAAATAATCAATTTTGAAAATAAAACACTTGACGATATGAATGAAATAATTTGATAAACTGAACGTGCAAAATCATTTTGCAATTTAATTTGAAACAGTCACCCCTCAACAGTGTTGAGTCAACACATATATTTTGCCTTTATTAATTGAAATGTTTATTTGTTTGAAACTTACTCATTTGAGGACCGCCCATCATTTGCTGATGTTGTTGCATCATATGATGGAACTGTTGCGCTTGTTGAGCATGTTGAAATTGGAATTGTTGTTGCTGCTGCTGCTGCTGTTGTTGTTGTTGTTGTTGCTGTTGCTGTTGTTGTTGCTGTTGCTGTTGTTGCTGTTGCTGCTGCTGTTGTTGTTGTTGTCTCTGTTGTTCGAGACTGAAATGCGATGGTCTGTTGCTATTACTATTTCTGTATGAACAAAATGAGAAAAACAAAACATTTAATTCTTTTCCGAATAAAAATGGTAAATTTAAATGTTTGAAGGCGAATTTTGAAGTAAAAATTCATTATACTATATATGAATATTTTTCTTTTTAATTTTTTTTTTTCTTCATTTTTTTTTTTTTTTTTTTTTTTGAACTTTCATTTCATAGAATAATGTCATGTTCAATGGAAATTTGTTTTCTATTTCTATTTTACTTTTCAATGGAAACAATTAATTCTCACTCGAAAATTCATTTAAACTTACACTCCCAACAAAAATGGAAAATCATTTGGATTAAATTGATTTGCTATTCCATTGCCTTTGACAATTGGACGACCTGTAATGATAAAAATGCGCAATTTTAATTTGCATTCGATTTTTATTTTTCAAATTTTTTCTTCTTTTTTTTTTCAATTTTTTTCGCAATTTTCTAAATATTTTATTAATGAGACATTGGACATTTACCTTTTTGTTGAGCCAACATTTGCTGTTGATTATTTGGTTGAATTGGTAAAAATTTGTTCTGTTGCAATCCTTGCATGCCCATATTTTGCATCGCCTGAATGCCCTGCATTGGCATTCCTTGCATTCCCTGTATTGGAACATTTTGTTGCATGCGGAACATATTATGTTGTTGTTGTTGCTGTTGCTGTTGCTGCTGTTGCTGCTACAATAAAGAAAAATGATAAATTAATTCAAGCTTTTCAATGCGTTTCATTTCAATTTAACGTATAAAATTTATCATTTAAACTGAATAAAATGTTTTTTTTTTTTAAATTTCAATAAAACTCACTTTGTTAATGTCTTTATTATTAATATTAACAGAATTGGACGTGTTCACCGTATTGTCCATATCTTTTTCGGCTGTCATTTTACGTAGCACCGATGTTGGTGTAAATGCAAGTGTTGGCGTTGGTGATGATGTATGCTGATTTTGGTTTAATTGCTTAAGTGCTGCACTGGAATTTGGTGAAACACCGCGATTCATTGATTGATTATTTATTGAACCACCATCATGCATATTTTCAATAATCCCATTACTGTTGCCCGTTAAATTTGGATTCATGTGTTGCTGTTGTTGTTCCTATAAATTTAATAATATTTCTATGAATTTAAATCAAACAAAAAAAAAAAACAAAAAAAAAACAAAAAAAAAAAAAAAAAATTCTTTTGCCAAGCGCATTGTTCTTTTCTTCGTTTTCAAATTATTCATTTTGGGCTTGAAAATTTCCGCTTGAAAACCAAAAGAAACTGTTAATTAATTTAAAATTTCATTTACCTGACGCTTTCGGAAATTTTCCCGTTGCTCTTCAAGTTTCTTTTTAATTAATGCATTTTGCATGATTGATTGTGTATGATATTGAAGTTCGCGTGGCGATGGAATGCGTTGTGGAATTCCATTTGGTAATGGTGAAATTCGCAATTGTTGTTTATTACCAGTTACCGATGCTTGTAAATACAATTGACGTAGCATATCTGGCGATAGAGCTGCATTGTTTGGTGTTTGCATATTTGGTGGCATATTTGCATTCGGTACGGCCAACTAAATGTACGTAAGTTTTAAGGAAAAAAAAACGAAAAAAAAATCAATTCAAAACGATTGTGAGATAAAAAATTCATTGAACATTAAAATGTCGAATTCATAGGTTTTGACACCGTCGAATATGATCGAAATACATTGAAAGAAACAAATGGGTTTTTACATTGCTTGGCAATACTGGATGTGGCGGCATATTATTCTCTGATGGTGAAGATTGTGCAGCCCCAGCCGATGGATTGAAATGATTTAAAACCGTAAACAATATTTCACGATCACGTTGATTCAATTGTGGATTATTTAATTGTTGAAATAAAAATCCTTGATTTAATTCGCCATTGCTCAGTCCTGAAAATTGAAAGTGAACCAATTTTTTTTTTTTTTTTTATTTTTGTCCCCAAAATGACGGTTGCAATTCAATTTAATGTGTTAAACAATATTTACTTTGTATTAAAACTTGAGTTTCGGGCCGTTTTAGAATTTCCATGCGTAATTGTGGACTAATTATGGGAACAACTGGTGGTACATTGCCCAAAATTAATTTTTTAACTGCATCTGGATGTGGAATTAATTGACGGGGTTGTTGATTTTGTGCCTGAGGCGGTGTAAATGGACCAAATGGCAACATTTTCTGCAATTTAATCAATTTCAATGAAAATAAAAGAAAAAAACCAAAGAAATTTCAATCAATATTATTGTGAAAAATGATGAATTAATGAATTTTCAATGTGGATATTCAATTACCGCTTGTTGATGTGGTGGTTGTGGTTGTTGTTGCGGTGGAGATGTTTGCGGTTGATCGCCACTAATTTGTTGCAACTGAAATGATTAAGTAAAATTGTCCTTAAGTATCTTTTGTTTTTGTTTTTATATTTTCTTTTTCTCTCGAAATTGTACCCTTTTTTTTTTTTTTTTTTTGAGAGAGAGAGAGAGAAAATGACAAAATTTACCAATTTCTTAAATGCAATCATATCTTGTTGTTGTGAATTTTTCATAGTGGACACATCATTTGGTATATTATTGGATGAATTGCTAATAGTTGATGGTCCGCTTTGACGTAGACGAGCTTCTAATTCTTCAACACTGAGTGGCCCATGATTGCTTAGCATCTGTTGATGTGGCATTTGTTGTGGTGGCTGTGATTGTGGCAGTGGCTGTTGCTGCTGCTGCTGCTGCTGTTGTTGTTGTTGTTGTTGTTGTTGCTGTTGAAAATCTTGTTGAAGATTATTATTTTCCATTTGCTGATGCGGTGACATTCCAATTCCAATTGGCGGACCGGGCAATTTTTGCATATTTGCCACAAATTTACCACGTTGTAAAAATTCCAAAAATGTATTTTGTGAATTTGATTCATTTAAATTGCCAGCCATTGCAAATTGTGTAAATAAATTCTTTTCCACATTCTCAATATTTGGTTCGGCCACTTTTTCTGATATCGTTTGATTTGGTTTTGCTTCATCTGTGCTAGATCGAAACCATCGACTAAATCTTGATTCACCTGATCCACTTTCAATAAATGAATCACCGCCCTGCGTATACATAAATAATTTAAATTTTAATTAAAATTTAAAATTTACAATTGAATTTCATTCAAATGATTGTGTTTACCGTTAACAAATCCGTTAAATTGTCCACCTTTAAAAAGTCTTCAATATTAAAATTATCATCTTTTTTGTTGTTCGATTTTGGTTCAGCATTGGCAACTTCAATATCTTCTGGCTCATAATCATTTGTTTTTTGTTCCGTATTTGCCTCACGATGACCGCCATCAATATTACCACTTTTATCATTATTATTACTATCATTTGATTTGTCATTTTCATCGCTCGGTTTTTCTGTATCACTTTCATAGTTTGTTGCTGCTGCTGCTGTTGCTGCCGCCGCCTCTGCTGTCGCCGCCGCTGCCGCTGCCGTCGCCGACACGGTTTTATCATCATCCGCATCGCCGCTATTTCGTGATGATGGTGAATCTTGACGTCCTGAATATTCTTCAAAACCACGTAATTCAATTGTATCATTTTGTGATGTTGGACCACCGCTAAACCATTCTGGTTCCTCATTACGATCATTATAATGGCGTCGACCACGATGATCATTATTACCAAAATTATACTGCGAATATGAATTCATTCGATCACTGTGATTGTATCGAGACATTGAATTGCGAGACATGCCATCGTCGTTGTACCTACTTTTATAGGAAAAGGTTTTTCGTTAAAATTATTTGTCATTTAAATGTTTTTGTTTTGTGTTTTTTTGTTTTTGTTTTTTTTTCTTTTTTCAATGTCTTACCGTCCATAATCTCGATCACGATTAAAGCGCCGATCACCGCGATCATTTCTATCGTTACGATCGTTACGATCGCTACGATCATTGCGATCACTACGATCATTGCGATCACTACGATCATTTCGATCCATACGATCCATGCGATCATTTCGATCCATTCGATCATTACGATCAAGACGATCTCGATCATTTCGATCAATGCGATCGTTGATAATCTCAAGTACGCTTCGCTGAAAATCGCTACGATTATCTTTATCCAAAATACTATTATTGCCAAGAATTGTTCGAGATAAATGTGCATGTGGTTGTGTTACAATTGACGATTGTGATTGCTGTTGCTCATTTTCTCGTTGACGATCTCTCAAACCCAAAAGACCACCGCCTGGACGAAGATTGAAATCTAGAAAATAAATGTGGAAAAACCATTAATATTTCTCTTTTTTTTTAATTTTAAACTAAAACAAACAATTTCTTACCATTTGATGAAGTGTCATTTTGTTTGCTCGTTTCAGTTTTAGTTGTAGATGTCGTAGATGTTGTTGATGCGGATGCCGAATTTGTTGGTGATGATGCCGCATCACCGCTTGATTGTGATGAAAATTCATTCGCATTTGGTCGACTATATTTTGGATCATCCCATGAATCTCGCAATGGAATACGTCCGCTACCGATACGACGACTCTCATTTGCATTTCTATACTCACTGTTTTCGAGAGGGAGAGAGAGAGAAAAAAGAAACAAAATTAAAGTTAATTAGTTTACTCAATTAATCACAGAAAATTGCTTCATATATACATCTTAAATATAAACTATTTCATTTCTATGCATTGTAAATATTTGAAAAAACAATCAAATCATTCATTACATGATAAACAATGCAAACAAAACCAAATGCTTATTAACGAAACGAACAGCAGAAAAAAAATGCTGATTAAATTAAGAAAAACATTTTTACTTTTGTCGTCGAATGAACATGGATCGATCACCGGATCTTGGATCTTCATCTTCAGTGCTATTGGAATTTCTACTGTTCGATATGCTACGTCGGCTAGCAAGCGATGATGATGGTTCTTCTTTCTTGGGTGTTAACGTGGTGTTACGCTTTATTTCAGTGCTGGACGCTTGCGATGAGCCTTGAATTGTTCAAAAATATATAAAATATCATTAGAAATTCAGAGAATTTTTTTTTTTTTTTCAACGAATTGTCGATACATCAATTTAGGGCCCAAAATTAATGATATTATTGATTTTTTGATTTTGGCATTAAAAAATCGTTGGGTAATCGAATTGTGAAAAAAAATATATACCTGCAATACGACGTTCATCACCTGGAATACGACGTTTAGATGCAAACGGTGGCAGCAAATAAGACGGTGAATTGGTTTGTGTTAATGAAAGGCTTGATGAATAGTTCGAACTGCTATCGTCATCGCCTCTGCTACGAGATTCTCGATCTATAGCAAGCAAAATAAAAATCAAATCAAATCACACCGAATTCACGAATATCGCTCAATATAAAAAAAAAGAAAAAAAAAAAAAAGAATCCATTAAGTTTACCATCATTGGACACACCAATGCGAACCCATGCTCGGCCAAGTTGTTCTGGTTTACGTTTTGATAATTCAGATTCTCTTAAATTGAGCAATGTTTTACGTGAATAACGTAAAATGCTTCGAACATCCGGTTCGGAAGTGCTTAAATTTGGTGAATCGGAGCGATCTTTTTTCGATCCAGTTCCATCTTGAGACGAGGCAACCGTTTCTTGTGATGCAACAAATCGTTGACCAAATCCGCCATAACTTAAAATGGCCGGATCATTGTGTTCAATGCGTCGCACCGAATTTTGATCATTTGAATGTCTCCATTTATGATCATCATCTGAATTGAGTAAAAAAAAAAAACAAAAAAACAAAAAAACAAAAAACAAGCAATCGCATGAATTCAATTGTGAATGATTTAATTGTCTGAAATGAATATATTTTGTGTTAAAAAAAGAAAATGTGATGCTTACCATTTTCGGTATCTGACAGACTAAGAGTCAATAATAGTTGTTCCTTCGAATTCGACAAATCCCTTTCGCTACCTGTGGCGCTATTTGCCATTATCAATTGATTAATGGCAGCGTTATTTATTTTCGGATGTACTTGATGTTTGTTTCTATCTCACTTTGATTTTCTCAATTCAGGAAAATACTTGGAAATATACTCCGGTGATATTTTATTTTTGTTCAATTCGTTTTGAAATTATTTTTCAAGGAAAAATAAAAACCCGTCGTGATTTTATTTATTTGTCTTTTTTTCCGAGGAGCGATTTGCTTTGTAAAATAGTTACGGTTTTTTTATTCTTGTTTGAACAGATTTGATTTGAGGGATTATGTGTTAAATCTGATTGAAAACAATGAGGCAATGATGATGATGTTGCTTGATTTTAATGTATATTGCCTCTTAGCTGGCGTAAATACTCCAATTATGATATCGATGAGCCACGTAGATAACTAAGTACGATGATAGATGTTTGATTTTTTTTTTTTTTTATCCAAATTCGAAATGATGTCCGAGCTATTTCAGTTTGGCTATGTGAAAATTCCGTTACACACAGGGAGGAATGAATATGTGTGGAGGACGATCCCGAGCGTAAGTTCACGCGCGCGTGGCTTCAAACACAAATTCTCACAATCAAACAATTTTCTCTTTCTCTCTCTCTCACTTTCTCTTTCTCTCTCTCTCACACTTCTTCTGTCTTGATAATCTTTTGCAAAAAAAAAATGTCCATGCAATTCGTTTAAAAAACAAAATCGGTTTTCTTTTCACTTTTGACTGAATTGTGTTTTTGTGTTTGTTGTATTTGTTTTCATTAAATTAAATTCTATTACTAGAGTTCATGCAATTCGTTATTTACATATTTACCTAGTACGTGATTTTGTCGTTTTTTTCTCTCTTTTTTTTTCTCTCTCTCTCTCTCACACACACACACACTCTGTTTATCTATCTTTCTTTCACTTTCGTTCGACTTATAATTATTTTGTTGTTGTTGATTTAAGTAAAACTATTTTTCAATCGTTTGCTTTAAATTTCACTTTTGTTTGTTTGTTTGTTATTTTTCAATTATTATCACAGTCAGACGTAATTTTTTAGTTTATTTTAAATGGTTTGTATGTGTTTTGTTTAAATTTCAAATTTCTTTTCCTTATTATTTGACAATTAATTTTGTTTCTTATTTTTAAGTTAATTTTTTGTTTTTTTTTTTTGTTTTTTTTTTTCACGAAATAATATTTGATAAATATAAAGTCGGAATTTTATGTGCTTTAATAATATTTTGTTTCAACTAATCCACAATAATAATTTGTTTGGTTTCCCGCCGTTCTTTTATTAATCGATGAGTGTATATATATATATGTGTGTGTGTCTTTTTTTAGTATATCTCGTTTATTGGTTTTATTATTATTTGATTTATTTATTTTGAATTAGATGGTATTGATGGTTACTCTGTCGAAATATTTACGTTAAGAAGTGTTTTATGGATGTGCGCATTGGTATTGAATTTATGCTTCGGATGCGTGGTTGCGGTTTTAACTGAAAAATAGAAATTGAATTGAAAATTAGTAAATTTCATTAAATCAAAAATTAGTTCACAAAAAATAAAAATTAATTCAAATAAATGAGTTTTGTTTATATTTCGATGAATTCAATCTTTCCGATTGTAGGTTGTGCAAAAATCCGTGTATTTCTTTTTCTTTTTTTTTTTTTTTTTTTTTGTTCTCGATAATAGTTCTTTTACATTCGGAAAATGAGTTTTGGTCCAGATTTTGCTTGTGAATGTGCGCGATGCACAACAAAGCCACATTCCTTTGAACTGGTGCAATGGTATACATTGCACATTAATGTACACGCGAATAATCACTATATATATTTATATATGAATATATTCGTGAAGGTTCGCATATATGCGCGCATCCAGTTGAAAATGAATTTCAGCAAGAATACTTAAGAAAATTGGGATTTAGTGCAGAGAGCGAGAGAGAAATAGAGAGACACAGAGAGAAAAAGACAGAGAGGGAGACAGAGAGAGAGAGAGAGAGAGATAGAGAGAGAGAGAGATAGAGAGAGAGAGAGAGAGAGAGAGAGAGAGAGAGAGAGAGAGAGAGAAAAAGCGAGAGAGAGAGAGCGGTAAAAATGAAAAATTTAGAGAATGAATCAAAAGTGTGAAATAAAGTTAGAAACTAAATGTAATGTGATTTGTATAAAGGGGATTGAAATTATTGCTTTGGTCACATATTCAAATCATTACGTTTATTTGTCAATCGTCTAAAAATGGAAACATTGAAATGGAACAATTGAGTTTCATTGAATGAAAAACATACACAAACACACTTAACACATGAATGGGCGCGCGCGGAAATATTGAGCCAATGTTTGATTTAACAAAGGATTCGGTATTGTTTTGAGGGTGAAGAAAATATAGAAATTTCGATTTTGTATAGAAATTATGGACAAAAACACATTATTGAATTAAAATTGTGTGTTCACTTTGGTTAAATACTTTAGTACGGCATCAATGGCAACAAATGAAAAAAAAAAAAAAAAAAAATCTCTGACTCAAAATCAATTGTCCAAATCTCTGTCACTTGTTTCGGTTGAACCCGGATGCATGATCGACCGTACAAATTCATTAAGCATTTTTTTTTTTTTTTTTTTTTTTTTGATTTAAATGTTGTTCTTTTTTTTCGTTATACAAACTAGGCTATCTGTAGACCAATTGCACAATTATATGGTTCTCTCTCTCTCTCTCTCTTTCTTTCTTTCTCTCGATATTTTTTTTTTCTTTTGTCTTTGCGCACAGCCAAAATATTATCCGCACTTGGTTTGAAGATTCAAATCAAAATCGAGTGACATTAAATTAACTCTATGTTATGGCAATAAATGTAAATGTAAATTAAATGAAACTGATTTACTTGATAAAATTGTATTTCGTTTTGTCTTGCCAAATCACTTTCAATTGGTATTGAATGTTCGATTGTGTCAATCGTAGATATTGGTTGGTTTGGTTGATTGGTTGGATATGATGAATTAAGCTGCAGACTCTCTTTACGTTTCAAGTATATTTGGTTTTAAACTTTTCTTGCTTTTTTATTGTTCGTTTTCTAGATTAATATCTTATTTTTTTTTCTTCGTTCGTTTTTTTTTTTTTTTTTTTTTTTTTTTTTTAAATTAATAAAAGTTGTGTAAATTTGCCCTTTTTTCTTTCTTTTTGCAAATTATTGATGCACTTTCCGAGCAGCGAATTATAGAAAATAAAAATGTGAAAATGCGTGCCTAAGAATTAACTAAATCGGTTCCAGTATATTATTGTAAAATGAACTAAAAACTGTTGTTATTTTTCTTTTTCACGTAATCAACTCTTTTTTGGTGAATCGCGGGTATCAAAGTGAAATGTCAGCCATATGCAATTGGCGTTATTTTTTTTTTTTTTTCCTTTTCTACCTAGATTTCGCTTCGCCTGACTTCTCTCTATATGTGTGTAACTTATTTTTCTTTTTATTCCCATCTATTACATCTGTTTGTATGGATGTAGTACATCCATTAATACATACAATATCATAGTATATACGCATCAAACTAACTCACACATTTTACGCATACAAATATACAATTCCATGTACGTATAATGTAGATCGTATTTGAAAACGTCATTCGGCGAACCAGTTCAGATGGATGGTTAGATGGATGGAAAGTTGAACGTTCCGTATAATACATACACTGGCAAAAATAATTTTAGCCGCAAACACATTTTTCGAAAAAAAAAAGAAAAAAAAAACACATTAAATGAAAATATTTCGTTTTGATTGTTTCACAGAATTTTTCATTGATTTATTACACATTTATCGCAGAAATATTCATGAAATATTTCTTTAATTTTTTTCAAATTTCTTTAACTTTTTCGATTTTTTGTGTCCAAAAAGTGAAAAATAATTTTAGCCGCACCTAACGTTTCTTGCATTCTGAGCAATTTCACTGACATTTTTGATACGCGTGTCGATAGAATTTACCGTTATTTACCTTCTCAAGTTTATTGAAGCGATTTCACAATGAGTATGACGTAGTTGTCATCAAATATTCAATCGCTTAACCATGGGACACGGAAAACGATTGAACGAAGCTGAAAAAGCAAAAATTTCAACATTAAAAGATCACACATCGATATCAAACCGTCATCGGTTGCGAAAGAAATGAGTCGAAGTGAAAGAGTTGTACGAAATTTCCTCAAAAATCGTAAAATCTATGGCAAAAACAAACACACCAGCCGTCCACCAATCGTTTCAGTGGCGCAAAATCGGCATTTAATTCGATGTGCAGCCAACAGTTTCAAGTCAGCCCGGCAGTTGATGGTTGAAAACAACTTATCAGTTGGTGTTCAACGTGTTAGACAAATTTTAAGTGGTTCCAACCGGTTGAAATACAAAAAAATGATGCGTAAACCAATGTTGTCATCAGCCAATATTGAAGGTCGTAAGAAATTCGCTCTGGATCATATCCACTGGACAAAGCAATGGCGCAAAATAATTTTTTCGGATGAAAAGAAGTTTAATCTTGATGGTCCAGATGGATTTGCCTATTATTGGCACGATTTACGCACCGAAGAAAAGATTTTCAGTAAACGCCAATCTGGCGGTGGTTCTGTAATGGTATGGGATGCCATTGGCTACTTGAAAAAAATGCCGCTGTCATTCATTTCAACCCAGAATGAATGCAATACAGTGCCAGGAGATGATCGGCTCTCATTTCTCAGCATATGGCGCTGGTTTAGGCTGGCATTTTCAACAAGTTAACGCACCAATCCACGTGGCTAGGTCTACTTTGGCCGATTTTGAGCAACGTAGAATCAATATTTTTGACAATTGGCCATCCAAATCACCAGATATCAATATCATTGAGAACATCTGGTCGATTTTAGCTCGAGAAGTATACAAAGAAGGTCGACAATTCAATAACTAAGACGAATTGAAGGAGGCCATCGAGGCGGCTTGGCAAAACATCTCACAGGCCAAAATCAAATCACTGTATGACAGTCTTCCGCGTCGAATGATCGCATTAAATGATGCCAAAGGCAAATGGACCAAATAATGATAAAGGTTTTTTTTTTAACAAGAATGTGATTTTTGATCAAAAACAGTGGGTGAGACTAAAATTATTTTTCACTTTTTGGAAACAAAAAATCGAAAAAGTTAAAAAAATATGAAAAAATCAAAGAAACATTTCATAAATATTTTTGCGATAAATGTGTAATGAATCAATAAAAATTCTGTGAAAAAATCAAAACTAAATGTTTTAATTAAATGTGTTTTTTTTTTTTTTTTTTTTGAATGTTTGCGGCTAAAATTATTTTTGCTAGTGTATATTTGAGGGCGAATTGCTGTTTCTAGCCTTTATTCACTCAAAATATTGCTGCATATGTTTTTATTTGTTCAATATGAATTCTCTTTGTGATTTTATTGTTTGTCTTTGTTTCTTTCTTCTTGTCATCCTTTTCATTTCATATTGTATCTTTCTTTAAATTTGTATATACATCAAAACATCATGCTCATGTTATTTTATTGGTATTGATAAACAAATGTTTCGCTGTACAAATGAATCATTCAAAATTACGTACGTTCAATTCCTGAAACTTTTTTTTTTTGTTTTCGCAAATATTTTGAATTTGATTTAATTTGACAAATGGAAAGTTTTTCGCTGATTTCTATTTTGCACAAATCACATTACTCATATGATTGGAATGGCATTTTTTCGGGGAGAGACAATAATAATATCCCATTTTTGTTTTTTGTTTTTTTCGTTTTAAAATGAATTTGAAATTAAATTTACAATTTTCATAATGTTCTATTTTTCATTCATTTTTATTAAAGTTTCATTTTCGAAAATATTGTAAAATTACGATTTAAATCGAAAACAGCTATTTGCTATAAAAGAATACGGTTTTTAATTAAAATTTGTGTTTTTTTTTTAAAGTTGAGTAATTTTTATAACAATTTTGATAAAATTGATGAACAATTATTCTCCAAGTATTTAAAAAAAAAATTTCTGAAATGTTGGCAAGAGAAAAAAAAAAATGGTTTTTCATCATTAAAAAATGAATTTTATAAGAAAATCGCTGTTTTTCTTTTAAAAAGCGAATTCGCAATAAAACCATTTTACCGACAAAATAAACCATTTGTCACAATCAACAAGATAATTTTCAACGAAATTGTCTAGAACGCACCCTAAATTACAAGTCAATCGTTCAGTTTGTTGACGAAAAACAATATTGACAATGTGTGCGGGTTTTAGATTGTGTGAAAGATAGGCCTTAAGTCATAAAGTACGAAAGAGCAAAAGACGAGAGTGAGAAGAAAAAAAAAAGAACGTCGACTTTGACATTTCAATACACATAGTGTATTTTCTTTTAAACTTCTTATTTTTGGTATATAATTTTTATTTTCATTTTGGACCAGAAGTAACGAAGAATACAATTTTACAAATTGGAATTTGGAATTTGATCTGTTGGTGTTGTCCATTGTATCGAATATGTAAGAAAAATCTTTTGAAATAAAAACTCTTCCGCGCAAAAACAAAAAAAAAAAAGGAAAAGAAAAGACGAATTGGAAAAACAAATTGGCGAAAGTGAAATTTGTTGTTTTTTTTTCTCTTGTGTGTGTTCAAAATTCAGAAGTAATATATTTGGGCAGATAAAATTCGATAAACACTGCAACTTACGAAGATTGAATTGAAAAAGCGTAAACTAACACACACCGAGGCTAGGTAAACAATTTGGAAATCTAAACAAAGGAAATTTTGGCAGTTTGAAGTGTAGCTGTTTTGGTGAATAATTAAGGCGGAAGAAGTGAGTTTTCGGATGATTGAATAAATATTGGTTCAGAATAACAGAGAGAGAAAGCGAGAAGTAAGAGAGAGAGAGAGAGAGTGAGAGAGAGAGAGAGAGAGAGTGAGAGAGAGAGAAATACAGGCAAAACCGAAAGATACAGTAGAAGAGAGAATCAAATAGCAGTGAAAAAGACAACATTTCATTTCAACACCGCAAAACCGAAGGTTGATCAAGTCTCACACAAAAGTTGCAAATCAAATTATTCAATTCTTTTCATTATCTATGTGTACGGTGCAAATAAACTCGTTGTGTGTGACTGATTTTTTGTTGACAAATAACAACGACAACGAAAAACAACGACGACAATAACGTCGACCACGAAAAAAAAAAAAAAATAAATAAATAAATACAAAAAAAAAAGGAAAGAAAAGAACGAACGAATGAACGTGCAAATTTCATACATAAAGCAGCGAATTTGTGTGCAATAATTTGTGCATATGTATTGTCATATGATTTGTACTTGTAATTAGATACCAAATGATTCATAGAATGAAATTTTGATCCCGTGAACGGTCGAAGTAAACGATTGACAGAGAGATAGATAGATAAATAGATAGTGAAGAAAGAAAGAAAGAAAGAAATTAAGAAAGAGCGTAAAATTTTGGTTTTTATCACTGTATTGCAACTAAGCCCAACGCAATTTCATTTTGGACGCGATTTCATTATTTCGTAGAAGGGAAAAAACAAATAATCTACAATCAGTTCAATCAACATCCATTTTCAACACGATTTTGCATTTCAAATTCGCTTATGCACGTCTTTAGGTGAGTTAAAACAACGCAACAACCATTTATTTCATAATATAATGACAGAGCGCAATAACAACTGAACAATATGAAGAAACAAAATTATATACACATAAATGCGATTCATTGCAAATGATTTATCTGTCATGCAATTTTTTTCGTTTTTTCGTTTTTTTTTTTTTTTCTTTTCTTCTTTTTTTTTTCAACCGAATTATTGTTCCGCTTAAGTGTCATTTGAGATATAACTCTTATCAGATTTCAACATTAACGCATTCTGAAATATTATTTATTATGAATTTATTCTCTTGAAAATACAAATGTTTTGTTTTGTTTTGCTTTGCACATTTTCCTCACTTTTTTTTTTTTGTTTTTTTTTTTGTTTTTTTTTTTTTTGTTATTGCTATGATTTCTTCTTCGGACTATGTTTATGTTGTTGTTTATGGGCTGTCGATAACATGATGCGATTTGTGTAGTTCAAAGGCAAAATATCATATAGAAAAGTTGCGTGGAAAAATTGACAAACAAGTACGAATATATGAAAAATATAATAGTAAATACGTTGAATTTTATGAATTCTTTCGTAGATTGTACGATTATTCGGATTCCTTTATCATTTTTCTAAGAAATTTTTCTGTAACATTTTCCCTCTGAACTGTTCATTTTATTCATTCTGAATGTTGAAAATTACTATCAATTGTTTTCGTTTTTTTAATTTTTTTTTTTTTTCATTTTAGTAACGTATAAATAATGGATATCGTTGATATCAATAAAGTTCTTGACGATCTGGAACTAAATGAAGAGCAACATTCAAAATTAGCAAAATCACCAGCTGTCAATGAGAATGTATCAGTCAAACAACAGCCCGATATTTATTCATCGTATAAATATGGACAAACAACAAGTGGACCACAGTCCATGTCAACTAGCAGTTCGGCGGCGGTGCCACCGCGAATGACAAAAACGAATTTTGTCAAAGTTTCAAATGTTTTTAACAGGTGAGCCTATTTTTTTTTTCATACATTTTCCATCAATTTTTTTTTTTGTTGTTCAGAAAATTTTTACTCAACAATTTTCTTTCAAAGAAAAAAAAAAAAAAACAACTTCCGATTGAAAATCGCACAGTGCCTGTTATCGTTCAAAATATTGATAAATTTCTACTTGTTGAATTTTCGTTTTGTTTTTTTCTTTTTCAGTTTAAATGAATATATGAATGCGGGAATTGAAGCGGTAAAAATTGCTGAAGAAAGTGTTAGTTCGCCAACAAAAGAGGCGTATATAACGCCCAATAATTTGTATGTCAAAAATGAACAAAGTGCAAATCATTTATATTTTGGTGAAACAACCGTATCGAATAATCATGGTTATTCGTCACAATTACCATCTGATGTTCACAATACAACTACACCATATCAATCGGCGATTGAAAATACAGATATTGATGTGAAATCAGGACCATCACTTCCGATTTTGTCTGATGTGCAACCAAAAAGTATCGATGTGAATGCATCAATTTTGGTTAAACCATTGGAAAAAACCGTTCAAACTGTATCGAGTTCGACGTCCGGCCAAATTATATCAACATCAAATTTACCATCATACCAAGAATGTCTAGATCTGAATAAATCGAAAAATGACACCGAACATTTCAACAATGATGATGATGGTAAAGTGGATGATGATGCTGATGATGATGATGATGATGATGAAGATGATGATGATGATGAAGAAGAAGAAGACGAAGTGGATGAGGATACAACAGCTAGTGAATCCGTTGATGAATCAGACAGCGATGATATTCGTGATAAAAAAACAAGTGATGTCGAAACTGGAGATAAAACTATCGATACAGCTGCCAATACAGCAGCCGATTCAATAGAAATCCGAACGGAATTATCATCGGTTGTGCCACCAACATCAATATCATTGGAAATAACACCGTCACATGAAATAGATACGGCACTGCCTGATTCTGATGATGGTGAATCAAATGAAATAATTGCTAAAAATATTATCAATAAATGCAATAATGAAGAAATGTTAACGGACAGAGATAAACAATCAGGCGCTGAATCATTAAATAATCAAAATGTTTGTGTAAATATTGAAAAGAATGAAGCGATTAATGAAAAAAATCATACACCATGTGAAATGGTATCAAAATCAAATGAACGATTTATAAAACCAATAACATTTGAAACAGCTGCAACAATGGACGATGTATCTGATACAGAGCTGGAAAGTTATTTACAAGAGCTTGAAGATTTAGAAGAGAATCCAATTGTAACAAAACCAAAAGATGATTTATGTAAAAATAATGAAAATGATATCAATATTGAACCATATGAAAATGAAAATATCTATAATGTTAATTCATCAAATGAAAATGTTGTTGAAATTCAACAATCACATGATATAAATAATCAAATTGCAAGAGATGAACGAAATGCTGACAGTTTTTCACAAGCGTCAACCGTTGAATTTGGTGAAGTGAATGCAACATCAAGCAATGAACCATCACCACCGTCACCAGCACCATCACCAGCACCAAATGTTAATACAGAACAACAAATTGAAACAGCTGAAACAATTGAATCAGTAATTGATAACGAAGCAACGATTGAAATTGATGAAAATCAACAAGAACCTCATGACGATGAACATCAACAAAATGAAAATTCAAATTTACATAATGAAAGCTCTAGTGAATTGGACGATAACAGTGGAAAAGATAGAGAACATTCATCAGATTTAGAAAATCATACAGAATGTTCGGAATGTGAATTGGATCAACAGATTGGCAATGTTGCCAAACGACCAAATTCATTGAATTTACAAAATTGTAATTCAACGTTAATTGATCAAGATGCATCGAGTTCAGCACATAATTATTCAAATGATGAAAATGCCGGCAATACACCAGCCGCATGCGGACAATTTCTATCATCATCCATTTCATCGGATGATTCAAATATTGTGAATGACAATAATCAAATGATTGTAAGTTGAAAACATTTTTAAATTTTCATTTCGATATATTTTGTTCATCGAATTTTATTCATTGAACTTATAAAGTTTGATTTTTTCAAGGCTTTGATCATTTTACATTAACTATTCTGTGTTTCATAAAAAAAAAAAAAAAAGTGTACCAAAATATTGGGTTTATGTAACAAATGATACATAAAATAAGTTGAATTATAACACTTTTTTTTATTATTCAAACAACAAAAGAAAGTGAGAATCATGGTCGCAAAATATAAATTGAATATCGTTCGATAAACATTTTAAATTGTCTAAGCAGACTATTGTACACAGTTGCATACTGCTATCATATAAAGAAATTTTAAGCTTATTTTCTTTGTTTTTATTCGTTTTGAGAGTTCATGAATCATTTGGTTTATATATAAACATAATTGGCATGCAGCAACGAAAAAAAAATGAATATTTTGTGATCACTATAAAAAATTATTATAATTTTACTCATTGTTTCAGCATCAAATGGGAAACAGTCAATTAAATATGGATAGTGAATCAGCAAATGAGTCAAATGTTAGTGAGGTGAGTAGTTTAAAAAAAAAAAAATAAAAAATAAAAAAAAAAAAAATCGAAAATCACAAATAGTCAAAAGAACAACATCTTTTTTGGTGACAATTTCTATTTAAAAATGCCTAAATATCATTTCATTTTCCATTGTAACAGAACTACCAGGATCAGCCAATTCCAACGCATCTTACCAGTGCAGCGAACATTTCCATTCAACAAATTGGTAAAATGGCTTCAAATGCATAATATTCACAATATTTATTTTTATTAACTTTTGTTGTTTCCACTCTCAAGGTAAAATGGCACCATACTGGGTACCAGACAATATGACCGTATTTTGTATGCAGTGCAATCAAAAATTTTCATTTATTAAACGGCGTCATCACTGTCGTGCATGTGGTTTAGTACTCTGTTCGGCTTGTTGTTCACTTAAAGCTAAACTTGAGTACCTTGGCGATGTGGAAGCTCGAATTTGTATACAATGTGATATTTTACTAAATCGAAACAGGGATTCAAATCGAGTAAGCAAATATCGATCAATTTTTCTTGTTTTTTTTTTTTTTCTTCATTCAAACATTTTGAGAAAAATTTTAACAAATTTTGAGAAAAATTTTAAACAAATTTTGAGAAAAATTTTAAACAAATTTTGAGAAAAATATGAAAATGTTGAAAAATTTGAAAAATATTGAGAAAAAAGTTTAAAGAATTTTATACAATTTGAAAAAAAAAAACAAATTCCTGAGTTTTTGAATAATTTTTGAAAAACACTTAAAAATTTATTAAAAAAAAAAAAAATTTTAGAGTTTTTTGTTTTTAAAAAAATTTCTCACAAATCAAAAATATTGTTAATCGTTAGAGTCAACAATCAGGTGAAGCATCAGGTGTTGGTGATTCTTCAGCTGGAATGAGTTCACCGTATGGTGAAATGCCATCACCAATGGCACGTTCACCGAATCCAAATAATCCAATGGAATATTGTTCGGTAATTCCGCCACATCAACAGGTAAATGCATCGACAGCAGCTCCAATATCCGTAATGGTACCAGTTGGTGTTTTAAAGCGTGAAGGTGTTCCACCAAAATCTCAACGCAAAGAAAAAAATGTAATGTTTAGTGATGGCATTCGACCCGGCTGTGATTTAACTGATTTAGATAATAACTGGGATGCACGGCCAAGCAGAAATGGTACAAAATCGAGAAAAATAAAAAAAAATCCGAATTTCGCAAAATTATTGATGATAAATAATTTTCCAATTTAGGTGAACTGTCATCACCGTCTGGACCAGAGACAAAGCAAACATTAAAATCAAAGACGAACAGCAATTTTAAATTACCATCAATTGATCCGAAAACAAATTCATATATTCCACCATCAACGCCAACCAATACAATGCCCGACAATAAATTACCACCGATTTGCATTTCTACCCGAACCGAATTCAAATATGCCGAAGTGAATAATAATGAACAGCTCATCGAACGTTTATACAGTCAACAGCTTAAATTTATGATACAACGAAATTTCTATGTTTTAGTCAAAATAGTTCAATGTAAGTGTGTTCATGCATCTCGTATTTTTTTTTTTTTTTTTTACAATTTTTTATTCTCTTTTTCTCTCTTTCGCAAATTTCCAGTAACATGTTGTATAAATAAGGCTGTGATTAACTTCACAACGCAAGGAATGCATTTGGTTGGTCAAGATGAAATTGTAATTTTGCTTGAATTGGATTCATCAAATCATTTGCCAAAAGACATATTCATCCATTTGAATGAAATATACAGGGATGCTGACAAAGGTAAAATAATACCCATGCAAATCCATTATTTAATTAATGAATGAAAAACAAAAGAAAAAAAAAATCACTTACAATGAAATTCTTAAAACTCAAATAGGTCAAGCAATTATCGAACTTGGTTTTTCGATGGCAAGTACGACACCATTTTTGGGATCAAAAGAGCACGGTGGTTTTCTATTTATTCGAACCACATTTCAGTGTATGCAAAATATAATAATACCGGAAAATCCATATTTAATTGGAATTTTAATTCATCGATGGGAAGTGCCATGGGCAAAAATATTCCCATTACGTTTGATGCTACGACTTGGCGCATTACATCGTTATTATCCATCGCCGCATGTATCGGTGCGTGGTCGAAATTCAGTATATGCGGAAATTGCACAAACGATAATCAATTTTTTGGCCGATTTTCGAACATATTCATATACAATTCCGACCATACGCGGTATGTACATTCATATGGAAGATCGACGTACAAATGTGCTCATTCCACGTAATCGATACGATCAAATTATGAAAGCATTGAACAATTCAAGTGATCACATTTTTGCATTGGCCGGTAATTTTTCCGAATTGGCCGATGGGCATTTGGTTTGTGTACAAAACACAGAATCTGGATGTGCTGAAACGCATGCATATTCAACACAGGCAATTAACATACAGGGAAAACCAAGAAAAGGTAAAAAGCTTTAGAAATTTAATTTTGACTCATTTGACTGATATGAATTCATTGTTGTTGTTGTTGTTTTTTTTTTTTTTCTTTGGTAATTGTAGTAACTGGTGCCAGTTTTCTTGTACTAAACGGTGCACTTAAAACAACATCCGGATTATCAGGAAAATGTAGCATCGTTGAAGATGGTCTAATGGTGCAAATTCTTCCAAAGAAAATGACAGCTATTCAACAAGCACTAAAAACAATGAAAGACATTGACATTGTTTGCGGACCTATCGATGGCGATGAATCACAAACCGAATTGGTTTGCATTCAATGGGTGGAAAATGATACTAATTTTAATGTTGGGTAAGGCATAACGCAATCTACTACTTTTCAACAACAAAAAAATTTCTCAATTTTTAATCACGAATTATCACAAAAAAATGTGAAAACATTATTAATTTTCAAAAAAAAAAAAAAAAAAAATACAATAAAAATTCCAGTGTAATTTCACCAATTGATAAGAAACCAATGGATGGAATACCCAGCATAAGAGTTCATCATGGTTTAGATTTTGCAAATTCCAATCATATTATTCGATGGACGGAAGTTTTTATTTTAAAGGTGAGACAATTTTTAAAGCAATTTTTTTTTTTTTAAATTATAAAATAGATTTTGTTCGACAAACTCTTCGTTCAATTCGAAGAAAAAAAATCTTGAGTTTTTGTTATCATATTTTTAGCATAGAAATTAATTCTTTCTTTTTTTTTTGTTGAAAGCAAGATGTTTTCTATCTCGAATACAAAGAATTCTTTTCGTTGAAAAAAAAAACAAACTTTCTTATTTCTTCACAAAAAAGAGAAATTTTTTGCGATAAAAATAGACAATTTTTTCCGCGACAAAAGAAAAAAAAAAACTATCAATTTATTCGTTTTAATTGTTAATTTCAGTCGGATGATGAATCGGCTCACGGTAAAGATCCAATCGATATGTCAAAATTATCGGAACAAATAGCCCGAAGTGCGTCAACGGCATTGGTAACCTTATTGGATTTGCTGGCAACAAATGGAATGACAAAATTGGCGATACGTGCAACACTTGATCAGGATCAAGTGTGCTATGAGGCTGGATCAAATTATGATAAATTAGCACCACTTTATATGAATGCATTAGACAATGAATTGATACCGACGTTGCATCGACAGGCAACCAATTTGCAATTGGACCAAACGATTAGTTTAGAATTAATCTTTCACATTATGGATGTATAAACCTTTAATATACTGGCAATTGAGCTCATTTTTTGAACAATAATCATTTCTCTGATTTGCATTCTGGCTGTCAGTATTTCTCAAGTAAACAAAAAAAAAAAAACAAACAAACAAACAAACTCAATGTAAAACTACGGCAAAACAAAAAAACAAAACAACAAATCGCGTGACAACAAATTTGAAGAAAAAAAAAAAAAAAGAAAAAATTAAACTGAAAAATTTGCGCACGCCATATATAATAGTAAAATTCTTAAACAAATGATTACCTGTGATAGCAAATTTGTTGAACAAAGGTGGATAGGAGCAGATGGAAACAAATGGCCGCCGACGATGATGTTGAAGCAAAAAAAAAAAAAAAAAAAAACAATGCCGCGATGGATTGGATTGAATGCGAGAAAGAGAGGGTGATCTCTGAATCAGGAATATTATCAGGACTGTTAACACTGGAATGTTCATTTATCATTCCAAACAGAAAGAAAACAAAAAGAACAAAATAAAACAATTGTGTTGGCCTTTTTATGTAAAATGTTTAGACGATGTTTGTGATTTAAGTGTTTGTTTTTTGTTTTTTTTGTTTTTTTTTTTTCATTTTTAATTATTTTTAAATTTTTAACCAAGAAACAAAAAGAAAAAAAAAAACACCACAAAACGAAAATCACAAGAATATCGACTGCATTATCGACACATTGATATGACTTATCAAATGGGCTAAATCAATTTTTCCAGAATGGAAAATAGCTCGAAAAATTAGAAGAAAATTTTCAAAAATAAAATTCAATCTGATAAAAAAGAAACAGTTAATATAGGCCAGATTAATGGAACAAACAAAAGGGATAAAAGTATAATCCGAAAATAAAATTGCCTTATTCAGTTGATGAACGCAAAGAAGAAAAAAAAAAAAAGAAAAAAATGAAATGATTTGGAATCAAAGACAAATTGCATATACCATTTTGCATGGAATCAAAGACAAATGAGAGAAAAATTCATATTGCACATACCGATATCGAGGTATATGGAACCATTTTTTTCCTTTTTTTTTTTTTAGTTTGAATCCGATACAATCAATGTTTTTACGTTTAAAAATAATGAAGAGAAATGAAAAATGACGGTAAACCTTATCACAATGTTTTCATTTCATGAATTGCTGTTAACCCTCTAACAGGCAAACTCAATTCAATATTTTGTTGAAGAAAAGATTTTATTCAAATGTAATAAATGCTATGAATTTAATGAAAAACAAATATTAAAAATTGAACAATAAAAAAAATCGTTTTTTTTTTTTTTTTTAATTCTGGTTTTGTGGAGAAGAAGGGGTTTCAATCTGAATTTCTAAATGGCATGAATAAAATGTCGCATAAAATGGAATGTGATCGTGCAATTTTACATAAAAAAGTGTAACAATTTGGTCGCTGTCAACAGTAACGTATAAATAATAACCAAAAAGTATGGAAATTATAATTTACACACAATATAAAGTTCGACAAAAGGATTATTCGCTATTGATTCTATTGCTTGAGACAATGATGGTTCATTTTATACGCTTATTACTACCGAAAAAAAAAAAAATATGAATATTTTCATCACATTTAAAAGAATCATATCGCTATCATTTTGTTGATTAAGTTCCAATAGTCGAAGAGCTTTGCATTAAAATAGACTGAAGCAATGTAACATTCATTGTATGTTTTTACATTTGAAGAGCTTTAATTTCAAGATATTGAGATCACCAATTTGATTTATCAATGTATACCGATTATACTAATAGAAATGGCAAAAAAAAAAAAAAAAATCAAATTTGTCGTTTGCATTCCAGTGTATGTGCAATTCAGTGTATTTATGATAGAGATCGCTTGCAACGTAACGCCGAACGACCTATGCCATAGTACATTGATGTACTTGCCTGCGGTATTCAGTGCGCACATGCTTTGGTATGATATTTTATTTTTATAAAAATCGTGTATGAAAGCACAAACATGAAAGCCAACTGCATGTGCTTTAACAATATTGTTTGATATTTATTCAATTTCACAATCTGAATTGAAGATCGCCATCGTACTCGCATAGATGACATAAGAGGCAATGCTCGTCTTTACTAATACGACATTGGCTGGAATCGCTTGTCAATCATCAGTCATTCAATGAGATCAGTTAATTCATTTTGCTATATTATGAAATGATTCAACTTGTTTAAAGGCACATCATATATTATCATACAATCCATTTGATTCAAAAGGATAAAGAAAAATATGTTGTTAATCGTAGTTTGTTAAGTTGACATTGAATGTCAGATTAAAATTAGTTTCAAAGTTTTCCAATGAATGGCGCTGCAAAACCAATGTGGCATTCGTTGTACAAGGTTGTTTGATATTGACTTGACTTTTGTAACAGGCGCCATCTATCGTTCAGAATCGATTTCACCCACCGTATTCTCCAGATTTGGCCCCCAGCGACTATTATCTGTTCGGAAATCTTAAAAGATGGCTTGCCGGTAAGCGTTTTGCCATGAATGAAGAGGTCGAATAGTCAACAGACGGCTATTTTTACGAGCTTGACAAATCGTACTATTTGGATGAGATAAAAAAGTTGGAAAATCGTTGGGCTCGGTGTATCGAGCTAAAAGGAGATTATGTTGAAGAATAAAGAAGAATTTTGCCGAAACAATATGTTTTCATTCAAAAAGTCAGGTCAATATCAAACCGCCTGATATGGTTTTACATGTGAAGAGCTTTGATTTCAAAACATTAACGCCACCTATACGATTTATCAATGTATACTGACTACACCAACGGAAACGGCAAACAGATTTACGATTTGTCGTTTGCATTCCGTAACGGTGTATATATGATAGAGATCGCAATGTAACGTCACACAACTTTGGCCGTAGTAAATTAATCAATCGTTGATATACTTACTTATGCTCACGGCATAAAAGTCCACTATGTGAACTTTTACAATTTTGTTTGATATTCATTTAAATTCACACTCGTAGAGATGGCGTGAGAAACGAGAATTTCTTTTGCTGAAGCGACTTTGGCAAAACAGTGTTTACACTGTAGTATTAACATGTTTATGTGAATTCGTTTGTTTTAAAAATACTTGCTTCGTTTAGGTTGAATTAATTGTTGAAATAAGACTTTATATCAAATTTAATTTGAAAACTAATCGGAATTATTTGATGTGAATATATTTTTAAAATCGATATAATTTCATTTCAATAGATTTTCCTTGAATTTAATAAAATTTTCTAAATAAATTCAGAACATTTTTGATTAATTTTGACCAATTTTCGATTGATTCGTGCAATTTTTTTTTGGAAGAGATAAGCGGAACAATTATGGATTTAAATAATCAAATTAAAATTACGGATATTGACCAAATTTGCTGCTGTTCATGTTCGAAAATGGTTTCACTTTTATGTTCATGTTCGTTCGGGTTCGGTTCAATTTGTTCGAAAGAGAAAAAAGGGTGTTCATGTTCGTTCGAGTTCAAGTTCAGTTTGTTCAAGATGTTCAAGTTCGGTTCATGTTCGTTCGAATATTGTTCAATTAACTGAACCAAATTGAATTGTTCAATACAACAATTAAGTAAGCAACAATATTACGAATAGGTTTTGTTTATATCGAAAATGTCTACTATTCAATTACAACCGAACTATTGTTCAGTTGTTTTTCTCAGAAAATGAAGCAGTCTCAATTAATTGAACAACGTTCGGAAACATTTCGTGTGTTCATGTTCGTTCATGTTCGGTTAAAATTCGAATGAACTCGAACGAACATGAACAGTTCGGTTCAGTGGACAGCTCTAGTTCCGACCATTCCATCAGTAAGTAATCCCGCTTTCAAGTCTGCACGTTTTTTCTTAATTTTTTCTAGAATTTTCTTGAATTCAACAAAGCTGTCATTCATTTGAAAATTAGGAAACAAATCAATTATTATATAATTATCAGTGCCTTATAAAACGATACTTGCCATCGGATAGATAGCATAGAAACGATATATCCATCCGATATTAGCAAGCGTATTCGAGCGGCATTGTGAATCACGTTCAGTATATTCATGTGTATGCCGTTAACGAACGGCAGCGGCGACGCTTGCGTTCCATATACACTTGAATATACTGAACGTGATTCACAATGCCGCTCGAATACGCTTGCTAATATCGGATGGATATATCGTTTCTATGCTATCTATCCGATGGCAAGTATCGTTTTATAAGGCACTGATAATTATATTATATATAATGCCAGAAGGTGGGGGCCCCATTTTAAACGAGCCGGTGTACACATTTATGTAAGGGAGAGCGAGGTTATTGTTCATAATTTGAAAAAATGTTTTCAATTACTTCGTTGTTTTGGTGAAATGATAAAAATACTGTCTTTAAAAGAATTTTACGGTAGTTATGAATATGAAAAAACATTTAACGATTACTCTCGTGTTTTAAAATATGTGAACGATTTTTGCTACGAATTTTTATGGAAATTCAGTTTCGATATTCCATCCAATTTCGAAATTTTAAACAAAACTTTTCCAAATGTTGAATACATCTATTTCGTTGATTTTGACAATAGAAAGGGACAATTGAGTAGAATTTTTCCGAAATTGCGTACTTTGCATTGTATTAATCCTTGCCGTTTTACTGTACTTACATCAGAGCATTTACCAAATATGACCCATTTAAAGCTTAGTTTAGCAGATATAACGAGACAAGTAACATTATATAAAGCTCTCCTCAAGATATTGAAATTGAACCCACAAATAATTGGATTAGATTTGACTTTGAAATCTTTTAATTATATAATAGAGGCATGTAAATTTTTGCAATCTATTGAACGTCTCAGTGTACAAATAGCCAACGTTCTTACGAAATGTGACCGCCATATATGTTATAAAAGTGTTAAATTGTTCAAAATAACTGTGTTTCGCCAATATTTAAAAAAAAATTCCTTTCATTTTCGATAAATTAGAAGAGTTAACACTGGATGATCATTCTAAGTCTGAATGTAATCTTTGGTGTAATCTGGATAATCAGAATTTTCTGAAAATACATTCATCGATAAAAAAAAAACTTACAATTGAAAATGTTTTTGTGAACATTTGGCCAGATTCAGTATTGCTTCCATCTTTAAGGGAATTTATTTTTATACCGACAATAAAACCATTTACTATTAAAGAAGCGCTCAAGTATTTAGAAAAATTCAAATCATTAGAAAGTTTGAGTTTTGTATGTTGTAATTCTAAAGATACAGTTAGAGAATATTGCGCAAATATATGGCATGTCCATAGAATATTATATGAAAATAAAATCATTTACCGATTGGAATCACGTATTCAAAGCAATAGTTAAATTGTGAAAATTGTGAAAATTGTAATAAGTTGTTTGAAAAAAGTCTCAATATATCAATAATAATATAATTTTTATACATAAATTTGTAACTCAAACCAAATAAAATGAAGAAATTTTATTCAAAATAAATCAACTTTTTATCAATACACGGAAGTTCATTTGAATTATTTGAATCGAGTTACGATTTTCATTTTTCATTTTATTTTTTTTTTTAAAGAAGTCAACGGTTGAGAGATTCAATGAGGCTAGACTCCATGCGGTCTAAGTGGAGTATTATTGAGTCGCTTGGTTGTTGAAAATCTAGCAAGGATGACAGTAATGATTCAGAAATTTTAAATAATTATAATCTTAACGATTTCAATGAATTTTTTGCCTTAATTCACTCTTCCCAAGGGGCTGATCTTAATAACTTATCCTTACCTACAAACATCCTATTCGCTTTTTCCTTTCAAGAAATATCCTTTGATGAATTCGCTTATGCTTATAAGCAAGTTAAAAGCAATGCTTTTGGAGACGCTGGCGTACCGCTTAAATTCCTCCGTTTAATCATTCCAATAATTTTCAATCATGTTATTTTCATTTTCAATTATTGCATTTCTCATAGTGTTTATCCAGCTGATTGGAATAAAATCATCATTAAATCTCTCAATAAAGTTCCAAATCCCGCTTCCGTTTCAGAATATAGAACCAATCAGCATCATTTCTGTCATTTCAAAAAATCTTCGCCATTCTTCTGAATAATCAGGTAACTGGTTGTTATTTTTGTCGCGGTATGAAATTAAACGATTCTAAATCGAAAGTAATGATCATCAGTTCTAAATATCATACAAGTCGGTTAAATTTTGATGCGATCAGTGATGTGAAAATTGGTGATGATAAACTCGAATTCTATAAGTCAATTAAAAACCTTGGTGTTATTTTTGACGAAAATCTCTCTTTCCAAGAACATGACAAGTGTAAATTGCACAAAATGTATGGTGTGTTAGATCGCATCCGGCACACAAAGCATTTTATACCCAATTATATCAAACGTGATATGGCTGCGGCGCTCATTGACCCCATTATGGATTATGGGAATGTAGTAACTTATGGTTGGGGTGCACATAGCACTCTAAATCAGCTCAATCGTGATCTTATTGCTGATAACGATAAGATTAGATATGTTTTCGGATTGAAACGTAGTGAACATGTTACTGAATATCGTGAGCGTTTGTATGGTTTGACGCCTAAAAGTAGAGAAAGCTTCAATCGGCCGTCTTAATATTCAAGCAGTTTTAAGCTATTTCTCTCTCTTCTATCCTTTCTCTTCTTTACACTATATTTTTACTTTTTTTATTTTTATTTTTTATTTATCATTGTTAACGTAATTAGATTTTAAGTGAAATTATTATTGTATTTCCCCTGACTCTCCAGAGGCAGGCCGGTTTTACCATGGTTTTCCGGAGCCAATCTTGGTATTGAAGCTTCACTTTAATATCACCCCATCCCTGATTATATTGCTAAAGTCGTATCATGGGCGGAATTTATGTCGCGTTGGGTCTTTGACCAGGATGTTTACTAGCTTGCTAGTGAACACATATTGACATAAATTTAGGTTTCATAATAAATAAATAAATATACTAAAGCTGCTGCTGCTGCTGTTGTTGTTGTTGTTTTTGTTGCTGTTGTTGTTGTTGTTGTTGTTGTTGTTGTTGCTGTTGTTGTTGTTGTTTATACGACAATCAGAACAGAGAGTAAAATGTTATTGATTTGAACAAGAATTATTTGCCAATTTTCCAATAGAATTTGGTTTTTTTTTACGGCAGACACGAAAAGTATTATATGAAAATCTGCAAGACAAAAAACATTAATTATTAAGAAAAACGTATCAAACTAACCAAATTGAACGACAATATATACGTTGAAATTGGCAGAAATGTTACAATTTAAAATTTTGTGTAAAAAAAAAACTTTTCTTTTTTTAATAAATGAAGAACAAACCAAACTACACAATGTGAAACTTTAAACATTTAAAAAGCACCATTTACATTGTATATCAGAGCGGCGAGAGCTCGAACTAAGGAAATTATACAGTAAGGCTCACCCGTTGATATGAATACATACAGTAAGTTGTAAGAGAGTAGCAACGGAAAAAAAAAGAGCGAGAAAGAGAGAAAGAGAAAAGAAGAAAAAAACCGATCAGTAAAGCTATCGTTAAGTGAGTGTGTGTCTTGTCCATAAATATACAATCGAAGTGAAATAGCGAAAAATACGATTACAAAGCAAACGAGCATACTGAGTTCGGTAATTTTGTTGGCGAGAGAATATCAAACACACAACCATTATTATAATAAAGAGTGAGCGGCGCTCGAAAACGGGACACACAATCAGGCACATAGCATAGACAAAATAAATGAGCAAGCGAGTAAGCGAGCGACAAGAGTGAGCGATTTTTTTTGTTGTTGTTTTTTTCTTTTTTTTTTTTTTATTTATTTTTTTTTGTTTCTGTGAGTGTGGTTGCCACACAGTTCACAAAACCAATTCCTAAATGTTGTCAAATCAAACATAAAAAAGTTAACTAGAGGTTAGTACAGTGACTGTACACGCGCTACGCGTTTTAACTGCTAACACGAATATCATCATTCAGAGAGAAAAAAAAAAATAATATTTTTTTTTTTTTTATAAATTTTTTTCGTAGTATATATATTTATATATATAAAAATAAATTAAATTAAAATAAAATAAAATATATTTTAATTATTTCGTTACGCGGTTGTTAAATTGTTACACGACATTAAAAATAGACTTAGAAGTGACAATAACATCATTTCATTCGAAAAATAAAGAGAAATATCTATCTACTAGCCACAGATAAAAAGACGATCGAATTGAAAGTGAGAAATAAATCCGTTTTATAAGAACAAAAAAAAAAAAAAAAAAAAAAAAAAAAACTCAAAAAAATAGTAACAATTTTGTTGTTTTTTAAACTGTAACCGAAGAAAATCAACGTGATAAATTTCGTTCATTTTAATTTGAAAAATGTATCGGATATAAAGAAACGTGTTCAGTGCAAAATTGACTGGTGAAAGAATTCATTGATTTATCTTTCAAGTAATTTTATATCTACTTTTAACTAAATTTTTTTGCTTTTTTTTTTTTTTTTTTGTTCTTTCTTCGTCTAATATCCGTATTGTAAAATATTTTCATTGAGTCTGTTCATGTCATGTTGGGTGTGTGAGTGTATAAATCTCTCTCTCTCCCTCTCTCTCTTTCCCTCTCTGTGTGTGCGTGTGTGTGTGTGTGTGTATTTTGCGTGACACATGAACAACGTTCGTATCGCGGGCCACGTGTAAACGGTGGAAATGAAAGAGAAAAAAAAGAAATAATATGTATGTTGTTAATTATCAAATCACACCGATTTTGAATGAAAACCATGTTGATATTGTGGTGAAATTGAACAATTTAAATAATTGAATTAACGAGAGCGAGAGAGAGAGAGAGTTGAACGGTTTTTTTCATCTGCACATTCGACTTATCTGTGGAATGTCAAATGAAAAATAAATTGTAACAAAACATGGAAACTATCGAGACACATAGTTTGGAATTTTTACGTGCAAATGATAAAAGAAGACCTTTTTGGATTCGATCAAAAACCGCACGATCAATTTTTTTTTACATGCATTTCCCATGATCTTTTTTCTTCATTTTCTCCTTCTTTATTTTCCCTCACATGGATGACGAGAAATATATACAATAAATATCAGTGAATTGCAAAGCGTCTCCAAACATTAAATCGAAATTACAACAACATTATTAATGGATGGAAAAGAAAAGAAAATAAAAATGTATTCTGTTGCGATCAAAACCATGTAATTCAATCTATTTATCCAATGAAATGAGAGTGTTAGTAAGCGCAAGTGCGCGAGCAAGATTGAACGAGAAAAAAAAAAAACAAAAACACATTGGATGGCCACACAGGAGGAAACGAGATGGAGAAAGACAATGAGATGGATGGAGAGCAAAAGAAAGAGAGAGAAAGAGAGAGAGAGAAAGAGAGAGAGAGAGAGAGAGAGAGAGAGAGAAGGAAAAAGGCAATAGAACAATGAGAGAGCATAAGATAGAACGAGTAAGTGAGCATGTTAGTGTGAGTAAGATTGAGAAAGATAGTAGGAGAGAGCGAGATCAAGTGCAAGTAAGATTGGAATCGAGAGAAAGAGTGATAGAGCTAGCGAGAGCGAGAGAGAGAGAGAGACAGCGAGAAAATGAAATTTAAAATTATAGTGCGAGTGAGTGGCCCAAGTGAATGTGGTGGTATTAAGCGGTGCGTTATCTATTTAAGCCGAATACCACAATCCACAAACAACAGTTATGTGTGCGTAGTGCGTTGACCAAAATCATCGTTGAATGCAACGACACATAACGAAACAAAATGGAACGAGACAAAATGACAGTAAATGTTTTTACATTAGAATTTGCATTGCCACAGCAGCAAAAATCAACACAGCAAAACGCACACATGACCACATGAACATACGTGCATACTGACACGGACATAAATTCAAAGAATTAGATGAAGAATTTTGGTGTTGGTTTGTATTTAACGAAAAAGAAGAAGAAGAAGAAGAAAAAAAAAATGAATACAAAAACCATACACGATAACGTGACCAATGTATGTTTGTGGCCAAATGAAAGTGTCCAAATAAAAACTCGGCTTGAATTTATTTCGTTGCGTTTTTTTTTTTCTTCGTCTTTTTCGTTCATTTTTTTCTTTCTTTCTGGTCTTATCAATATGCACATAAAAACTTATACACAGAGAATCGAACACAAACAACGTATGCAGTTGCAATGTGTCATTAAAATGTGTCAAAAGTCAAACAGCGGTTGATTTGAAGGGCTTTTTTGTTCAAGCTTAAAACAAAAAAAAAAAAAAAAAAATAGAAAAAAAAAATTCACGCCGATGTAAATTAGCTTCACTCGTTCAAACTCGCAATAATTCTCTGTAAAAATGATATTTCGATGAGCTTTTGTGCGAGTTTTTTTTTTGCTTCTTTAAATTGTATGTTAGAAATTTTTGAATTTTATAATCCATACGTCTGTGGGTTGAAACCATATGTCGGTGTAATTTGAATCGTCAGCAGTTAGAATTATAATCAACTGGAGGTGTGAATGGTTAAGCTTAATTCGCGCATATTCTCCATAAAAGAAACTCCAACTCCAATATACATGTTAAAAAAGAAAAAGAAGAAAATTAAAACAAACAACATGATTATCACAGTCACATATTGGCGAAAATGGAGAAAATTTGTTGTTTTTTTTCCTTTCTTTCGCCACTTTGTAAAAGACAAAGCAATTATGTTATTCTGGGTCAAACTTTGCTCAAAGTGCACGATCTCCCCAATTCACACAATGAATATTCTCCATCACATGTGTGAGAGTGTATTTGTATCGCAGAACATAAAGCATTTCATCGTTTATTGAAAAATATTTTGAGTTTTTTTTTTGTCGTTGCTATTGATAAAAATCAACAAACTCGCTTTTACTCGATCAGCAAATAAACTGCATACTCAATCATTCACTCACTCTCGCTAGCTCGCTAGCTCGTTAGCTCGCTTATTCGTTTACTCATCCACACAATTACATACACACACAAACACACACACACACACTCACACACTCACACAAAACAAATTACATTTTGCTTTGTTGTTTGGTCATGTGCATTGAACAATGGAAGGAAAGTCACAGAGAAGGTATTTCGCATTTGTATCCATTCTTCTTCCATCGCAATAAATACCGCTAAAAATCAAAGTCTCGACCGAACTCTAGCTTGTGCACAAACACAAACACTCACTGCACATTCACTGTAAGACCCAATTTCGTTGTTGTCGGCGCGTTTTTTTTTTTTTTTTTGCTTTTGGTTCGTTTCCTTTTTCCTCTACTTGCGAATATGAGAATTACGTGAATGGCAAAAAGACACTTATTGGATTTTCGTAGATGTCATGCAGCAATGACGCACGATCAGATGCATTCGATCTAGAATATCGCGTGTTCTTTCTCTCTCTCTCTCTTTCTCTCCGTTCCTTCGTTTTCGTTTTTCTTTATCTTCGAGGTTTTTTTTTTTGTTTTCAGAGGAATAATTTCAAGTTGACTCATATTTCAATAAAGCAACCTACATTTTATGACTAACAAAAAGGGCAAGTTCGAGCCAAAACTTTATCGACTGACAATTACAACAATTACAACACCATTTGCATGCTTTAATGTTATCCCCCACCGTTCGAAAACAAAATCATCAGACTGCAATCAGCTTATCGCTGTGACATGACCAAATCGGTTCCGTACAGAAACCGACGATAAGTCTAAAAGCGCTAAATTAAATCATTTTCATTATATAGACAAAATTATCTATCTGTTTCGTCATTAGTAATGGCGACACACCAATTGGAAATCACTCAAATATGCAAAAATTCGAAAGGTTTGGTTTTTTTTTTTTTTTTTTTTTTTTTTGATTTCATTGGTCATTTGTATTGATCACCATCGATCAAATTTGCTCAATGGTTTAATCTCAAGGCACAACATGCACCAATTGACCATTTTTGTTATTGCAACTATTGCCATTGTCACAGCCATCATTCAAAATAATAATTATTATAATCATGTCGTCATCGTTACCGCCATCATCATCGTTTGTCGTTTGTCGTTGTAGCATAACAACGGCATTTTCAATGAAAGTTCAAAAACTGATCACTTTTATGCCATTTCTACCCACATATTGCGCAGTTATGTTTTGTAGGCCATTGCACCCATTACAAACAAAAAGTATTTGCGACGAAACCAAATAAACATCATGAATCAGCACATCAAATAATTCAATCTTCAAAACAAAAAAAAAAAAAAAAAAAAAAAAATGGAATTGGTTTTCTCGTTGGTTTGTTTATTTTTGACAAACAAAAATATTTTGAAATTTATTCATTTGTTGATTTGAAAAAATATTTTTGATTTTATAAACAATTCAAATCCACTTGCAAGAGTGCAACAATTTGTTGGGTTTTTTTTTTTTTTTTGACCAGTGTAAATGATTCACTATTGGAATGTAATCGTAAAACCAATGATCTGGAACATTGTGTACCAATTAAATGTCAACAATGTCCGCGTAATTGTTGTGAAATTATATCAGTCTCAGTTGAATGTTGATTTTAAAAGAGAAAATACATTGTTGAAAGAGAAACAGAGAGAAATGAAAATAAAAACATGAATGACCGAGAATGAGAATGATAAACAGAGAAAGAATGCAAGAGTTTGTGTGTGTGTGTGTGTGTGTGTGTGTGAGAGAGAGAGAGAGAGAGAGAGAGAGAGAGAGAGAGAGAGAGAGAGAGAGAGAGAGAGAGAAAGAGCGAGAGAGTGATGCGAGCAAGTAATCGAAAATTGGATCTGCGTACATGACGATGAATGGGGGTCATTTTTGTTTGTTTGTTGTTGTTAAATTATCGCTATGGTAGCAAATGGTTATGTGAATGAAAGAAAAAGGTGGCAAATGATGATGGTCGTCAATTGCATGATGCTCTTGATTTGGAATAATTTTTAATTGCATCAAATAATGTTGGAATTAATTACACCATCAGAATTTCAGCCCATACTCCCCATTAGCTGCAATGCATTCGTCATAATTATTTCAATCCTCCGCATATATGACGTCTGGCATTTATTCTTGTTTCAGTTTTTTTGTTTTTTTTTTGTTTTTTTTTTTTTTTTGACTATTGTGAGAATGAGACTGTCACACACATTTCATTGGAACGACAATTAAGTAACACAGTTATAAGTGAATTTGATCGACATTCAATCATGCAACGAAAGCCAAGTGTTGCGCAAATTGAGAAAGAGAGAGGGAGAGGGAGAGAGAGAGAGAGATAGAGAGAGAGAGAGAGAGAGAGATAGAGAGAGATAGAGAGAAATCACGTCGCCCAAATATAATGTAATTATTACAGTTTGTTAAATAGACTTGAAAATGTTGTTGTTTGCTCTCTCCCTCTTGTTATTTCATTCAAAATATTTCTCTCTCATTTCACTCAATCTCCCTCATTCATTCTCTCTTTTTCTCTTATTCTAACTCTTACTCTCACTTTCGCGCTCATTCACTATCGCTTTCGTTTACATACTCGCTCCATTGTTTTTTCTCTCTTTCTCACATTGCAACGTTATGATTTGTAGTAATTTTGTTTATAAATAATAAACGTTTCGTTCGATATTGAATGGATTGATGCGAATACATTTTCTATCGTTTGTTAATTCGTTTCGACTATTTTGCAATTAGAAAGACAATTGAGCATAATTTGAATTGATCAGTTATATGGCCCCTTTCGCTCTAGTGTTCAATCAAAACTGCAATACATTGCATGACAAGAAGAAGCATACATTTTATCGATGAAGAGAAGAAGAAAGAAATGAAAAAAAAAAATCGCTCAATTTTGAGAAGAAAAAAAAAAAAGAAAAGAAACTAATGGTAACCTTTGAAAGACACGAAAAAAAAAATTTATTTTACGAGGAAAAACCCATCTAACTGACATCGATGAAAATACGATTACAATTATGGCAGTAGATAAAAAGACGAGTCAATGTACACAACAGCAAGCGCCCCGAAAAAAAAAATACACACACACACTGTTTGAACTATCAAAAAATGTACAGTTTTTTTTGTCGGGTTTTCCCTGCTGTTAGTGTGCTTAGTTTATGTTTCTTTCGTTTTTATATTTTTATTTCATTTTCTTATTATTTTTTATGAATGAATGGATGAAGATTAATTATGAGCAATGCTTTCTCTTCCTTTAGCTTTTGGAAACTTGGTGAACTCGGTTATATCAAATCACAGTGAAAAAGAAAGAAAAAACAAAATTGTTTATTGTTGATGATCAAATCAGAGGATTGGAGCTAATTTGAAGAAAATAATCACAGCAGAAAATAGAGAGAGAGAGAGAGAGAGAAAAAAAAAAAGAAAAAGAAAAAGAAGAGAAAATCTGCGAAAAGATTTAAAGAAGTGAAAAAAGAAAGAAAAAAAGTCAGTGTGTGAATTAAAGTGAAGTGTGATTAAATTATTCCATCTATTGTGTATGTGTGTGTGTGTGTGTGTGTGTCTGTATGTGACGAAGATATTGAGCTGAATTTAACTGAAATTGAAAGGCCAACAATCAATAAATAAAAAGTCATTTAAACGAAATCTAGTTCAGTCACAACATACCAAGACCAACAAATTTGCTGATTCACATTCTTAGTGTCAACATGCAGGTAAGCATTGCACGCTAGTTATATTCCGCATATATGCATTTCGATGCTATATTTGCACATTTTTTTTTTTTTCAATTTTGGTCGCGGTTAATTTTAAGCGAAGACAGACATATAGCATATAAGTGCGTATTAATTTATAAGTGAACCATATTCTACTTCTTCTTCTTCTTCTTTTTGTTTTCTGTTCAACAACCCCACTCCGCTAAACTGGAAGATCAAAATTACGTGGCATTCATTGTTTTATTGACATTCTAATGAAGAATTAGGTTGGTGTGCACTTTGGTGCATGAAAATTTGCATTGAAAACGAGTTTCGACAAATTAGCATCGAGTGAGTTCCATTCGAAAATTAGCATCAAATTCATTTTTTTTTGTTTTTTGTTCAGTTCGTATTGAGCCCATTCTAAGCATCATTTCAAAGATTTGACGTCAATTCCACGTTTGAATCCAAATTGACGATCGAATCCATTCCACAGATTATTATCGAAAATCATCATATCGGGTATTAGTTGATTGTTCAGTTTGTATGAGAATCAAATGTACAAAAGAAAAAAAAAAACATGTATTTAACGCCCTAACCGCGATCGTCTCACCGAACTTAAATCGGTGCCTCGACATACGTCCTTCAAATTTTGTACATTCAAAAAACAACAACAACAAATCATCGTGCATTTTTCATGTCTTTTAAAACATTTATATAGATATATGTATATTTTTTTTTTTTTTTTTTTTTTTTTTTAGGTTACCAAATATCGTTATAGCACATTTTTTTTCTTCTCAGCTTCTTCTTGTGTATTTCTTCGTTTATACATTCGTTCATTCAGTACATTGTTCCTTTCTATCTGCGTGAATTCGTATAGCTATTCACTTCAAACATATTTGCCATAGGAAAATATATATGTAATATTATTAATATGTTGTTGTTGTTGTTATTGTTGCTGCTGCTGTTTTTCTATTTATTTCTTCTCTTTTTCATTTCTTATAAATATATGCATATGGCTCATGATAAATTCCCTTCGAACAAACAACGACAAACCACAACGACAATGAAACAAATAAAAATATCGTCTATATGGCATATCGTAATGCTAAAAGCAAATATGGAAAGTGCTGATATTTCGTTGATTCAATTGTATTCTTGCCACATGGTCGGCTGTTTCTAATACTCGCATGTTAAACACATACACAACAACACACACACACACACACACACACACACACACACACTCATACCAATTTATACATACACACAGAGAGACCTAGAGAAGCAACGAGAGAGATTGAGAAAGATAGAGAGAGAGAGAGAGAGAGAGAGAGAGAGAGAGAGAGAGAGAGAGAGAGAGAGAGAGAGAGAGAGAGAGAGAGAGAGAGAGAGAGAGAGAGAGAGAGAGAGAAAGATAGAGTGAGAGAGACCTCGTCTACCGTCGATGTGTTTGTAAGCAAATCATGTGGATATAGATCACATTATACCGTTCGCGCCCGCTCATGTGATATGTATTTGTGGGTCTTTTAGTTGATTTCTAAACATTTCCATTGTTCCCACTATTTGATATACGAAAAAAGAAAAAAAAAGAATTGTTTCTGTCTGTCGGCACACTGCATAACTCGATATATGAGAGAGGTTAGGGAACATATCATGTCGATCCGAAAGAGCACGCCGAATGATGAATGAATGAATGAATGAATGAATGAATGAATGAATGTAGAACCCACCAATACATACAAAATATTATCATCGTTGCTGTCATCGCTCATCATCATCATCATCATCATCATTATCATCGTCATCATCGTCATCGTGCAATTTCAACCAACAAACCAATACACAAAATCAAATAAAAACAAGAAGAAGAAGGAATTTACTGAAATAAAAATTTCACACACACACACATTTTGCTCCGATTATTATGCATCAATTGCGAGAAAACATTGGTATTTACCAGCGATGCACTCGATTCGACAGCGGAATTTTAAGTCAGCAAATGTTAACGCAATTCACATTCATGGAATTTTTATGCGCGCCACTGAAAACGAGCGCAATTTCAAATTGCCAACAATTACGTGATCTAGCCACGATTGTATGTTTGGAAAGTCAGCCAATAAATTGTCGCAAACAAAGTGAAAATCGTCAAACTTCTTTGGCAGGTTTTTTCTTGTGTGTTTCTCTCTCTCTCTCTCTCCTTCGCGCGCGCGCTCGCGGTTTTCTGTTTGTTTTTATGTTGTTGTTGTTGACACTTTTATTTCAAATGACCCTCATTCCAAAAATTCTTTTATTTCTCACATTACTTGATACTGGTTGTGAATTTGACCGAATTTCCACAGACACACACACACACACACACACGAAATTCGAGCATTTCCTTTTAAATTTCTTATTCTCATTCGAATAAACATTAAGATTTGACATTAAGATCGTTCATTTTTTAAAATAAGGAAGAAAATGAAGTAGAAAAAGATAGAGATTTTTTGTCCAAATGGGAGTGGCCGGCTAATGATAATTTAAAGTTTATTTACTTCCCCACTTGTATAAAATGAAACAACAAAATTATGGAAAATATCTTGATCGATGCATGATCGTTCGCTTTTGAATAAACATGCGGCTATTATCGCAGCACTTCTCTATTGATCTTGCCTCTCTCTCTCTCTCTCTCTCTCTCTCTCTCTCTCTGTTTTTTTTGTTTCCACTTTTTCGTTCGAGATTAAAATGCATTCGCATGTTCGACTTGTGCTATGTCTCTTTCTCTCTTCTGCTCTCATTTTTGCTCTTATTCTCGAAAACTCATTTAGTTTGTCATTCTTTCTTGCTCATTTTATCTTTTCATACATTTAGTCATGTCTTAAACTTCTTATTCTTTCTATTGGTGTTCTTTTCGATCATTCCTTCGTTCGTTCGTTCGTTGGTTGGTTGGTTGATTGTCCACATTTATATGCGGTGGTGAATGAATAGAGTCCGGTTTGGAAAAAATTGCAATTTACCGTTTGTGTTCGGCCATACAATGAATCAATTAATCGGTTCACTCATTCAGAAATAACATGTGAGCGACCGTAAAAGTGTTTATGTGCAATGAAAACTGCAATGCAATGCAATGCTATGAAAACTTTTGGATAATCACATCCAATGTCTTGTTCAAATCACATTTTATCGATATGCACACACATGGCATATCTCTCTTTCACTGTTAAATGGATGGTATGTGACCGCGATGCAATACAATCATACATGCGAAAGAATTACATAAAGAAGAAGGAGAATAAAAAGAAGAAGAAGAAGAAGAAGAAGTAGAAGAAGACGACGACGACGATTGAAGAAAAATACCAAACATATTATAATAACTGCAATTGAATTGCAATGAGAAAATTACTGTTTCTGACACATTTCACAAAAACTCGCCCATCTCGAATTCTTTTTACTTGTTGTCGTTGTCGCTATTGTAGTCATTTCTCACAAATCACGCGACAAAGATGATTTGAGAATGCGGCAATATGGCGTAACGTCAAAAATTCACACAACAATTTCCACACAAATACAATGTCATCCATCCAACATTGATGTTTTTATGACAATGACCAAAATTACAATTGTTCGTTTCTTCTTTTTCGATTTTTTTTTTTTTTTTTTTTTTTTTTGTTCTTCTTTTTATTTGTTTTATTTCAATGCATTCATTCCGTTCAGAAATGAATTTCGTGACAAATTAAAAATTGAAGAAATATTTTAAAAACGAAACATTGAAATTCTATATACGAATAATCCAGTCCACTGTCTTTTCTCTATTTTTTTTTTTTTTTTTTTTTTTTTCACTTTTTGAAATTCACCGCCAAAATGTGATTCAATTTATCGCCGCTGCTGATAAGTTTTAAAACGGTATGATTGTATCTATGTATATGTGAAACAAACACCGTACGATTCAATTTAGCCGATTGGCTGCATGTATGACTGCTATCTCTTTCGTTCGCTTGCACGATGGAATTAAATTGTATTGGTGTGCGTTTTGATCATGTTAGACAATTTTGAGTTTGATGCACCAACCACCCGATTTTTTATCTGTCAAAAACTTGTCATAGTTGCTTATTTCAAAAATTGATTTAATGAAATTGTTCATTAACATTTTCCAACAGCACAATAAATGAAAATTACGATGTTTTAAATGGAATGAAAAAAAAAAAAAAAAAAAAAAAAAGAAGAAATTAAATGAATGAATCTCGTTTAAAAATTGATATTCATTTTTAAAGCATGTAATTTGTTTATTCACACATACAATTTTCAATAGTATATCGGGGCGAGTTGATGTGCATGGCTCAGATAAAACGTATACACATTGAATACAATATGGCAACATTGAACGTGTGAACATTGCGTTCGGCGAATAAACGAATGCCAAATGACGAGAAAAACATGCGACGCACAACTACATAAACGAATCGGCTAGTACTAGCACAACATAAAATACACACAATTTAATCCGCATTTATATTTATATATTCACATACACACAACACATTTACACATACAAATGAAACAGACACGGGGAGCGAGAGAAAAAAAAAAAAACGAGAAATATGTTTTAAATCAAAATGGCTGATTTTGACGTGAACGCATCAAGCTATTGAAGAAGTCACTTAAAAAAGCGAAACAGTTCTTTTGTATGGAAAAAAAAAGTATATATATATATAACAAATTCTGTGTTTTTTTCTGTTGAATTTATTTCAGTTGAATTGCAAATTAAAAGACATTACAAACAAAGAATAAATTAGAATAAAAAGAACATTAAAACGAATTTGAAAAAAAAAAGAAAGAAAAAAAAAAATTTTTTTTTTCTTGAAACATTGATGCAATTCAACATCGAGTGAATATTTACTGAAACAAAAAAAAAAAAAAAAAAAAAAAAGAAGAAGAAATGAAATAAATATTGATGTTATACATAAAAATACACAGAACGAGCAAAAGAGAAAGAACAGTTTAGATTAATTTATAGTTATTGAAATATTGCACACATTAAGTGAGAAGAGAAAACAACGTATTTAAACTAAAGTGAAACGTGAAATATAGCGAGAGATAGAAACAAAAGAAAAAAAAAATATATATATATATATCTATATAAGAAAAATTTCGAAGCAAAACCGAGTTTTAAGAAACCGAATTACATACCCGAAAAAAGTAAGAATGAAAAAGAAAAGAATTCAAAATACAAAATATGTAAAAGAAATCGAAATGCAAAGTTAAGATATATACATATATACAAATGTAAGAAAAGAAATTAATTTTTAGAAGGACAAATGTGAAAAAAAAAGAGATAGAAAACAACAAAATTTTTATTGTTCAAAATACGAAAAAGTGTGATTTTGTGAGCCAAATTGATTGCAAACGGAAAAACCTAAAAATCGACAAGCTGCTAAACTTATCTATCTTACACATTTGAATCAACAAATTTCGAAATTTCCGAAGAACGAAACGGAACAAAGTAACTGCAACAACAACAACAACAACAACAACAAACACGAAAAGAGATAAATTGATTATTATGTATATAAAATCCTGATTATCTGCTGCTGGTAATGATCAACATGAAAGCACATTTTTTTTTTCTCTTGTATTCTCCTTCAATTACAATTCAAAGCGAATTTGTATTTATTTTGGTTTGAATTCTTCAATTTTCCACATTTGTGGCTCGTTCTTATTTCCGTAGTTTGTTCGGTAAATTGCTTCATTTCAATAGTTTTTTTTTTTTTTTTTTTTCCTTCGTTGGTTGTTATTACTTTGCGACTTGGTTGCGTCGATTTGGCGGAAGAAGAGAAAAAAAAAGAGAGACAGAGGTGATTGTGACCGAGTGAAAAAGAGTAAAAGAGACAGAGGGATACGGGTAAAGAAAAATGAAAGGAAAACGACTGACTGAGTGTAATTGACAAATTTCACAATCAAACCGAAATATAAAAAGCACACATTTTTACTCTTCTTCTTCTTCTTCTATTTCTACTTCATTTTGTATTTGAATTCAATGTGTACTGGATTCAATCGTTTGCTGTTTTGCCTTGTTCTCCCTCTCTTTCTCTCTCTCTCTCTCTCTCTCGCCTCTCTCTCTCTCTCTCTCTCTCTCTCTCTCTCTCTCTCTCGTTCGCTCGCTCGCTCACATTTACTTCTCTGCGACATTTTATACGGTGTTCCAATGTGCACGATGCATGGTGGTATAGTGTAGTATCTGTACAGCATTGGTATGGCAGGTACATTATCGCAATGTGAGAAAAATGAAAGAGTTTTAGCTTTATAGTGTACGGTGTGAGCGATAAAGGCGATAAAACTTTGATGGCAGCAGCTACAGTAAAAAAAAAACATAAAGAAGAAGAAGAAGAAGAAGAAGAATTAGCAAAAAAATCAACACAGCACATAGAACTCACACACACACACACACACACACAAAAAAAAGAGAGAGAGAGAGAAAGATATACTTAGTGAAGAGTTAAAATGAAATGAAATGAAAAGACAAATTCCAAACTCATGCGATGTTCCACTTGCGTGGCTGGTTTGATTTACTTGGCAAGAATAAAAAAAAAATTGCCATTACATTAAACCATGACCATTGAAGATCTCCATGAAATGGCATTTGTACGCTAATCACATATTTGTGTAATTCGATTTTGCATCTTATTGTGACCAATTGGACATATTCATTGAATATCGTTAGTATTAGTGATACATGTGTGCGGTTCGAGAGAGAAAGAGAGAGATAAAAAAACACACAAACGTTTGTCAATATACACATCCCTTCATGATCCGCACATTTACAATGAGATCTTCTTGAGCGACAATTAAGAAAAAACACATTTTTTTTTTAATCGAAAATTCAGTGAAATGAACGTTTATCTTGTTGGAATCTGTAATTTCTTTGTATATTCATAAAAAAATTCAAGACAATTCAAGAAAATGAAAAATAGTATGAAAGGAAGAGAGAGAGAGAGAGAAAGAAAGAAACGTCATTGCTTTTGTGTATCGGCTCAAGCATTGCTAGTGCTGCCGTTTTGTTCCCGTTGTGTACGTGTCATTTTTCGCAACGCATTGTGTCTTTTTATGATTCAGTAGTGCACGATTAAACGTTAATGTGCCAATTTTTCTACGTCGATTTCTTTCAATTTACGTTTCTCTTTCTATTGACCGAATCGACAATTGTTTTGCCACTTATTCATTTCAATTTCCTCTCTCTCTCTCTCTCTCTCTCTCTCTCTCTCTTTCTTTGATTTGCGTTGAAATATTTGTGTGTGACTATGTGTGCATGTACGTGTGTCGATCGAGAGCGAGCAAATGAACAAAAAATGTGTGCAATTTTGATGCAAGAAAATGAAAATCCAAACAAAATAACAGACATTGAAAACATCTCCACATGTTCTCTTTTGTATGCAAGATTCTCTTTCTCTCGGCTCGTTTTTTTTTCTTTCGCCCCTCTCCTTCTTCTTTTTCTTCTTCTTCATCGTTTTCAGCTTATTATTTCTGTTGTTTTTGTCTCGTTTCATTCATTTATCCTTTGCCCTTCGATTCCGTTGATTTTGTGCAAAAGCATTTCGATCATTGTATCTTATGTATTTGTTAGAAAGCCATATTTATGTGCTGTTCAAATCTTTATTTTTTTTCTCTCTCTCTCACACACACACACACACATACACACAGAGACTCTTTTTGTTTCTTTGCTTTAGAAATTTCGCATGTCTTTCCGTTCAAAATTCAAAGATTCATGTTCTTGGTTTTCGGCGAAATTTCCTTTTGTGCTGACAAACCGATTCAACGAATACAAAACAGCATACGTATACAGCATTCGTATAGAGACAGTAAGCGGTACAGAGCACGTTTTTATTGCTACGTCTTCTTCATTCTCTCTCTCTCTCTCTCTCTCTCTCTCCCTGTGTGTGTTTTTTTTTTATTCGTTGCTTTTGCTTTCTTCAATAGTGCACATAACCCCAATGTGTCGCAAATTTCAAGCCAAAATACATATACACAAATGCATCGAATATGCAGCTGGAATTTTGTTTTTCTTCATCTTCCGTCATTGCTGTTGTTGTATTTCAACATATACATGAATATTGCACGAACTATTAGGGCGTGAATGAAAAAGATTTCGAGTTTTTTTTTTTCTTTTTTTCACGAATATTTTTGACTATAAAAGCCGGAGAGTTCATTGAAATTGTCGTTTTGAAGATGTTTTCAATAGTTGTGTCTTAAATCATTGTCATTTCTATTGAATTGTCGTCATTGATTTTTTTTTTCCGGTCAGTTTGCATTCTTCCGATATGACAATGGAATAAAATCAAGCGAATTGTTTGTGAAAACAGAAAAAAAAAAAAAAAATCAAAAAATAAAATAAAATATTTCTCGCCAAACTAAAATAGCATAAATGCCAATATCATTAATTACACTTTGTGAAATATCACAGTCAAACCACATTAACCATCATCACCAGGCTGTGTAATTACGGTGAGCATCTCCTAATTGCGACAATGACTTTTCACCGAATGTCTATTTGACATTAATTACTTTTAAACAACACACAATTAACACATAATAACATTTTCAATGAATTTCATTTATTTTCGGTGTTTCTATGTGTTGTGGCTTGGTCGGTCGGTCAATACAAGCATATGATATATGAACAGTTAAAATAACGGAAAGTGATTGTGTATGTGTTAATAATGAAAATTCGCTAATTAATTGTCTGTTGATCAAAGTCGAAAATTCAGTTCTGCTTTATGAACATGTCAAAACTAGATGATTTAAAGTGCATCTCTGATGATTTCACACTTCTTGGGAATGAACATTTAGACAATGAAAATTTGTAGATCGTTTTAATAATAAGACATCGATCTCCATAATCTATCTCCCTCTCTCTCTCTCGCATCATACCTCGTGCTACCTCATTCTCTTGAACAAATTTACTCTCATTACTTGTCTCTTTTTACCTCTGTCTCCCTTCATCTCATCTCATCTCATCTCATCTCATCTCTCTCTCTCTCTCTCTCTCTCTCACTCACTCTTTCTCTCTCTCTCTCTCAATCGATTGATCGATTATTCGATCTCTTTCCTGTTTTGTCGTTCTCTTTCCATTTCCACTTTTAAATGTATTATCTGCGATAGATATATGTATTTTGCGTGCCACAAATGAACACTCATTGAACAGACCTGATTCTTAATGTGCATCGAAGCAGAAATGCAACATTATAATTGTTGCTCTATTCCATGACTTACTGTTAGACGATATTTTCTTTATTCATTTGGCGATTTCGAATATTTCGCATATTCTGTTCATCCTGATCGACTGGCTTATGTTGGCCTCCATACCATTTGTTTCGTTTTTCGTTTTTTTTTTCTTTTTCGAATTTTTTTTTTTTTTTCTTTTCTTTTCAAATTCCATTTATTTCGTTTATAAATTTTTTTCAAATCCCCTCTCTTGCTTGCATTGGTTGGTTTATTTTGTTGATTCCGATAATTCAAGTTACATAGCTGATTGCATGATAGCTATCAAGTAGTGCATTGTACACAATTGCAAATGGTGCAAAAATGTGTTCGGCCCATAGATTTGTGTAAAAAAACAACGATCGATGATCGGAACTGTCAACATCCAAAAACGTCAAAAAAGCAACAACAACAGAAAATTATGATTGATTTTATCCATTCTGTCATTCATTTACGAAAAAACTATTGAAGTGAAGAATTATAACCATTCGAAGCATTTACAATTTCATTGTGTAATATCAATTCGCTTTGTTTTGTTTTCAATATTTATTTTTCTGTGTTTAGAGTTTTATAAGCAAAGTACAAATTGAACGAACAAGTAATGAAAATCAATTTTTACATTGCTTAAAACTCAAAAAAAAAAAAAAAAAAAACGTAAATCAAACCAAATTCTCTATCTAATGCATTTTGATCATTTTCTCTCTTTCTCTCTCTCTCTCTCACTCTCTCTATCTCCATTTTTTCATTATTCATTTTCATCCACAGTGCAAACCAAATCAACCAAATAATAAGACCGCATAAATACACACACAAACACACGCACACAAAACATAATTGTGTATTTAAAAACATAGAGAAAGAAACAGCAACAGCAAGAATTCTAATATTACGATTATTTAATAAGGAAAACTTATTGATAAAAAAAAAAAAAGAAAAATACAGAGAAATACGCAATGACAAGAAGCATCATCAGTGCTGAATACTGTATAAATTGAAACCATTTGAAAAGGAATTAAACGTGTTTTGTGTTGTAAATGAATTAAGAAATTTACAGAAAAATTCGATAACAATCGAAATAATAACAAAGAAATAAACTGTAATCAAAACGGTGCTATTTATTTAACAAAAAAAAATAAAAATAAAAAAAACAAAAACAAAAAAATTAAAAACCAACAACAACAAGGAAGGTTTAAAAGTTAAAAATTTAAATTCGAATATACACATAAATTATAAATATTAAATAAGGATCATTTGTGGTGGCCAATTCAAGTATTTTGAATTTTCACAAACACGAAGAAAACCAACCCAAAACTAAACCAAACAAAAAACAAATACATTCAAATTTGTCCATGTTGATTGCCTTTTTATGCGAATACATAGATAAAAACCTCTCACATCAATATATCCGATCAAAATCGATAAAATTGAAGAAAAAAAAAAACGATAACGTGTTGTTGTGTACAGTTTATGTTTTCATACAAATTCTAATTCGTCATCTTCATCATCTGATCGAGTGTGATTTACAAAAGAAGCATTGTTCAAAACGTCAACACAAACCAACAACCAAATTCATTTCTATTGGTTGACATATAAATATATACACAGAAATAAACGAAGGAATTTAAAAAACAATACAACATACCCAAAACATAACAACCACAACACATAAATGCGATAAACAAATTGCATGGCATCGCAGACAATGTGCAGATACACATTATATGTTCATTAGTGCATCAATACCATTAAACACATAAGGATTTTCAACTTAAATGACAAAATAACAAATGAAACGAAAGGCTCAAGTATCCGGATGCCGCATTGATCATTGCATTCACATTTTGACCATTCAACAAGTAACACATGGATTGCCAGTGCATAAATATAACGAATTCGGTAGTGTGATTTAACAAAAAAATAAAAAAAATAAAAAATAGACAGAAATTTTAATATTGAAAAATACAGAAAAAGTGCAGTTGACTGATTAAACCAAAACAACAACAAGAATATCGTCTAAATTTAGCAAAAAAAAAAAAAAAAAAAAGAAAAAAAAAAAGCAAAACAAGAAGATAAATTCGGTACAGTTTGTCTTCGAGATAAAAGTAGCAGCAACAACCACAACAATATTCACACACACTCGCACATTTGTTTTACATTGTGTGTGTGAGACAGTTTACGAACATTTCCCTTGTGACCAATTGTTTTTACCTGTGTATTTTCTTTTTCGTTACACATTTATTTGTTTCGTTTTTTTAAAAAAAAAGAAAAATTCGTTTGTTTATTTCTTAATCACTTGCGTTCCTCAAACCATTTTTGTTCTCTTTCTATCGTATTTTTTTTTTTTTTTTTTTTTTTTTGCTCAATTTGTGTTAAAGAAACAAACTCTTTTGATTTTTTCTCTCTCTCTATCTCGTTAAATTCTGTTTTTGAAATGACACGCGTGTGATAACAATATATAGAAACGAGTATTAAGAAGAATTTCTGTTTCTATTTTTTGTTTTTGTTTGTTTTGTTTTTTTTTTTTTTTTTCTTGTTTTGTTTCATTTTAAATAATTTTTCTTTTTCTTCGAAACATTAATTTGTACGCGATAAAAAGAAATCAAACGGAACTAACTTTAAAATGCTAAAAACTAAAGTTAATGATTAAGCAATTTAAACGAAACATTTAATTTTTTTTTCAAAATATAACAGAAAACGTCAATAATATGTGTATATTGAAATATTAACGCCGGTACATAAGAACATAGTTAATATGTAGTGAAAAAAAATAAAAATAAAATTAGTGAGCAAATTTGATCGGACATAATCGTTAACGAAACATAAAGTTTTAATTCATTTTCGAATCAACCGAAAGAAAAATAAGAAGAAAACAGTGAAGAGCAAAATCAATCAAGCATTTTTTTTTTTTTTTTTGGTCAAAACTATTCATCCCGGTCGGTAATTAACGACGGGAAACACACATACACACACACACACACACACACACACATACTAATATCCCATACATACATATAACATCGACAACCATATTGTTGTCACAATTAGTTATTAGTTTGTCTAGTTGAATTATCGAAATGTCAAGATATTCACATACACAGAGTTACGGTGTGCCGTCACATCCCCCGCATGCCGGTGCAAATAGTTCAAATGTTATCAATCGACAGACAGCAAATACAAATAAATACGAAAAAGCGCCACCAGTAAGTCGCCTTTATACAAATTATCATTTTAAATGGCATTTGCCAAATTATACATACACATTCTTCATTTATATACTACACATACACATATCGATGAAAATATGAAAAAAAAAACCACTCAACAAACTCATGTCATCAATCTTTTTCCATAAACAGCAAACGAATTCAAATAAATATGATCAACAAAATCAACCCCAAATTGCACTAGCTTCAGTTTCGTCACAGCAGCAACAACAACAGGTTAGTTTGTACCGAATTCAATATCATTTCGGCAAATTGACAAAAAAAGAGAAAACGATTAAGAAGACAACAGGATTATTCATAACATTGTGCTTTGCATGCCACAAATACACACACTCTCACGCATGCACACACACACATACAAATACAGATCACACACACACACACACACACATATCTAAAAAGAGAGAAAGAGATGAATGTCGCACATACATATGCGTACAATTTCAGTCAAACTTGGCTGACAGAGAGTGTTTCTCAGTCAACTTTTTCAGTTTTCTTTTTGCCAGTTCAATTTGTTTTGTTCAACTGTTCTGTTCTGTTCTGTTCTTTTCTGTTCGGTTCAGTTCAGTGTTGTTGTTGTTCTTTTTTTTTTCTTCTTTTCTTTTCTTTTCTTTTTTTTTTATCATTTCGATAACTCACTCGACTCGTTCTACATTGACAACATTCCTTTTTTATAGTTGCAACAACAGCAGAAAAATAAATTAGTTAGTTCGGAATTCACGTTACAAGTTCCGCAAGGGTCGCATCAACACGTTACAATACCTCCTCATACTAGTTATCGTATGCCTCATGCCAGTAAGTAAAACCAAAAACAAAAAAAAATAAAAAAAAATAAAAAAAAAATAACAAAATTGTAAACTATTTTTTTTTGCTATAAATCAAATTCTCTTTCATCAACATCAACATCACATCACATCATTATTATCAGCATCTTTGAAATATCGACAAATTTCGTTTATTTTCTTTCGTTTGTTCATTTGTTCGTATGTTATCTATGTTCGGTATGGTTTCAATGTGGTCGTTTCCAGTAGATAATATTCGTTGATAAATGTCTTCGTTCTATTCATTTCGTTTGTTTATTTTTGTTTCATTTTTCGAATGTATCAACCACACAATGAATTGCCTAATTTTGATCTAAACATCTGGGGAATCTTTTTCTTTTTTTTTTTTTTAGTTTGTTATCGTCTGTCTTGTAAATTTTCCTCTTATCTTAGTTTCTTAAGTTGGTTCTTTTAAGTTAAACTTTAAGTTGTGCTCAACTGTATGTTTCAGTTGAAATTATGTGTAAGAACTTTCTTTTGAAATTATGTTTAAGTTGGATGGAAGTTTTTGAACCAAATTATATATCAAATTTCAAATTTTGTTGAATAATTTTTTTTTTTTTTAGTATAAATTTGTATGGCATTAGTAGTTGTATTAAATTAAGAGAAGAAAATATGCCGCTAATTAAAATTATTTTGATTAATACAATTTCCAGATAGTAACTATCATGTGACGCCGCAAACGGTGAGCTATTCACAAAGTGTGCCACAGCAACCACCTTCTGCACATCAAAATACGGATCGACAATCTGTTTGTCAAATAGGGGTAAGTGTGATCATTGATCACAGTGCGCAAAGAAAAAAATAATCGTCCAAAAGAGAAAATAACTGTTAAACGATCTGCATCCATTAACATTTCACTAAAACAATTTTTTGTTTCTTTCTTCTTGTTTTTGTTGTGCTTTTATCAAAAATCTGAAAAACAAAAAAACTTCAACAAAGAACTTCAACACCATTCACTTTAAATTCCGGTCAATACATGCTGATGTTAAAATATGACATTTTGACTTGCATATGTACACATGTACACTTGTCCCAAATCTATGGGATTCCTTGTCAAACAATAATAATTCAAATTGAAACTGCATCATTTTCTGAATTCAAAGTTAAAAGTAGTATGCGTATGAAAGAGCGAACATACAAGACATTGAACGATTTGGAAGGAGGGATAGAGAGAGAGAGAGATAGAGAGAGAGAGAGAGAGAGAGAGAGAGAGAGAGAGAGAAAAAAACTCAACTGTGTACATTCACTTGGTGATTTTCAATCAGATAATGAACTTCCAAAACGCCAAGGTTATTAGTATATTTTAAGCTTTTTTCACTCATAACAGAGCGAACAAAACATATATATATAATATGTAAAAAGAGAGAAAGAGACGAACATATATATATATATATATATATTCAAACAGACAATGAATGTACACATTTCTCCAAGGGCAGTAAGATATGTTATTTGTTTGTTTATTTTTTCATTAATTTCCAGTGTGCGAAAGCAAAAAATATTTTTCTTCAAAATAAAATACAGATTTTCGACACCGTTCCATGTGTGATTTTAGATGAAAAGCGATTTCCGTAACATATGTTATTGCAAATGTCAAGTGAATTTATACATGGAATTGAATGTGAATAATAACAATATAAGAATGAATGGAACGAGAAAATGAAGAATGAAAAAATTAAAAAAAAAAAAAAAAAAAAAAAAAACAAAAAAAAAAATCACCGGACAAAAACTTTTTTTTTTAATCAAAACAATAGACGTATCGAACATGTCACTGATCAAAATCTAAGTATTTACTCATTTCAGTCAAATTGTCGATGCATTTCGACACTTAAAACAAATAATCAAAAGTAGGCTGGTATTGGCCACGAGTTATAACATAACCTCAAACATTTTGACAAATCACAATTTTTCGCTGAAAAATACACACGCAAATTCCATTCGAATAAATCTTCAATTGAAAATGATGTACACATTCGCATATGCAAATGTACATTCATGAATATTGTTATGTTTATCAATTAATTGGTGAAAGAATTTCTTTTTTATTTTTTGTTTTTAAACTAAAAGAAAAAACAAACTTTACAAAGAAGTGATATTGAATTGTTATAATAAAATCAATGAAATGGATGATTTGGATGGATCGGTAAACAAAATCAAAATAAAAAAAAAAAAAAAAAAAAAAACGAATAAAATAAAACAATTACTAATTATGATATTTATTCATTTCAGCAACAGCAACAATCACAGCAAACGACGCAACAGTCTCAAGAACACAAAATGCAGCCAGGGCACTCACAACCACAGTTTCAAGCGAACCATTCATTTTGTATGTACCTCGAATATTGTTCTGTGAATTATCTTATATTTTTCCTTTTTTTTTTTTTATGTAAATTTTTTAAAGAATGAAGAAAGAATCCTCTTTTGCCAAAAAAAAAAAAAAAAAATTCTCGCTCTCTTTCTTTCATTCCGCCCCATATCTTTTTGATCATAATTTCTTATTTAAATGAACATGTTTTATTTTTTTTTTTATGCAATTCCAAATAGCATTGGTACGTAACCAAGGGCAACGAATATCAAGACCACCACCGTCAGCGCAGATGAACAATATGGCTGCTGTTAATCGTCAACAGCAACAGGTTAATACGGTTTTAGCTCAATCACATCAAACACCAGTTGGTAATCAACCAATTTATTATGTACAACCTGTGCCATTTGCTGCTTTTGGCAATAATCAACATTATAATATTAAACATGGGGTAAGGCATCACATTTTCAAAAAAAAAAAAAAAAAAAAACAAATAAATGAAATTGAAACAAATAACCTGGAACAAAATGAATAACATTTAATTTTAATTATTTTAGGGCGTTCATCAAGGTTACACCTATCCATCGCCATATTATATGCAAACGATACAAACGCAGCTACAACCAAGGACTGGAACAGCAAATCCACAACATCTTTCAACAATGAGTAAGTTTAATCGATAAACAAAAAATGATTCCATTTTTGTATGATCAAAGCAATCAATGTTGTTGTTCTTATTTTTCTATGAGTTTGCCATTATAAATTTTCATCTTTTCAATACTCAAAATGTATTTTCTATTTCAAAATATTCGCGAAAAAGTTTGATAAAATATTAATTTTTACTTATAATACATCTTCAATCAATTTCAGATCCAGGTGTTACCGGTGCAGGTAGTTCACAAATTCAACAACACCAACAACCTCCGCACCAAATGAATCAAATTCATTTACAACCCCCATATGTACCAATTCCACGTTCGCAACAGGTAATTTCAATGCAATTTAAATGAAAATTTATTAAAAAAAAAAAAAAAAAAAAAAAAAAAAGGTTTTGACACATTCATTTTGAATTCATATCATTTGAAATTCGATGAATATTTATTTGGAATTTTTAAAAACAGGCAAAAAAAAAATACACAAAATATTCCTAATAATGAATCATTATTAATGATCAATTTTTCTTGTTCAACAGTCGAATGAATGTGGTCCATCAAAAAAATATTCAAAACGTATTCCAATTATTAATCCGGATACAAACGAAGAAGTGAGTCCAGATAAAACGCCCACTCAAAATAGCTCGGGTTCGGCGGCTTTAAAAATTGAAGCACCGACACCACAAGTCCCAAATCTGTCACATACAAACCAGGTGCGTTTCAATTATCTCTATATATATATATATATCTCTCTCTCTCTCGCTCTCTCTCTTGTAGAAAGTTTCTTCGAAAAAAAAACAAAAAAAAAAAACAAAAATTAAATCAAAAGCGTTAATTTTTTTTAAATAGTTTCAAAACGCATTTTGGCAAATGTTAAAGAAATTCTTTCAATTGATTTTGTAGAAATCGTCAAATGAACCGACATGTGATACATCTAATGAAGTGGAACAATCAACAAGTGATCATCCGAATGCTGAAGTTCCAATGGAAGCGAGTAGTACAGAAGATACACCGCATACACCAATTGTTTCAGCCATTGCTGATGGTCCGTCGGTTGATATTATGCCAAAACAGTCGAAAAATGTCAAACGAACGTACGTTTAATGAAAAAAAAAAAAAAAAAAAAAAAAATGATTTTTTTTTATTCAATTTTATCGGAAAATCACGGAATTACGTTTCATAGGAAAAAATTAAGTAAATGTTTTAAACAAATTCGTAAGAAATCGAAAAAAAAATAGACAATTTTTTCCAGAAAATACCCCGTAATTTTACCAAAAATGCCTGATCAAAATGTTGCACAAAACAAAAAGGATTTTAATTATTCTTTTTTTTTCTTTTTTTTTTTTTTTAGTAGTAACAAGTCAACTGAATGGCCAACGCCATCAGCCGAGAAAACAAATACAGATAGCTCTACGTGTGATAATTACCCAAAAGTAGCATCGTTAGGCAATACAACAAGTTCCAGTAGCAATGAATGGGTGAAAAATAACCAGACCACACCAAAGGTGTCCAATGAAAGTGAACATAAAGGTAATTGAGGCAAAAGAGCGCTAATTGCTATTTAATTTTTATTTATTTTTATTTTTATCTTTATAATTTTATCATTGTCATTGCATTAGCTGCTTTTAGCACAATACATGCCAATAATGGTGTGCTTAGTGTGTTAGCATATGTGTTAGCCATTGAATTGGCATCATTTTCATAAGTCGCATTTGGTAATTATTGATAAAATATTAACAGAGTTATTTAATTACGTGAATCAAATGCGCATTCATATTTAATGTCATTACATTGAACGTCAAAATGATTGAATGACATTACAATGATCGTTTTCCTTTGAGAAAATAGAAAAAGAGAAAAAAAAAATTGTGTGAGAAATAAAATTCCCATACGCATTACAGTTTGTCACACACTTGTGTTTGTGTGTCTGACATTTTGACCAACGAAATTGGCAATGGAAATGATAAACAATTATGTGTTATAACTTAAAATAAATTTAAATGGTATTTTTATATACGAACTGAAATGGTTGATATTTGTGTACAATTTACGCATACACCGTCAATCATGCCGACAAATACATATAAGAACACGTCAAAAGGAAGACGGAAAGCAAAATGAAACGAAAAGAAGAAATAAATTTCAGTTGCGTGATTGAATTGATAGTTGAACAGCGTTCAACAGAAAAAAAGTGAACAAAGAGAAATATGAAAGAAGTAAAAAAAACGACTTTTGCCAATTCGTTTAGCACAAGACACTCTATTTCACTATTTATCTCTCCTTCACATACTCTCTCTCTCTCTCTCTCTCTCTCTCTCTCTCTCTCTCTCTCTCTTTCTCTTATTTGTTCTCTCTCAGATATGATTTTTTATTCAGCTCAATGCTTGGCTACAGTCAATGATTTTATTGCTTTGTCCAATTCATTAGTAATCAGTTCATTTTTATCGGTTGTCTTGTTGCTACTCTGGCCCACAATAAATGCTATTTGAGTATTGGTAAAACAGTTCCGGAATTGTTCGTGTGCGTTCAAAAAATGCGTTTGTGTATGTAAGCCGACAAAAGATTTTCGTATATTTTGCTCTTTTCATGTGTTAAATATATCGCTTTCCGGCTCGCAAATTCTTCGAGAAGACGATTGCCATTTGCATGGTACTGGAATTGTTTTTTCTTCTTTTTTGTATTCATTTGAAATGGATCAGTGTCGTACATTGTGAGAATGAGACAAATGGAGAAGTTTTGCACAACTTTTTTTTTTCCTTTTTGAAAAGCAAGCGAGAGCGAGATAAGGTGAGAAAGAGAGAACGATGAACGATCACCAAATAGAATGTCAATCTCATGAAATGAGAGTGAATGTCATTGAAAATTTATAATTTAAAAAAAAAAAAAAAAAAAAAAAAAAAAAGACATTCCAAACACACATACAATATCACAGAATATTCAACACATTTATCTGAAAGGCATACACATCTTACAAATTCATAGTCGACAAAAAATAATTTCGATTCATAATTGCTAGAAGAAATATATAAAAAAAAGAGGGAGAGAGAGAGAGAGAGAGAGAGAGAGAGAGAGATAAATCACATTTTAAAATTCGAATTTATCTTTTCTTTGATTTTACCTCTCGTTCTATTCTATTAATCGACCCATGCATAAGAGATATTTGGGTTCGTTGTCAAGTCTGACAGGCAAACGCTCACATATTCAATGAAACTCGACACATTCATTCCACTTATACAATCGCACGTGTATGTGCCGCATATATATCTTTAAATCAAAATGTAGACGAAAGAGAAAGGAAAAAGAAAGAAAGAAAAAAAAAAACAACATCCAAGAGAGAAGAATGCATTAACACACCTTTGAAATTTTTGAACATTTTTTTTTTTTTTTTTTTTGTTTTTTTTCCTTCTCTCGGTTTTGTGTCTTCTTCTATTGCTTAATTGATGTCGTCAGTTTCCATTTGGGTTGCACGATCCAAAATCGATTTTACAGGATTAGTCAAATATATGTATAACTATTTCTATAGGTATATATTTTACATTGATTCAGAGGGACTTGGTATGGCAAAATTACAAATGTATATGTCTCATATTCATATGCGCCTCCATGTGAGAATATGTTGTATATGTGTATTATTGTGTGCGTGATGTGTGTTATCAATGTATTTCATGTGCATGTACGCTTTGCGGATATGAGTCTCACATGTGTATTTGACAGTCCATTTTTAGGCAATGATCATGCGTATGTTTGCGTGTATTTGGTATCAATGTATGTACGCATATATATTTTTTTTTTTTTTTTTTTGACATACATGTGAATTATTATAAGCATATTTATGTATTTGAAAATCGTAAATATATGTGTAAAAAGCAATAAGTTAGTATGTGAAATAATTGTGCATGTGTTTGTGTATCGATAGTTCAATACATGTATACAATAAACCGCACCGAAATGAATGTGTTTGAAGAAAAGAGAGCCGAATCGGAAAGAAAAAAGTAAAAAGAAGAAAAGAGAATAGGAATTATGAAAAAAAAAGAATTATTTAGTGCAAAGCCACATGGTGGCCGTACTACCCGCGCGAAAATATTTCACCAAATATTTTCAGTTTTTTCTGCCTATCGTTGCATTTTAATCATATTGAGTGTGAAAATTTGATAGAAAAAGAAAAAGAAAAAAAAAAAAACGAACAAAATAATTTAACTATTTATTTATTGATAAAATTATATACATTTTGATTTTGTTAAAAAGTTATTTGTTTGTTTTGTGCATTCGCTGTATAAATTTTTATTTTTTATTTTTTTTTTTTTCCTTTTTATTTGTGTGATCGAATGGACATTTTAAAATTTGTCATTGCAAGTGCTATATATACATATAATCGCTTTTCGTTTCGGTGATTTCTTCTTCTTCTTCTTCTTTTTTTTCGGTGGTGATCTCTTCTTGATATTAAAATTGTAAGGTTTGACAAAGACAGTCTAATAATAATAAGACATTCTTTTAACGAAAAAAGAGAAAAGCAAAAAAAAAAAAAAAAATAAATAAATTTTGTGAAACGTGTTGCAATAGTGTGATGAAAAGAGAGAAAATTTCTTCGTTTTTTATAAAATCCATGTGAAAAGAAAAGAGTCAAAAAAAAAAAAAAAAGGTTTTTTCCGTCTTGCTACGACCACATTTTGCTATATATTTTTTTCCTCTTAGTTATGTCTAAAAAGAAGAGGTGTATCTCACTGTGGAATTGATCATTGAATAATTTGAATAGAAAGAGAGAGAGAAAATCTTATTTCATTAGCAAGACACAAAGATCAATCCAATTTCATACCAGGAATTGATTTTTTTTTTTTGCGATTTTTTTTTCCTTGCAAAACCAGTGTGCTGAAGTGTACTGTGTGTAAGATCAGTTAATCGTCTCAAAAAGAAATAAAAAAAAAGGAGAAAAAAAAAAGTCACACAGCAAAGAAAAAAAAAAATCCATATGAGTGAACGTGAGACTCAGCCAGTCCAAATCATCATCGTCGAATGAATGCGGCGAGTGAAAGGGTCTCTCTGTGTGTATCAGTGCATGCATAGTTTAACAGTATGACTGCTTTGTATTAGCATTGCGCCTCTGCGAATTTACAGTGCCAATGAGTAATCTTACTCTTTCTTTCTCTCTCTCTCTCTCTCTCTTTCTTTATTTTTCGCTCTCTATCTCTCCCTCTTATACTTTCTGTGATTGTTCACTCACTCGCCCATTCACTCGCTGTCTACCTCTCGCTTGTACGCTATATATATATAATATATATATAAAAAAGACAACAACAATAAAAACACACAAATAATAATGAGCGATAACGGCGATCTTCGGACCGTATTGTATCATCATCGTCATACAAAATAATATAGAATGTATTAAAATACGCAAATGATTAAATAAATTCGTTCTAATGAGCAACAAAAAGAAAAATCAAGAACGTTCTAACAAGTAACACAAAAAGAATATGATTAATATAGAGACAAAAGCGGATTGAAATATTTAGCCGTGAAATATACACAAACACATAAACATAAACACGTTGTTATTTGATTTGCCTGAAAAAGGAAATTATTATTAACAAAGAGAAAAAAAAAAAAAAAAAAAAAAAAAAATTGCTTGAACATTTCCAATACATACCGGGTGCAACGATTGTGAACGAACAAAAAGGAAGAGAACGAACGAATGAACGATCAAACGAACAAGACAAGAAAAGACAAAAGAAAAACGACAGAGAAAAATAAGGAATATTATAAATCGTGTGTCTTTGTGTATCGCAGTGCGTTCAATTCTTACTCTCTGACAATTCAACTACGAACAATAAAGAAAGTGCTTTCTGTTCTTTTATTTTCAAAATCAAAATTAAACAAAAAAAGAAGAAAAAAAAATACATTTTTTATTTTATTTGATTTTGTTGTCTGCTTCCTTCAAAACGCTAGTCAAATTTTACAAAGCAACATCATGTATTCTCGAAAAAGATGTACGTACAGTATATTGACTTTTTATTTAGTTTCTTCTCTATTGCAGAACACATTCACGTCCCATCTATACAGATGATATTGTTGGCAATCATGTTATAAACGCAATAAACTACGAGCAAAACCTCAGTTATTCTCTCGCTCTCTCTCTCTTTCTCATTTTTTCTCCATCTCTTTCACACATTCTTTATCCTTTCATTCTCTTGGTCCTCATTTTTTTCTTAATATTTCTTTGTCACTCGCCCTCGTTCTTTCATTTCTCTCTCCCTCGCTGTACTTCCCTTCTCTTTCTCTCTTTCTCTCTCTCTCTCTCTCTCTCTCTCTCTCTCTCTCTCTCTCCCTCTCTCCCTCTCTCCCTCTCTCCCTCTTCCTCTCTCTCTCTCTCTCTCTCTCTCTCTCTCTCTCCTTCTTTCTTCTTTTTTTCTCTGTCATACGCAAATATCACTTTGTGCTCTTTTTTGTTTGCCAAAATGAAACGCCAGTCAAAAAAGTGAATGAAAAAACACACATTTTTAAAAAGAAAAAAACACACACACACACACACACATACATACACATTTAATGCGATACAGTAAAGGCGTGAGAAAGAGCACGAGCTTGTATACACCAGCCAGCAACAACACTAATTTAATCGAAGTGCGCTGGCGGTGACTTGATTCGATCATACGTCACTTCATTATTATTATTATGAAATGATTAAGACACCAAATGTGAAATGTCTATGTGCATTGCCAAGTGTTGAAGACTAAAAAGAAAAAGAAAAAGAAAAAACAAACCGCAACACCTTTCCAAATTGGCAACAAATCACTACAAAAAAAAAGAAGAAAAAAAAACACACAACAACAACAACAACATTTAAAAAATGTCATTGATCCAGTCAGAATTGATGAATAATCAATTTTATGAAATTCCCGATTTTGAAATCAAAAATAAAACGAAGACCCATTGCACATGTATGCTTTTCACCATGTATTTGTGTTAAAAGAAATGAATATATGTTGACAAATTTGATGTCGTCAATAATCTGATCAATGAAAATAAATTGTTCAACTAAATTTATTCATTGAGCTCGTGCACCACTACAACACATGCCATTTGAATTTATTTATTTTTTTTTTTTTCGTCATTTTTAATGATGACCAAAACTCATACACACACACACATACAGAGAGAGAGAGAGAGAGAGAGAAAGAGAGATACGCACACGCACACGCACACGCACACGCACACGCACACGCAAGCAAACAACAAATAATTTTTGCTAAGTGGCCAACGCACAATGCAACGCACAACTTTAAAATGCACAAACCAAAAATCAGTCTCTTGACTAAAAATAAAAACGAAAAGTGTTCATTTCGATCATAGCATAGAAAAACTACTTTCGATTTGGCACAAGGTTATCGTATCGCATCGTTTCGTGCTCATAGAAAATGTCTGTGTGTGTGCGGATTTTATTAACTACGGCGCTTAGCATTCGTCACTGCTCCGAACGCGATCATTCTCTTTCACTCTTTTTACTATTTTTTCATTTTCTCTTATTTATTTTTTTTTTTCATTCCATTTTCCATTCTAAATGTGTATGTCACCACATCGCCCCGACGTTATAGATGAATAAAAATGAAAAAAAAAAAAAAAAAAAAAAATTCACATAAATGTGTTCCATAGTCATGTTTGAATATATAAAAATACGCACGTATTGCGGCCAATCCAACTGATCATATGCACAAAAGAACAACAACAACAATAACAATGTCAGCCGAAAGTATATTCACACATTCGCACGATCGCATACGATTTGAATGAATTAGTTAGAGCTTTCTTCAACAGCATATTTCATTTTCAATAGTGCAATTCAGTTGCTGGTATCCTTCTCTGGTTTGGCTCTTTTTACGTTTTTTTTTCTTCTTCTTTGCCTTCTTCTTCTTCTTCTTCTTCTTTCTTCGTTCGATCTTTGTGCATTGATAAAAATGTCACCACAGTTGTAAGCAATTTAAAATGATATTTATGTGAAGAGTGATTTGTCCACATTCAAGAATTATGGCAATTCAATTTTATATATTGAATGAACGATCTTGTCTAATCATAAAATCGGTTGCATCACCATATTTGGCATACGCATTGAATGCACAATTGTGCATTGTGCTATTGAATGTTAGAATATGACTTTCGACCGGATGCTGGATTGAAATTGGTATAACAGAGAAAACCGGGGCTCTTTATTACCATTTACAGTTTGTTGTCAACTACACCTTTTTCATTTCGCCCATTTCGATCTCTATAATTCAACAGAATCAATTGCAATTGAAATTCTGTGAACTGCACACTCAATAATACCATTTTTGATGTAATTTAACCCAATTGCATTGTATGAGTGTATTTGTCGATGACGGGACTTTTTTTTTTTTTTTTTTTTTTTTTTTTTTTTGTTCTAGTATTAATTTGTTTTTCTTCTATTCTATTCACGTGCAACCACTTTATTTCAATCATTGAATTAAATTAAAATCAATAAATATTCAATGTTTTAACACATTTTCATTTCTTTTCTTTTCTTTTTGATTTGTCATTTAGATTCCCAACAAAAACATAACCCGAAATCGAAACATTCGGCGTCCAACCATAACGTCGGCTCTCAATCGAATAAAGGTAAAGCTGCTGCCCAAACCGAATCCCAAACAAATGCGATGGTGGCAAATGTGCAACAACCAGCACCAGCTAAAGAACAACCACAAATTGAATCCAAACCAGTTGTACCGGTAGCCGTACAACAAGAACAAACGAAAGTGGAAAATAGTGCTCGAAGCAACGAGAAAACGAAACATCAACAACAACAACAACATCAACAACAACAACAGCAACAACAGCAACAGCAACAACAGCAACAACAGCAACAACAGCAACAGCAACAGCAACAACAGCAACAACAGCAACAACAACAGCAACAACAACAGCAGCAGCAGCAGCAAAAATTGCCACAAAAAGCCGAAAAAGTGCAGTCAGAAGAAAATTTAACAAAAAGGTAAAGGATTCTTGGAAATGATACATCGCAATGAAGCTCAATGCACATAAATATTTCTAATTTCCTAGAACTCAACATTGTTATTGACACGATTTCTTACTTTAATTTTTTTTTTTCTCTCTTTTTTCTCTCTTTCTTCGTCTATCTGTCATCGTCATACTACACATTACTATACATTAATGTCACGTTTATTGATAACATTCTCGACATTTTCTTCATGTTCACATGCATATACCTATAGCAATAAAGAAAAGGTGACCGAAAGCACTATGAGCAATAGCAGCAATAGTGCAAATGTACCAACGGAAGTAACCGAAGTGGATACAAAAAAATTAACAAAGACCAACAACACATCAATTGAAGAGACTGATAAATTAATCAATTCCCTCGATTCGATGTCCATAAGTAATAAAGAAACGAACGCAGAAAAAACTGATAAATTAGATGCTAAAACGGTAGAATTCAATAACAATAGTCAAAAAGTGGGTGCATCAAAAGCGGATGCGGCCCCACGTAATGCCGAACCAATTAATTCAACGGAAACAAATGTTGAAAACAACAACAACAACAACAACAACAACAACAACAACAACCACAACCACCACAACAGCAACAGCAACCACAAGTGCCGTTGCCTGTTGTTAATCAACAAATAACGCCTAACAATGAATCACAGACTGATGTTCGAAGTTCTGAAAATGATTGGCGAGCTTCCGAAAAATTGGACACAAATGCAACCAATAATGATGGTTTAGTTGAAACGATAATCAATAATAATTTAACCAATACGACAAGCGCAAACAATAATAACCAATTAAATGATAATGCCGTGGATAAAGATTCCGATAATAATGTTGTTGAAAATAGTGGTACAACGGTTGAACCGATTACAGAAAATGAACAATCGTTGCCACCGCAACAGCAGCAATCAGGCCAACAGCCACAGGCACAACCAACGGTGCAACCAGCAGCAGGAGCATCAGTAGCAGCAGCAGCAGCAGCATCAGCAGCATCAAAGCCAAAATTATTGTTAAACTATGAAGAAGGTCAATGGTCACCCGATAATACTGATGGTAAAAAGTGCTATAATCGTCAACAAATTATGTCATTACGTATGGCCGATGCATCGCAATCATTGCCACAAATTCAGGATAGTTTTTCACTCATTCGTAAAAATGCCCCATCAAATATTAATAATAACAATAATAAAAATCAATCGTCTTCGTCAAATAATCGAAATCAATTTAAACGGCCATCAACGCAAGGCGGTGCTGGTGGTAATCAACAAATGTCACAGGGCGGTGGAAAAGGTAGTAAATCGGGTCTTATACATGTTACATTATCATTGCATCAAGATGTTAAATTAAATGAATCGGCAAATGCATGGAAACCATATTTTATTGGTACAAAAGATGTTGCTACTGGTGATTTAAATAATATTGAGGTATTATGTAAACGTGTACGTGGTATCTTAAATAAATTAACACCAGAAAAATTCGAACCATTGCTTGAACAATTACAAGAATTAAGCATTGATACAAATGAAAAATTATCAAGTGTCATTTCATTGGTATTTGAAAAGGCAATTGATGAGCCAAATTTTTCACAAGCATATGCACAGCTGTGCCAAAAATTATCAAAACCAATGGAAGATAAAGAAAAAGAAGAATATGAACAAAAAACGGGCGACAAAGGCAATAAAGACAACAAAACAACGGTATTTAAAAAGGAATTATTAAATAAATGTCAAACTGAATTTAATGTACATGTTGCAAATGAAAATGCAATTCGTGAAAAATTAGAACCAATTCAAACTGAACTCAATGAAACCACAGATTTAAATCGTAAATTTGAATTACAAATGCAATTGGAAGAAGAGGAACGTAAATTACGTCGCCGATCAGTTGGTACAGTTCGTTTTATTGGTGAATTATATCGACAAAATATGTTACTCACCAGCATTATGGAATGGTGTGTTGTTACATTGCTTAATCTTCGTACCGAAGAAAAGCTTGAATGTTTATGTAAATTATTGACCACAGTTGGCCAAAAAATGGAACATAAAACAAATGACGAAGATTATGATAAAAAATATTATCGAGATTTGACGCCACACTTCCACACCATGCAACAAATTGCATCTGATAAAAAACAATCGAAAATTAGCAGCCGTGTACGTTTTATGTTAATGGATGTTATTGAATTACGGAAAAATAAATGGGTGCCACGTCGAACCGATTCGAATCCAAAGAAAATGGGTCAAATTCAAAAAGAAGTTGCGGGTAAGCCACTTATTCATTTTTCATTTTTCTTTTTTTACTTCTGTTTTACTTGAACAGTTCTCTGTTGAAATGCTTTCTTTCTTTTTGAAGGAAGAAACAAATGATTGAACTTTTTTAAAAACAAAAAAAAAAAAAAAAAAAAAACATTTTGTCTAATCACTAATCGAATCACATTTAATTGCACAATGCAGAAGAGCACTACAAAACGCAAATTCAAATGCTTGCCAGTATGCCAAACCCTGGTATGGGAAATAACAATAATATGCGAAAAGATAACCGGGATCGCAACGATCGTAGTATGCAACGTGGTGGTAGCATGTCAGGAAGTGGCTACAATAATAATAACAAATTAAGCCGAGGCGCTTACCAAGATAACGATGGATGGATTCAACAGGCTGGCAATAAAAATCGCAGTTCCAATAATAACTCATTTGATCCAACAAAATTCAGGGCTACATCTGTAAGTATCTTTGTTCAATATAAATGAACAAACGATTTTCAAATCGATTTTTCGCTCTGAATTTTGTATCAAATTGTTAATAAATTCTTTTTTTTTGTCTCTGTCTTACTCTCTCTCTCTCTCTCTCTCTCTCTCTCTCTCTCTCTCTCTCTCTCTCTCGACCTTTTCAAACCACAGAATATGGAAGATCTATCAAAAACATCATTGGGTACACCAAAGCAATTCCAATGGAGTAAATTTAATACACCACAGGCAACGACAAGCCTTACAAATAGTTTTTCAGCGCTTGAATCCGATTACAAGCCAATGTCCGGTAATCGTTCAAAAGAGCCATACCATTCGAAAGGATCAATGGAACGTGAACGAGGTAATGCAACATTTTCAAGAATTTATTCCATCGTTTTCTCGTTTTTTTCATCTTCATTTTTTTTTTCATATGGAAAAAGAAATTCGTTTGAAAAATTCCATGAATACATCTTGGGATGTGAATATTATTGTAAAAGAAAATGAAAAAAAAAAAAAAAACATATATTTTATTCGCATTTTACAGATGGACCACACTCCAGAAGCGGTTCACAGCATGGTTCACGTGATAATTCTGCAGCTAGAAATTCCTTTTCGTCTCGTAGTTTACAAATGCGTCCACCACAGATGCAATTCAACACATTGCCATCGAATTCAACTTCATCATCGTCGTCATCCCAACGGGGAATTCGTAGTGATAATAAAGTAAGTATTATTTCAACGAATTAAAATGTTAATTGCATTTTACAATTATTTTTATGATTGTTGTTCAGTCTTTTACAATAATTGTTAAATTTCTATGACAAATGTATGCTAAATTTTTTGTTCGTTTTTTTTTTTTTTTTTACTCTTATCAAAAGTTGAACCATCAATCGTTATCGTCATCGACCACATCCTTATCGACAAGCAATTTACCGTCATCATCGTCAATAACGCCATCATCATCCGATCCGAAATTATCAGAACATATTAGTGAACAAACTCAAGAATTGATTAACTCAATGCTGCAAAACCTATTATCTAAAGTTCAAAAGAATGAAATCACCAGCTATGATGATTTGGATGATGCACCACAATTAGATAAAATTAATCAAGCCCATCGCTGGGCGCTTGTACGTGATTTATACAATAAAGCTCCTGATATAATGGGCATAACACAAGAGCAACGATGCTTTATCAGTATCATTTGTACCTATTGGCTTAAAAATAACCAAATTACAAAACAAGATTATATTAAAGGTTTGAGCGTATTCTTTGAATCATTACACGATCTTGTGATAGATGTGGGGAGCATTTATGAATGGACCGCTGAAATGTTATGTAAGTGTTTCTTTTTTTTCATTCAGCTTTCTTTTGTTCACTCTTTATTTTTCATTTTAATTTTTTTTCTTTCTTATTTTTGTACTTTTCATTGTAACTCGTTTCATTTTTTATCGATTTTTTGGAAAAAAAAAAAAAAAAAAAAAAACCTTTCTTTCGGAAATGAATTTAACAAAAACCATTTTTCAATTTGTTTTTGCAGCGACGGCATTTTTCAATAATATCATCACATTGAATGACTTGAAAAATATGGATGAAAAATCAAGAGCAAAAATTTTAGGTTTATTATTACCATTCTTGGCATACGAATATGGACCACAATTCGTACAAGATTTGTGGAAACGGTCAGATTGTAAATGGGAACAGTTTGTTACTAACGGCAGCATCGATGAATTTGTGGAAAAATATGTAAGTTTATCTTTCTCTCTCTCCTTCTCTCAATACATTTCACCTTTTACTAATTTTAAAAATACCGTAAATATTCAGTTAAAAGTGAAAGGTGAAAATGTCTCCATTCATTCGAAATGAATTAAATTAACATTTGTGTTTATTTATTTATTTTTTTTTTTTTTTCTTCTTTGAAATTTTTTATTTTATATTCGTGTAGAAATTGAAATTTGTGGTTGATCCAAAAGAATCGCTGCCTCCAGCCACTAATAAAATACCAAATGACCGATTTAGACAAAGAATCTATCAATTGGTTCGCAAAGAAGATTTTTCAGCAAAAGAAGTTAATGAATATATTAAGGTGAGTTTCATCAATCGAACATTTTTTTTTTTTTTTTTTTCTAAATAGGGAATTTTTTCAATATGACGTTCGAAAAAAAAGAACAATTTCATTCTTTAATTAAAAAAAAAAAAATTTCTCATTATAGATTCATGTGCCTACTATTAATAAACAAAGTATACGTTTATTAACAAAAACATTGATTGAAGCCGCGCTAAATAAATCGAAAACCGGATATTCATTGGATGAGAAAGCTCTTCCAAAAAGTGTAGAAATTTTGAAAAATTATATTGGTGAACAAAATCAAGACTTACAATTGGAATCTTTGTATGCCATTCAATTGCTGAGCAATGAATTGGAACATCCATCAGGTAAATTTCCATATTTTTTTTTTTTCGCTCTCTCTCTCTCTCTCTCTCTCTCTCTCTCTCTCTCTCTCTCTCTCTCTCGAAGACAAAAAACAAAACAAAAATAAAAATTCAAACATTTTGAAAAATTAAAAATTTCTGAAAAAGATATTTCGGAAATTTCAAAGAAAAAAATAATTCGAAACATGTTTATTAATCAATTCATAATTTTATTCTACATTGTTCCTTAGGTTTCCTGCATAAAGTGTTTACCTTGTTGTATGAAGATGAGGTTGTTCCTGGTACCGTTTTTAAGGAATGGGAAACTTCAAATAGCGAACCAATTGGAAAAGGTATGTTAAAATATGAATGTTAACTTAAATTAAATTGACATTAAAGGAAAAAAAAAAAACATTCGCTTATTGAGAAAAAAAAAAAAAAAAAATTTTTTGTTTTTCAGGTGTTGCAGTTAAAAATTTAACACATTTCCTCAAATGTGTTGAAGAAGACTTAGCGAACGATTCAGACGAAGAAAATATGAAATAGGAAGAGTCTTGATGGTTGAAATAAACATGAACAGAAAAATGTTTAAACAGAAAACAATAAACGAAAAACACAAGAAATACAGAGAAAACAAAGAAAATGAAAAATTGTAATAAATAAACTTCTAATTATATGCATATAAAACTAGATATTTTTGAAAGTAATCTTTAAAAATTAAAAAAAAAAAAAAACAAACAAACTCCGAAGCGAGAAGAAAAAAAAAAATGAAATCACGATCAGACGCAAAACGTACGCTGACTTGAAAGAAAAAAAAAGCAAAAAAAAAAAAAAAAAAAAATTGAAATGAGGAAATTAAATAAAAACAAAAAAAAAAAAAACTATAGAACAACGCAAGTCTTACAAAAGCAGAACATATTTATATATACACGAAAATAAACAGGATGTCTATAATGTAATCGGTGAAAGCTTGCCAGGTACTGGCGACTCATACCGTCTTGATCAAATAAACGAAAGTAAATTGAGAAAAGAAAAAAACATGAAAAAAAAAAATTGATAAATCGTGTACTGCGCTAATTTATCGTAGCCGATGAGCCCGCCCGATTTGACGGATGACATGCTAGACAACTTGTGCTTAAGAAAGAATTAAAGAAAAATGAGAAAAGAAATATAAAAATAAAACAAAAAAAAAAAAAAAAAAATCAATTTAAAATTTAAATAATAAAAAAAAAAAACACACACAACAACAATTGAATTCTTTTGTAAAGGTATGCAAATAATAAGTTATATTGTATCTTTTAGATTAAAACCAATAAATTAATGGAAAAAACTATTGATTTTGAATGAAAAAATAAAAAAAAAACAAACAAACAAACAAACAAAATATAAGCGAAATAGAAATTGATACATTTAATTAATACAATTTCGAATTCGCGCGATTCCAATTGTCAATCGCAATTGATAAATGCGAATATGAAGATGATTCAAGAGATATAATATTGATGATTATAGACGATCACAAAACAAGATAGAAGAAAAAAAAGAAGAAAAAAACACAAAAAATTATTAGGCATTAAACAATGATGAAGAAATTTAAATGAAAGAAAAGGGAAATATACAATAACAATCTGTAACAGCTCTGGAGCAAGAGAAATAAATACAATTTGCAAGTATGAGACATAAAATAAAACGTGTATATTTAATAGTGAAAATGGAATGGAATGTCAATGTTGAGAGGAGCAATGTAAAAATTTCAAATGTGAATGGGAGCCCAAAAATGTGTTGAATGAAAGATAAAAACCAAAATTTGAACGAGTATCATAGGGTTCTAACACATGGTTCCCAGGGTTCCCTTGACCCACTTCACTTGAAAAATTTGAAATTGTTGGGAAAAAAGCTTCTTTTTTTTTTTTTAAATCGAATGGAAAACTATTAACCTCCTATCAATTTTTGTGCCTAAACACCAACCTGCCCCCCCTCCCCTTGACTCGCCTATGACCGCCACACATTAAAATGTTATAAATTCTTTAAATCGAAAACAAAAGGCACATTGGTCATAGTTCCCGGACGGTCCCTTTTCGCCTTCGATTTTAGTTTTGTTTTGCAGATTTTTGGTGCGTGCAAATTTCAAAAAAAAAAAAAAGAATGCAATCATATGGTTTCGAACGAGGTAAGAGATTAAATGGTCAGTTTTTAGTTATTCATGCGATTTTTCTTTGCTGCTTTTTAATAATGAGGGAACAATGACTGAATTTATGTCACTAGGAAGTGTTAATTGGAGCCTGAGGACGAACATGAAGAAACAAAACACGCAATATCAATTAAAAATGTACTCATTTCAAACATGCTTGTTGCATTGAAGTGGAAAAAAAAAATTAAACACTTAAATTTTGTGTGCGAAAGAAAAAAATGAAAGCAAGACTTTGAGTCTTCAGCAGAAAAAAAAAAATACTTTTTATATTTATAATAAACAGAAATGCATATTCAGATTCGCAGCATTTCCTTTTTATGTCAAAATGCTAAAACCATTTCAGTGCACACCATATCACCACCATCAACCAGGTAGAGTGTGAGAGAAGATGGGTTTTGTGAAAATTCATTTGATATGGTATGGCGCAAGCGCGTACACGCAACTGTTATGAGTAGTATAGTTTTGTATGTTTCATCCATGTTTTTAAGTATTAGTGTACACACACACACAAACTCTCTTTTCTTCTCTTTTTCTCTCTTTCTTTATTTGCGTGCGCATATCAACATTAGCATTCACGAAATGCTTTGATTTTAAACTTTCAGTGCATTTCAGTACAAATGTAAATAAAAGATTTTGTTGGCATAAAAGATTCGATCTCTCGTCGACATAGTCAGCTTGCTTACAAAACCGTTACTCTATCAGCATGACCAAACTGTCCTAAGCAATATATACGCTTTCAAATGGAATATATATGTACATTTTGATGGTTTTTATTTCGCTGCTTCATGTATTTCAGATCAAAAACGAAAAAATACTGACAGAAACGGAAGCAATCGAGACCATAGCATTAAGAAAATTGCATTACTGATTCCTCTAAATTTAAATGTATCTCTTCATATGATATTATTGCCATATTTTGATGGCACCAAATTCAAACAATGTTGTCTGGATCACGAATCCAAATCGGATAGTTTTCATTAATCTCCTTGATTATATTCCCAATTGGAACGTAAATAACAATTGATTGATTCTCCAAATATTGGAAATAAATTGTATCGATGCTATCTCCATCAAAAAATGGTAATTCACCGAATCCACATTCAAAAAAATGGTTGGTATACGTATCAAATGCAGAATAGTTTGAAAGATTTTTTTTTTTTCAATCCCATACACCGAACAATACTTTTCAACAAAAAAAACATTATGAAAATGGTAAACAAATTATTTACGATGATATTTTGCTTCTTTGATCTTCTGCGCGTAGAAAATATCTGAAATAAATATTCTAAGGGAACTGTGACATTTTTATTCTTTCGATAAAAAAACATTTATAAGTTTTTATTATATCATGTGTATTCAATAAAAGATTTGTTCAAATATTGTACATAATTTATTTTTCATAAAAATCATAATCATTTTATTTTATTTTAGTTTGAAGTTTTTTCTTATATCTAAGTCCTAAAAAGCATAATCGAACTGAAATTGGGGATTTTTGGCAATTTTTCTGATATATTTGGAACAATTTTTGGGGGGTTTTTGCACACTCATTGGGCCCATAATGTGTTCATTATGTTCTTTACAATCTCTTTATTGAATATCTGCCGTGTTGAAGTCTGGTTGGCAATCCGTTATTTCGTATCATATAGACAACTCATTCGCTTCAATGCTATGTAGAGACATCGTATCACCACGCACATACATTACGATACTGACTTAACTGCAAATTCGTGTTGTTCGATGTCAAAAACTCTTAGAAAAAGCTTTTTTTTTTTTCTTGCCAAGCAGCTTAAAAAAACCACAAACCAAAAAAAACAAAAAAAAAAACCCAGAAAAAAAAAAAAAAAAAAAAAAAACGCTATACAGCTATATTTATACAAACTTTTGATTGCATCCAGAAGGGAATCATTCACTCCGTATTCACTCAGAACTGACCACAAATTAGCTCTCGGTATGCAATAATACGCTTTTTGTAAATCGACAAAACATACATACATATACTTGTTTCTCTCATGAAATATCTCTATTAGTTGTCTTATGCAGAAAATTTGATCTTGACATTCGCGCATCGGTCTGAAACCCGATTGATTTTCATCCAACAGCGATTCGACAATTTGTTCTGGTACGTTTTTCTAAAACTGCACTGTAAACTTTACTGACAACGCTCAATAGTGAAATTCCATGGTAATTGTTACAATCCCCATTACTTCCTTTCTTATGGAGTGGCAAGATAACTGCACTACTCCATTCTTTCCGCACAACTGATGAACTCCAAGCAAAATTAAACAAACGATGTAACCAACGAATACCTACTCATCCACTACACATCAAATATTCATTCCTAATTTCATCTACTCCAACTGCCTTGCCCCAACTTAGTATTCCATTCGCCAGATCTTTCTCCTAGGGGGATTTAACAACTCAAAAACCGGCAAAAACCATGCACAACTTGTAAGAAATCTACACAAAATGATTGAATTCGCATTTTAATTTCTCCATTTAAATTACATGTACAAACTCGTACGAGTTCAAGTTCAAGTTTACATGCAAATAGGCGCGAGAGTCGGTTGTCAGTTGTAAGTCAATCATTCGCTCAAAATTAAACTAAATATACCAACAACGAACTCGCAAAAACTTGCAAGAAATTGGACGCACTCGTGAGAAATGTTTCACCCTAGTCTTTCTCTGCCATGCTTATCTCTTCCATTCCGATTCCATTCACACTTAACATTCGCGTTAACATTCAAATCTGTTCTATTTTCAACATTCAAAAGTTCCTCAAAATATTCTCTCCAGCGTTTTAACACTACCAATCACTAACTCCCCTAATGCATTTTGAATATTTATTCAAAAACAAATAATTGTTTACATTCCCGATTGTCGAAGAAAAGAATAAATGTGTTTTCTTGTTCTCTATTTTTTTCTTATATTCCTGTTGGTATTATAAAATTATTGTTAATCTGTTCATTTGTGTATCGATTCATGTTTATTGTGGCACAATAGTTTTTAGTTTTTTTTTTTTTTTTTTTTTTTTTCAATTGACAATTCAAATGTATGGCACCTTCATGATTAAAAGATGCTGGCAAATAAGCAAATCAAAAATGTATGTTGAATCAACGGTAATGTACCATCCGTTTTTTTTCTTCTTCTTCTCTCGAATTGGTTCCGTGGAATATTGGCACAAAAACAAAACATATGCTGAATCGTTACACAGTTAATACTTTCGATTTTAAATGCAAGCATAACGAAAATCAATTACAAGAAACAAGGGAGCGTATGAAAAAAGAAAACATTGAAAATATACTGAAAATATGTGTTGTTTACATGGAAAAACTATCCGAATATGTGCATTTATATGGTATTTTTAAATGATTTGAAAAAAAAAAAAAAAAAAACAATTCAAACACATATGCAAACACGCATATAAACTAAAATGCCGACTTGCTGACAGACAATCCGTATATTATGACAAATTGACTTGCATATCACACATTAAGTTCATAGACAAATTATATACTGTAATTTAATGAGAACCCATATTGCATCCACACAATACACAACACACAACACATACACAGTACTGAGGTCCGTTCTCTAAACACATAATTTACGTGTTTTCTTAAATTCGATTCGAAATTGAAGGGAAAGTCGATGAAAGAAAACTAATGAAAAAAAAAAGAAGAAAAGAAAAACACAACAAACGTGCAAACAATAAAACATAATCATGCTCTATGTTTCGCCTGAATTCTAAATGATTCGATCCGTTGCCTTGTGCTTGGAATTATTCAAATTGGGAAATCGATTCAATTGCAAAATTACATATCAAATACTATTGATCATAATTTTGTTATTTTCTCCTGCTTCTGCTTCTTCTTCTTCTTCTTTTTTCGTATTTTATTTCAGCTGTTGGAGATTATTGACTTATAATAATAAATGGAAATTTCCTTGGAAAATGACGATATTTCATAAATATTACAGAACCGTTTAAGTGAATTGTACACAAAGTAAACACATTTAATCAGAAATGTGATCAAATACGTTGAACTTTCGAAAGAAATGAGAGAAAAAGGCTGGACGGTGTGTTTTTCAACTAAAGAAATTATTTGCTATCAATATCGTATATGTATTTCTTGTGCTAACAGATGATGATAGCTTCTTTAAATAGATAAACAGAAATTGTCTTGTTGAATGAATAGTGCTATTTGCATATTAGAAGTCGTCTCAATTATTAATGAGGAATAATTTTAATGCAAACAATTTTTGAACTGGGTTTTTCTAGCAAAATGATCACAATATTCTTCACTTTTTTTTTATTTATAATTAAACGTTAGATTTTAAAATTTAACACTGCAAGAAAAACGGTTTTCTGCAATAAATGCACAAATCACTAAGACAATAGTTAGAAGAAAAAAAACGAGTTCATATTGAAAATCATAATTTATGATTTTATTTGAAAATGATCCCATTTGTGTATATTGTGATCTCAGTTTTAACGTACACACAGAGAAAGTACCCGGTCGAATAGTTCGTTTTTATCGTTTGAATGTCAATATTTGACTGCCGCTTCTTCATTGAAAAAAATTGCTTTGCGTACATATATATATATATATGCCCAATTGTTTAGCATACATATCTCGGCAGAGTGAGAGTGATATTCGAGAGCGCACATGTGTGTTAGTCTCTCTTGCTGACGCGAGCATGTAACTACCATATAGTGCATAGTTGGCGATAACAACAACATCATCATCATCAACATCAACATCCATTGAATATGCAGCGAATAATACAATATGAAAAGATGCAAGTAGCGAATTACGAACATACTTAATGACTAAATGATAAGGTATGATGTGAACAATGAATGTAATGCGTTTTTGTATATGATAAATAAGTTTGAAAATGGTGTGGAAGAGGAAGCGAGAAAGATAGAGCGAGAGGGAGAGAGAGCGAGAGAGAGAGAGAGAACGAGAGAGAGAGAGAGAGAGAGAGAGCGAGAGAGAGAGAGAGCGAGAGAGAGAGAGAGAGAATGAGCGTCCAAATATAGTTGAAAATGTTATAGTTTTTTCTCTAGGAAATAGATCCTATGATATACCAATCATACCGTGATTACCTCATTGATATTGCACCAACAGCATAACTTTTACAATGATCAATCAAAAAAATCAATTTTTTTTGTAAATAAAATATGTGGAAATGATAAATAAAACAAACAAAATTGCTTACATATTGAAAAACACTTCAGACCATTTTAAGATACAATGTTTACATTTGAAAAGTTTTTTTAACTTCGAATGCATGAACATATGAAAACATAATGGTAAAAGTATATTCGTTGACGATTGCTTCGGTTGCTGTCAATATTTTTTCACTTTCGATCTACAATGCATTTAGCAATAAAATAAAAACCTTCAAAATGTAAATATATATTCCATTTGAAAGCGTAAATATTGCTTAGGACAGTTTAGCTGTGCTGTTAGATTGACAGTTTTGTAAGCAAGCTGACTATATCGACGAGGGATCGAATCCTCTATGCCAATAAAATCTTTTATTTACATTTGTACTGAAATGCACTGAAAGTTTAAAATCAAAGCAATTCGTGAATGCTAATGTTGATATGCGCACGCAAATAAAGAAAGAGAGAAAAAGAGAGTTTGTGTGCCTGTTTGTGTGTGTACGTGTGCACTAATACTTAAAAACGTGGATGAAACATACAAAACTATAGTACTGTTATGTGTGCGTGTGATTTGACATTACGAGGGATGTTTTTTTTTTTTTCTTTTACATTTTCAACGGAATTGACTCTCGGGAGCATTCGTAAAAACACCAAATTCAACACATACACTGTCAATTGAGAGTGTTGAGTGTTGTTTTTGAACAAGCGCGTTTTAGTCTGATAACCAAGTAAAACATTTATGTGTACAGTTTGGGGGAAAAAGATTTATTTTTGTTGCTTGATTTTGATGTGTGTTAGCAGTATGGAATACCCATACATTATAAAAGGATAAATTGTGCCATGAATTCGCATGTCGCAAATGGAATATATTTGCGTATTCGCTGATTTCTCGTTCTCGTTCACTCCATCAGAGGGTTTCACTTGAATTTATGCGTCTCTGTCTCTGTTCTTCTATGTGTTTTTCCCCTTTCTCTTTCCTTCCTCTTTCTACCTCTCTCGCTCTCCTTCTCTCTCTCTCTCTCTCTCTCTCTCTCTCTCTCTCCTACTCTTTTTGTTTCTTCTTCTCTCTCTCCTTTTCTCTTTCTCTCCCTCTCTTTCTCCTCCTCTCTCTCTCCCTCTCTCCCTCTTTCTGTCTCTTTCGATCTCTATCTTCACTTCGCTTCTTCTCTCTGCCACCCTCTCTATCTCTCAGTGTCTCCCTCTTTGTCTTGAACAATTGGTGTTCGCTTATTACCTCGCTCCCTTGCTCTCAAATTGCCCTTCACTTGTAATGCGCGTTTAGAAAATATCAAACACACGCACACAAAGAAAATTTATCAGCCCCAATACCGTTAATACACAATCAACAAAGAATAACGAATGGAAATTGAATGCATTCGTATTTGTGTGTATCCAACATCGAATACATACATACAAACAGTATACGACTACACGAAAAAGTCAAAATATCCTGAAAAAATTTTGATGAAAATGGAAAATGGTTCTTTCTCACCATAGTGAAACACACAATATATTCTGTACTGAGTGTGCAAGACAGACTACGAATGAAGTTTCGTTGACGACATTTTTTTTGTATATATATATTTATATATATATATATATACATTCATTTTTTTCTTTGTCCAAAATAAAACTGCATGATATTAAAACAAAAGAGAAACCGACGGAAAAAGAAGAGAAAAAAAGAAAAGAAAAGAAAAGAAAAGAATTGAAACGATCGCAAATCAAGTGAATTTTTGGTGTTGCAATTAGTTGAGAAGCAAATGGAATAAACTCATCAGTAAAATTGTGTGAAAGTTTAAGATAAAATAATCAAACATGCGTTCAGCTATTTGATGTTCTATTTTTTTTTTTTTTTTCTCGGTTGCGTGGATAATTTTGCTTTTGTGTTATGCATTTCTCAGTTATACAGTTCTGTAAATATCACAGCGAGAAAAAAAAATATAATTTTTTTTTTTCTCTTGATTCGTGGGAAACTTCGTAGTTTGTTTGAATTGTGCCAATAAGGAATCGATGTGAAATGGTTCATATTTGACTTTTTTTTTTAGGGGAAAATTGTGTGTATATGTTTTTCACTTGAACATTTGGTTTTCTAATTTCGATGGAAATCAGCACACAAAACAAGTGAAAATACGGGAGGAAAAAAAGACAAACAAAAGAAAAAAAAAAAAAAAAAAAAGAGCGAAAAAAAAAAATCAATTGAACTCTATCTTATCAAATGGACCAAAAAGGCGACGGCACAATAACGATACAGTGAAGTGCAGAAAGGGAACAGTGAAATAAAGCACACGCCAATATATTGAATCGCATAAAAGAGAGAAAGAGCAAGAGAGCGTGTAAAAACGGCGCACACAAGACAAATCAAAAGGAGCAGCAAATCACCTTATGTGTATGAAATCGCCTTGTGTGTAGGCACAATTCGAGGAACATCTAAACAAAACTCTTACTCTTTTTTTTTGTCGCGAATTTTGTTGAAAAAAAAACAAAAAATAATTGTTCGGTGTGTGCGTGTGTACGTGCGTTTCTCATATTTTTTTGATTTGAACAATTTGTCTGTTCTATTTTTTTCTTTTGGCTGCCGCGTGTAGTGTGATAAAATAAAATAGAAAAAGAAAAATGAATAATTTTCAAAACAATTTAAAAATCATTGTTGTAGTGCTGCTCTTCAAATGAAAAGTGAATCTGTATCAACGATTCAAAATTGGCATACTGATTCATGACACGCACACGTGACGATTCCTCTTTCTCTCTAATTTTTTTATTTTATTTTGGCTTCTTCAACAAATAACAACAACAACAACTGCAACTACATCACCAACAAAAGGATATCAATTAAACGAAATCAAAAATTTCTTACAATCTGTATTTAAATTAATTGCACGTCTAGGATCGTTTTCAACATGAAAAATTAATTGAGATTATTAAATAGCAAAACCAAAGCCAAATTTAGTTGAAAAAAAAAAAAAAAAAAAAAAAAACAAAAACAAAACAAATGCATCACCAATTGGAATATCATATATACGGCTGAATTTAGTGCCGCGAACTAGCATTCACGGGCTCACCCGCATACTTGACATCGCATTTCGATTGTTGTGCTTCATCATTCTATTCAGTTCGCTTCATATATAAATATATGTTTTTATACTCACTTTTGGTCGACATTTAAACATTTCGTGAAAAAAATAGAAGCAAAAAGTGTATCATTTTCCAATAAAAAAAAAAAAAGTACCAATAACAATAACAAAAAAGAAGAAAAACAAAAAAAACGACCACAATCCATACCAACAATAGAACATTTCAATAAATAAAAACTCATATGTACCAAAGACGATAAATAAATCACGAAAGCGCCCGCACAACACATAGCAACACATCACAATAGGATAAATGAAAAAATGATGATGTGAACATTTGAAAAGAAACAACAGAATAATTACGAAGGTAAATATGAACGAAACGCAATCGAGGAATAGGGCCAATAATACCACGTTGATGTGTGAGTGTGAGTGTGCCAGAGAGAAAGATTGTATGTGTATGCGATTTCTTGCGATGGGAAAATAGTCGAGTGTGCTTTTTTTTTTATTTTTGTTTTGCATTCCCATTAAATTCCATTTAATTAAAAGAAGAACTAAAAATTTCAAGAATTTTACAAAAAATACGAAGAACTACAAAATTCAATTGAAACATATTTAATGTGCATAAACATTTATGAAGAATGTAAGCCATTGCAGTGTGTCAATGGGTGTCAAAACCTTTGTGCCAAGATTTTTTTTTTCTTTTCTTCTTGTTCGAATGTGTATGTTTCTCACTCTCCCTCTCTCTTCCTCTCCCTTTTCCCCCTCTCTCCCTCTCCTTCTCTCTCTCTCTCTCTCTCTCTCTCTCTCTCTCTCTCTCTCTCTCTCTCTCTCGTTCCATGTGTGTTTTTATTAGTGTTGTCGTTGTTGGTTTTGGTTCGTTCGCTTAAAAGAAATATCGCCATCATCGAGTGATTTTCTTGATGCGAAATTTATTTCCATCGAAAAACGAAAGAAATGATGAACGAAAATATTGGCCAGAGAACAAGAGCACATATAGCGAGATATGTACATACACACCCATT
>JAQOWM010000154.1:497500-577500 GCA_029041755.1 Resseliella maxima
CTCTATCTTTCGCCTCTCTCTCTCTCTCTCTACCTTTCTCTACCTTTCGCTCTCTCTCTCTTTCTTTCTCTATCTATCTCTCTGTCTTTATTCCATTTCATCTTTCACTTTCTTCTTTCCAAATAATTCTGAAAATTAAATTTTAGTCTCAGCAATAATACCCTCGAATTCAATGAATAATTCAGCACAAAATACAGGCAACGGAACATGTTTACATTGTAATACGATACGACGCACAACTGGAGTTCATCAAACAACTCAAACTGGTCCAGTTAGCCCAATTCCACAAAATATTAACAATAAAACGGTTTTCTTGGGCTTTTCTGATAACAATGATTTCGATAAAACATCGACCAATTCAGCATCTGGTCTTCGACAGGTAATAAAATTAATGCAATAAATGTTCAATGTTTGAAAATATCGTATCATTTAATTGTTAAATTGAATTGTTTATTTTGCAATGAATTATCTGTACAGTATATGTTTATTGTCATGTTTTTACTAAAACAATAAGTTTTCTTAATTAAAATGATAACAATATTAACAAAAATACGTTCAAACTAATATGTAATGAATATGTCTGTGCTGTTTTCTAACAGGTGCAAATGCAACAACTTCAACAGCAACAACAACAACAACAGCAGCAGCATCAACCACAGACTCAGCTAATGCAACAGACATTCAACAGAGATGGTAAAAACTTCAACTAATTTTAATATTACATCAACTTCATTTATATACATGTGTGTGTGTGTGTGTGTGTGCGTGCATGCGTCATAAACTCATTATTTTTTTTTTTTTCTTTTGAAGAATCATTTGTGATGCCAAAACCAATATGATCTTAATGTACACATGCACACACACAAACATAATGGCAAAAGTTTTACCACCATATACAACCGTTATTATTGCATTATTTCAATTCGTTTGTTTGTTTGTTTGTTATTGTCGTTATTATAATGATCGTAAAATAAAACATGGCAAATATGTGCAATTAACATAGCAACAAACAATATATTCAACACGTTCAATTGATGATTGATTGATTTTAAATGCCAAAATATTATGTAAAAAAAAACAAAAAGAAAGAAGAAGAAGAAGGTGCAGAAAAACAGAAAAGCCGTATGAATTTTTCAACGGGTCATAAAAATCAAGTTTGAAATTTTATTGGGCAATAGAGAATCAAGGCCATTTTTGAATTCGGAATAGAAGATTTTCTGCACGTATAAATATATATATTTTCAACAAATTTCATTCAACGATCACTTAATTTTGTTAATCGCATTTTACGATGCGCGCACAGCAATTTTGCAATTTGAAAACAAAGTTTTCTTTCATCAAAATTGTGTGCCAATTTTTTTTTTTTTTTTTTTTTTTTTTTTTTTATTTGCTCCAGATAAATATCATACAAATGTATGAAAGATGAATGAGAAAAAAAAACACGCGGAAAAATACAAAAAAAAAAAGAAAAATAACAACATGAAAACGCATGAAAATGCATAGAATTCAGTGGATTTTATGGCATGCATATAAAACTTGATTTATTGAAATCGCAATTTCGACACAATAAAGAGAGTAAAACAATAAAACAAATTGAAATTAATCGGGTGAAAAAGTTGAACAAAAGTTGTGAAAATGATTTTCATCTGACTGACATTAAATTTGAACTGATTTAGTTCAAAAAAAAAAAAAAAAAACAATGATAATCAAATGATTTTATGCACTGAAAATTTTTTTATTTTTATATACATTTTGAAACACAGGAACTCAACAAGTGCAAATTCAGCAACAGCAAATCACGCCACAGCAATCTCACTCGCAGCTTGAATCACAAGAGAGTTTGGTTCAATCACAATTGGCCGATGATTCTGATCAAGTACCTCATTCGTCACGCAAACAAAAGATTAAACAGGTAACATGGCTTTTGCAAATTGGTTAAGTTATTTTCTCCCTCTCTATTTCCCTCTTGGGACAAAAGACTGGAAAAAATGTCATGTCAATTCTTTTTTTTTTGTGAGCCTCATTTTTTTTCAATTCTCACTTCTATCAATTTTTCTTTTTTTTTTTTTTGTTTATTTTTTCAATTTTTATTTCATCATTTTTTTTTTTTTTTCGACGATAATTTCATGCTAAATTTTCGATTAAAAATCCAATTTCATTGTGTTTTTCAGTATGTAAAACGTGAGATAGCGAAATTTTTCGGTGTTGATGTGGCCAGTGAAGAGCGTGAACGTGTAAAATGGTCAGAACGTCAGAAACGGCTTGCATTACGCCGATTTGGTTCATTAAAACAGGTGAGAATCACTTTAAACTATTCTAAAGTATCCTTTTCATTTTTACAAAAAAAAAAAAAAAAAAAAATCATCAATTGATTTCATTCGTATAGATTCAAATGGATGAGCGCCGTGATCAGCGTCCACAAAGCGATAGGCCGGATATATTGCCCATTGATCATGTATCATCATCCCATCATTACTATGATCGTGACAATGTAAATGTAATGAATCGCAATAATGGCAATATGGTGGTGCGTCGTCATAATTTAGACGATGAAATTGATATTGATGATGATGATGAGCTGGAAGATGATGCGGCAATTGTAAATCAACATTTAATAATTGAACGAAAAGCAGCAGTTTCATCATTACTATGGCTGGGATTACAATATGCAATACAAGCATTTACAAAAAAATTACCACGAAATGAACGTCAATGGTCACGCAGTTTTGCGCCGCATTATTTAAATAATTCATTTGTTCAACAACAACAGCAACAGCAATCGCAACAACAACAACAACATCATCATCATCATCAGCAGCAACAACAACAACAGCAACTGCAGCAGTCTCATTTAAGTGATCTAACACAGTCAAATGAATTGGATTATGGTGGAAATGATGCATTTGATGGTGTTACATTGCCAAATTTACAAGAAAATGAATTATTCTTTGATTCAACAAATACATGCTCACCAAATCCAAGCATTACTAATACTGGACTGCATCGTGGCGCACGAATTTCATCACAATTATTGGATGGTGTACAAGATAATTCACGACGACCGACACAAAAGAAATTAAAATTATTACATGTACATCAATTGGATGATCGATATGATCATCGTCCATATTTTACATATTGGATAAATACCGTACAAGTGTTAGTACTTTGTTTAACACTTATTTGTTATGGATTTGGACCAATTGGCATTGGTATGGAAAAGAAAAATGGACAAGTATTGGTTACAAGCTTAAGTTTACAACAAGTTCAACATCAAGAACCAAGAAATATTTGGATTGGACCGCGAGGCGATGATTTAGTACATTTAGGTGCAAAATTTTCTGCATGCATGCGAAAAGATTTAAAAATATTAGATGTTATGGCAAAGACGAGGCGACAAGAACGTGAAACAGCATGTTGCATACGAAACGATGATTCGGGTTGTGTACAAAGTTCACAAGCTGATTGCAGCGTTAGGGGTCTATGGCCAACGGTTTGTTTCATTTATGCAATTTCTTTTTATTTTTTTTTTTTTTCACTTTCATTGGTTCTGACATTAGGGTGTCCAGGGTGGTTCCCTTGACATTCCTCTACTGCGAGGGCACCCCCGTAGAAAAAAAATTGAAATTGCTGCAAACAAGCTTTTCTTTTTTCTTTTTTAATCTTCAATTTTTTAAAAATTCGAAGGAGCCCTCTTCATTCCCTTGGTGTTCGCCGGTGTCAGAACCAATGCTTTTCCGTTGAAATTGATAATTGAAATTTTCTTCTAATGCAAGGCAATTACAATTTTTCAAGGAAAATGTCAATTTTTCTAGGAAAATGTCAATTTTTCTAGGAAAATGTCAATTTTTCTAGGAAAATGTCAATTTTTCTAGGAAAATGCCAATTTTTCTAGGAAAATGTCAATTTTTCTAGGAAAAAAATTCTATTTTTTTTATAAAAATTTTAATTTTTTCATGAAACAATTCAATTGAAAATAAAAAATTATAATTTTATGAAAAAAATAATTATTTAGGATAAAAAAAAATCCATTTTTGTTCTTAAAAACTGTTATAATTTTTATTGAAAAATGTACCAACTGAATTTATTTTCATTGATCAGAAATCAATTTCAACTTGGAAAAAATGGTCGCCAGGTGAATCAGGACCGGGTGGTCGTATATCTGGTTCGGTATGCGGTTTAGATCCAAAATTTTGTGATGCACCAGCTTCAATAGCGCCATACGAATGGCCAGATGATATAACAAAATGGCCAATTTGCCGTAAAACAAATTCATTTTCACAAAGATTCCGATACAAAGATCAAACAGCTGAGCATATGGTTTGCGAGGTATGAAATTGAAAGCGATAAAATGAAAAAAAAACAAAAAAAAAAAAACGAATGTGAATTATGACATTTTTATTTATTGCATTGAAACTGATATGTGTAATGATAATTTCGTGCAGGTAATTGGACATCCGTGTTGTATCAGCGTGTATGGTGAGTGTCGTATAACGACACGTGAATTTTGTGACTTTGTCAATGGCTATTTTCACGAGGAAGCGTCTTTGTGTTCACAGGTGAGGCAAATTAACCGCACAAACACACACACACACACAGAGAGAGAGAGAGAGAGAGAGACATGCATGCATGCATGCATAATCCTAACAATCATTAATCGTATTGAACTTGATTCTGACCATGGACAATTTGTCGTTTATTTTGACAGGTTTCGTGTTTGAATGACATTTGCGGAATGTTTCCATTTATATCGCCCGATGCACCTGATCAATTTTATCGTTTGTTTACATCGCTGTGCTTACATGCCGGTATCATACATTTAGTTATCACCGTTGCCTTTCAGCACATATTTTTGACCGATTTGGAACGTTTGCTGGGACCGATACGTACAGCCATATTGTATGTGGGTAGTGGTGTAGCTGGAAATCTAATTAGTGCCATCTTTTTACCATATAAACCAGAAGTGAGTACCAAAAATCTCAAATTTATATGAAATATTTTCATTAACAGTTGACATTTACAATTTTATTAGAAAATTTATTTATTTCATCGTTTTGCATTATTATTGACAATTATCGTTGTTTAGTACTCATCTCAAATGAGATGTTTGTAATTCAATTTTTATTTTTGTTTAATTTCTTATTCGTTTTTTAAGAATTGTCATTTTTTTTTTTTTTTTTTTCATAAATTCTGAATCAGATGTGAATCAATAAGGATTTTATATTTTATACATTGTGTTGTAAAACAATTTAAACAATAGTAAATCCCTCGTCAATTTTCCATTATTCTGCAATAATATTCAAAACGAGCTGTTGATGTGTTCCCAGATTCAAAGTATTTTGTTTTAATCGCAAAGCATTTCTACAAAGACAGTATAAAAAACAGAAGAAAACAAAAGCAAATTAGACATTTCGTTTGATTATCGCTAAATATTGTCATGACTCACTTTTTATTCATAGATGACATTACATCAGCTAGGCCGCTTCTTAAAACATCATTCAAATTAATAACATTTTCAAATGATTCCATTAAAAATGCATTGAACATATCGGCTTTTTCTTTTAACCGTGGATTATCATGGCACAGAATGGTTGTAATCAAAGGTTTTAGACCATATTGTTCGCATTTAATAAATAAAGTGGTGAAATCACGTTTTATATCAGTGAATGCTTTACCCGCACGCAAATCTCCAACACCAATCGATATAAGTACTTTTCGTTTTTTCGCTTTTAGTATTATCATTTGTTTTTCAAGCTCATTGATTGCAGTTATAATGCTGAAATCTGGATGACAAAGTGACATATTTGATTTTGCTTCAGCTAAAAAAAAATTAAAATAAACCACATTTAGCAAGTATTCGATCATAATAAGGAATTTGATAAAAAAAAAAATGATCAAACTCACACTGCATATCAGTTAACATATAGTAAATAAAACCATCGCCAATAATTGTGAATCGATATTTTTTTACTTTTATTCCTGAAACGAGTGAAATTTTGAGAGAATCAATTAACAAAAAAAAAAAAACAAATATCAACAAAAACAAATCAATGAAAATGGTAGACGTGAAGCCACTTACTGTTTAACTTGCCACCATTTGTACATGTTGAATTTGTACCCATTGAATTTGTTGGCATTAGATCTGCTTGACCAGACGTCGTTCCATTGTCCCATCTTGTCTGTTATGTAATGCAAAGATATAATATCAATTTGTCGTTTATTTGAATTAAATTTTGTGTAATCAAACCTCATTTCGTTTCGGTTTGTTATTCGGTGTGATTGTTGGACTGTCTGGACGTCGATTTCTTGGACTGTCTGGACGTCGATTTCTTGGACTGTCTGGACGTCGATTTCTTGGACTGTCTGGACGTCGATTTCTTGGACTGTCTGAACGTCGATTTCTTGGGCTATCTGGACGTCGATTTCTTGGACTGTTTGAACGTCGATTTCTTGGACTGTCTGGACGTCGATTTCTTGGACTTTCCGCGCGTCGATTTCTTGGACTTTCCGCGCGTCGATTTCTCGGTGGGCTAATTGAGCGTATGTCTCTTGACAATGATCGTGCACCTCGGCTTCGGCTTCGGCTTCGGCTTCGGCTTCGGCTTCGGGTTCGTCGTCTTTTCGGTGATCGGCTTAAGCTATATAATGAAAATATTTTTTTTTTTTTTCATGATTCATAACTATCAATCACTTCGATTCAAATTCCTCAAATCGAATAATTCGAAATATTTATTAAAACAAAACAAATTTTATTGTAATAATTTTATAATATACCGTCGATTTGGCGGCGAATAAGATGGTGAAGCTCTTGATTTTGATGACCATCGCGGCCGTGCCGATCCATTGCTATAAATTGGATAACGAATTGGTGATCGACCTCGTTTTGATGTTGATGGTTTTTCATTATCTGGAGTTGTACTCCGACGACGTTTTGATGATGGTTCTGGTGAACACCTTTATCGAATGAAATCGAAAAACAAAACAAACGACACAAAAACATCATTAAATTCAAAATGTTTTTATCATCATCAAAATAATTCCATGAAAATATTCAAAGCAATTTCATATAACAAATTGAAATTCGTTCGTAAAATTACAATTAATTTATATTCCATATGAAATGACAAACGCTCAATATAATGCAAATGAGAAATGTTGGAAAATTGTGCTGTAACAGCAAAATGTGTAATTCAACATTTGTTTATATTTGCAAACTAAGGCAGCACATATTTCCATGGTCACTTAGACGAACATGATATTTTAGCACAAAGATTTTTTTTTTTTTTTTTTTTTTTTATATCGACACAATCAATATAACGGCTTTTTAGTTTTGTGCAACACAAAAACACTCACACACAAAATGATTTGTTCATCAAAAATAAAATAACATTCCTATAAACAACAATAACAACAACAAATATATATATATATATATACCGTAATCGTTCGCCAGTTGTCATTCTTCGTTGTTGAATTTTTCGCGGGCCAGTACCGCTAGTTGAAGCCTTTTCTATGTTAAAATCAGTATAATCGTTTGCATATCTGTTTAGTTTTGAAAAAAAAAAAAAAAAAAAAAATGTGCACAATTAAAAGAAAGAAAAATTGCCACATGGAAATGTCACAACATAAGCAATTTCTCGGATTTTTATTCCATTAAACAATATAAACAAGCAAACTTACGATGTAATTGGACGAGATGATGCGCATGATGAAAATGTGTTGTTCAAATTATTATTACGGTTCGAATTAAAACTTTGATTATGGGAATTTTTATCGTATTGCTCCTGGACAAGTCGTTTTATATGATTGGAACTTCTTGATACTGACCAATAAAGGCCTCTACTGTCCATGCGAACATTTTCCAATGTTTCCATATACGCAATAGCTTCTTGTTTTGATGGTGCAAGTTTTTGACCAGTTCGTTCCATATATTCTTCTACGATTTTCAGATTGAAATTTTACAATTTTCAAAAATTTCGTCTTTTGTCCGTTTTTTTTTTTTTTTTTTTTTTTCTATTTATTTTTTGCATACAAACGAAACGTAATTATTCAACTTACGGTTAATTTGATGCAAAGTTGTGCCAGTTTTTGCATTCAAATTTAATATGCTGATGACAATACTCTTTTTTGCTTCGGGTGTAACATTGTCCATTATGAAATATGAAATATTCAACCAAAAATCCAAAAGATACGTCTTTTTTTGTTTGTTTATTTGTTTGTTTGTTTTTTTTTTAGAAAGAAAATGAAAATTCTAATCAATTCGAATGAGAAAAAAAAAAAAAAAAAAATTTCTTGTAAGAAAATACTATTTCCTTAGATTGTCAACGTAAAATTATATGAAAATTAAGTGAATAAAAGTAGAGAATATCTGTTGTTTGTAGCGTTTTTGTAAATTGATTGCACACAAAACGGTGCTCGTGTGACGACTGACTCGTGTTGTTTATTTCGCATGAGCAAAGTGGTTATAAGACATTTACTCAGTTTATCTGTGTGCTTGTATGCTGTATCTTTTAAACACAATTATTGATCGATAAAAAAATGTGTATGTGTTAGACAGCAGAGAGAGTGTGTGTTTGTGAGCGTGAATGTTGCTTGTATTAAGCATGTATTACTCAACGGTGTAGCACGGTGTAGCACGCTGTTGCATATTTTGAGTTCAGTTGATTCGGCACACTTTTAAAACAACGTTTATTTATAGAAAAAAATGCTTTGATGATGTTGTTCTTTGATATGATTTTTTTTTTACCAAATCTTTAATCTGAAGCGATGTAAAACACAACTCGAACCCACACACAAACACAAACACACACAACAATAATATGAATATTGTTGATTTGATTTGATTTGTTTTGATTTGAATTCTTTGTTGTATTTTTTAACAATTTATTTTTATATGTAGGTTGGTCCATTAGCATCAATAGCCGGCGTTGTTTCTTCTATGGCTGTGCTATTAATTATGATCCATTGGAAGCAATTAAAGCGACCGCATATGGCACTTATGAAATTGATATTTTTGGCAGTTTGCATCTTTGCAATTGGAACATTACCATGGCAACAGCATATTGTCGGTTTAATGGGTGGAATTCTCTGCGGAACTGTATTAACCATTACAATGGTACCATTTTTAAGCATTACAACAAAATATGGACGCAAAGCAAAGGTTTGTACATTTAAAAGCGTTTTATCTCAGTTCTATGATGAGAAATAGAATAAACAGCTCTTTCTCTCAATTGTTGCAATTTCACTCTTGAAAATTGACACTTTGATTTGATATTTGTTAAATTTAATTTGGATTTTTGTTGTACAATTTCGAAGAATTTCTGGAGAAATGGAATTAATTTTCTTCATTTGAAAAAAAAAAAAAAAAAGTGTCCTCACTCATCAAATAACTAATTTATCTTTGTTTTTTGCGAATCTCGTTTTTCTCTTCGTTCGTTCTCTTTTCAGATCAAATTGGTGTGGACATGCATATTGCTGCATGTCATAATTTATGCGACATTATTTATATTATTTTATTTATTTCCAATGGCGATCTCATCAATTGGATTATGGGGCGGTGATACGGGCGATGATAGTGCAATTGGTGGCGGTTATAGTGTCGGCGGTAATATTGTAGCATGTGATAATAACAAGGGAATGCAATGTGGTGGCACAAGTAATAATGCGCCCGGTGGGATTGTTCGTAGCGCTATCAATATCTGATATGGTTTAATGCATTAAAAATGAAACAGAAATATATTAAATGTGAATGATGAAAACAAAGATAAAGTAGAGATAGAAATAGAGAAATGAAACACCTCAAAATCATTCATTCAACCAAATTCCAAAGAAGAAAAAAAAAAAATAAACAAACAATTAAAAACACACACACACACATACACACACAATTCAATAATAAAATGAACTTCTTTGTCTCTCGTTTGCTCATGCAATTTCTAAATTGCAATACATATTTGTCGGCAATAAATTTTTGTGTTCAATTTTCTCCATCATTTTTGGATTTTATTAGAAAAAATGTTCATTGTTATATGAATTTATCTTTAGATGAATGTATATAAGTTGAATAATTTAAGTTTAATAAATGTTTTCCAGATGTTTTAGTTAATTGAATAGTTTTTTTTTTTATGATTTATTTATGGTCAATTTAATGTTTACTCAATGAGAATACTCAATAATAGGGACATTCCCGAAAAATGGTTAGAATGTTAACGTATTTTTCTTTATACAATTTTGAATGTGGGATAAATTTGCCATTTTTTCAAATCATTTTCAATGAATTTTGGTTCATATGTTTGTAATTTGTCATTTATTTGTATACTTTAACTAAACAAACAAACAAACAAACAAACAATCAAACAAACGGAAATGTTAAAACAAAGGAGTTTTATTTGGTGAACTAAGTTCTATAAAACGAAAGAAAAAAAACAAACAAAGAATACGAGATAGAAATCTTTTGTAGAAGATTCTGTTGAACAAAGAATGCGAAGATATTCATTTGAAAGAAAAACAAATTTGTTTTCAATCAAATTAATCGACGAATTATCGAGCAAACGTAGAGAAAAGAGATGACTGCACATTTGATGTTTTTGTAAATACATTTCGAGTGGCAATAGTCCGTTCACAATTTTATGACTGCAGCGAGAGCATTAAAAAAAAAAAACTCGAATAATTGTATAGGAAAAACAAAACGACAAAAAAAAAAAAAAAAACAAGTAATAACAGGATGAAATGAAATAAACAAAAGTGACAAAAAGACAAATGGGAATAAATAGACGTCAAGAGAGCTATATTTTGGTGAAAATGATTGATTTAAAAAAAAAAAAAAAAAAAAAAAGAAAAATAATGGAAAATGCAAAGAGATTAGATGAAAATTACGTAAAAATCCTTGTAGGTACAGCGAGACAAACATGAACGCATATAAAAAAACAATCTGTTTTCAATGAATAATAACAACAACAACATTACAAATAAATTTAAACAAGAAAACGAATTAAATGCAATCATCGCACACAACATCATGGTAAAGTGTGCAAAAAAAGCATTGAAAAGCTATTACATATACACATTTAAACTAAAAAAAAAAAAAACATTAAATTTAGGTGAGGTATACAAACAAACAAACAAAAAACACATTTAAAAAAAAAAACACAATATTGAAATGGAAGTTAAGAAACGGACAATGGGCAAAAAAAATAATTTAAAAAAAAAAAAAAAATCATATGTTAATCTATTAATATGAAGAAAAGAATAAACAAAAATAAAAAAAATGGATTATATTTCTAATAAGGAGGCAAAGCATAAACAACTAACATTGATGTAACTCAAATTGATGATTACTAATGGATAAGTGAAAGTCGAAAACAATCTAAATGGAAAAAAAAAATTAATTGAATGATAAACGACACTCTCTCACATATACACACACACATACAGACACAAACACAGAGTCAACCTCTAGATATAGGTTAACAAATACGAAAAAGAACAAGCAAACCGTACATTTCATTGTTCAAATTTAATTTAAAATGCAAAAAAACAAAAAAAACCAAAAAAAAAAAAAAAATCATCATTTTTGTGTGAATAATGTCTGATCAACCTTATCATTATGATGGATATGTCCTCAAGTCAATCAATTTTTCCTTCAACAAAAACAAACATAATACAAACACAAACTATTTACGTTACGATATTTTTAAACTCTTATTATTCGTGTTTAACAAAATATTAACTCATTTCGTTTTAATTCGTGAAAAAATCACAAAAAACAAACAAACAAACAAAGTAATAAAACAATTTAGCATATAGAACAATTGAATTCCAGCGCGAGATAAAAGACATAGTGAGCATCAATGTTGATGCCACTAAACTCTTCACACATTCATGAGATAATGATTGTTTTCACTGCCAAACAAAAAAAAAACATAGCGCAAGAACATAACATCAATAATCAAAACAAATAAAAATGGAATTTCGCTTTTCTCGTTTCTCGGTTTCCATTGCATTATATTAGTTTATTTTGGATGCAAAATGCATTCAATAGTTTTTGGATTTCAGAAAATAAGAAACAAAGTTTAAATTGTGCAATAATTTCATTTGCAATTAATTTGTTTTCTCATTGTGAATGACAAAAGAACAAAATGACAAAAAACATTGTTTTTTTTCCTTTTTTTTTTGTTTTTCATTTAGATATTATCAGTTGGTCGCTATGTCAACTTAAGCAACAAGCACTCACTTGTTAATTTCAACAAATTTTTAATAAAACCAATGTAATAAATTCTAATTATTTCGGAATTAGCGATTTTATTTGTTCAAAACTAGGAAAATTATTTATAAAATGACACATTTACAAGATAGAAATTACAAGCGCAATAACATATTTTCGGATAATGAAAATCGAACAAATTTAAATTATTTTTATTTTATCAGACAAACGAATGCAATTCAGTTTGAGTTTTGTTCGCATCTTGCATTTCCCTCTCGTTACGTATCGTTTTTTTTTTTTTACTTTCTCGTCCCTTTTTAAATGAATTTTAAGCCCAGGTGATAAAAAAAAATATATAAAGAAAACGAAAATAAAAACAAAAACAAAGTAAAAATATTTAAAACAAAATGACACATACACACACACACACAAAACGTAACTAAAACAAAAAAAAAAAAATATCAGTTTTTAGTTAAAAGAAACAACAAATGAAATTTATGAAAAATTATAAAATTTATTTCAAAGTAAACCATGATTTCATACCTAAGAATAGGTTTTGGCATTTCTCTTTTTTCTCCTTATTCAATTACAGGACTTTAGTGATTGGTATGTTTTTTTTTTAAATAGCCTTTTTACAGTATTTATTGACTTTTCAGCATTTTTATGTGTTTTTCGAACATTTCTACAACAACTATTCTTCAACATTTCGTCAACTATTCTTCAACATTTACAAAAAAAAAAATTCAAGTTTTTTTCCAAAATTTCCAATGGCTTAAGCATCAAAGTAGACCGTATGCTGTAAGACGATCCACAATGGATTATCAAAGTAGACTTTTGGAGATGGAAAAAAAATATACGACAAATGTGTAAGGAGTGTTATATTGATATGATATTTTCAAAAACTTGGTAAGTCATTCTGCAATCTGTATCACTCTAACTTCTTCTACTATCCATTTTTGTTTTGACACAACATTATCGGCGTCAAACATTTTTTATAAGTTAATAAACTCGTCTGGAAAATTTATTCATTTTGTTTTTTTGTTATTGTCGGTTTCAACCGTATCACATTTCATCTTGAATGAAATAAGTGAGCTGAATTTTCGATAAAAAAAAATTATGTTAAAATGTGCTATGCTATATCGTTTAATATTTTCATATTGCATTTTAGGAGTCATAAATTATTATTTACTACAGAAATGATCATCTTTAAATCATAAAAATTCTATGGATTTTAACTCAATTCGTTTCGTTTCGCAATTTTATATACTTTATCCGTGCAAATAACATTAACAGCTCATTGAAGAAACCAGAAACATTTAAACTTTTGAATGAAAAATTGCCGGTTCAGAGTGGACATAGATTCAATGCTTTATTTATTCGACAAAGTATCCTTTGTCCAAATTTGAGAGGCATAGAGAAATTAATGGGTAAATCAATGGTGTGTTTAAAAACGATATATGTACTGTAGTTGCAGAATGATCGCATATAAAAATTTTGAAAGAGAAAATAGCATATAATATTGTTGAGTATATGTCATACATATACTGTATGATCAGAATATGTCGACTTATTACTTATTCTCTTTTAAATTCCATTCTCTAACTAAGTATAACTTATTCAAGTTGACAAGTATGCGAAACGCATACAGAATTTAATACAGAATTCTGTAGTGACAAAAGTGATTATATGAAATTTAAAAGAGAAAACGCAATAAGTCGACTTATTCGGGTCATAAACTTAACAAATCTTATTTTCTCTCTCAATATTTTTATGTATAATTCTTCTGCAACTACAGTATGTATTTAGTTTTTGGAATTCAGATTCATATATATTCTTTTCATTCTTTGCCTCTCATTTTAAATGAGTCATTTATGAGGTAGATCCTTAAGTTTACATATGATGTTTTAGTCGGCATCGTTTTTAAAAAAAAAAATTTTTTTTTTTCATCGTAAAATGTTACAGTAAATTAACTCCTTCTTATAATGATTTCATCATTTAAGGAATGAGAGGAAATGAGGGAAAAAAATTATGAACTTGTCCTTTTTTTTCTACATTTCAACAAAAGCATACCAAGAATTGTATTTTTCAATTTGTTTTCTTAATGTTTAAGAACATTTAAAATTGAAAAAAATCTTTACATTCAAAGAAAAAAGTCACCGACAAAATCGAATTCAGCGATTACAAAAACATTGGAATCATATCTTTTGATACAGTTCACTCAATTTCAACTAATTTTTTTTTTTTTAAATTAATTTCAAGTTTATATTTAATATGATTTATTATGAAAATTATTACATTTTTCATAAAATTTCTAGAAAAAAAAATGTACACGATTTGTAGTCTTTTGGAGACACTTACTGAAATGATATATATTTAAACAATGCACAAAATGTCAAGTGATCATGCTTTATGTTATAGTATAGTTCATTGAAAATTCGAAAATAATTATAAATTCACAAATTGTTATTCATCATTGTTTTCAGTTATATAATTATGTTTACACTTTTAATATAGTTATTTTGACGTTTTTTTTTTTTTTTTTTTTCAATCAAATATATAATTTATTTTTTTTTTTCCAATTTTTTATTGTTTGAAATGCAATTTTATTTTCATCAGAAACGATTTCAAGAAAATGATTATAAATATTGACGTTGTTGACCTTATTTTGTTGTAATTTTTGCGCGAAAATTATATTCGTCTTGATTTTACGTATTGAACGCGCATTGAAACAAATGAAAACGTTCAGGCGAAATTGAATTGGCGCAATGAAAGAGCGACAGATGCAATACATATTAAGTATTGTCACCAGCATTAATGTTCGATTGAAAAAATACAAGCGTAACGCGCTTAATACAAGCGCAACAATTCACTTGATTAGTTTGTTCAATGCTATGCATCCTCATCACTCAACGCATTGCTTTAATTTAAAAAAAAAGTTTTGTGTAAAATTCTCGTGCAAAGAAACTCACATTAATGTATAGACTTTAGATCTTATTCACATTTGGATCAGCACAAATCATTTGAAATCAATCGAAAAAATTGAATTTACTTTAATCGAATTACGTGAAAATTAAAGTGATATTTATTTAGCGAATATCTTCATTTAATAATGAATCGTAACTAAAGCTGTTCATGAACCGAATATGAACGGTTCATTTTCATTTGGGTTTGGCTTGCGACACCTGCGTGAAACACCTGCTCAAGCATATTTCCATTCAACATACAATTTACTTGTTTTCAATCTTGTTTCCTATGTACTGTGTCTTTGAGCTGCCAATGGTCATTCTGAATTTCAAGTCTCATCGTTTTTCGTAAGTTACTTCGTAACTACAAGTATTTACATAAAATAATATTTTTTTTTTATAAGAAATTATACAATTCACGTTATCGATCTAGTTTTTTTTTAGTTGTTTGCTTCAAATACGATTGAATATTATTTTTTTTTTTTTTTGATTTTACATTTTTCAGGCGATAAAATTGCGAGATTAGAAGCAGATATTAAAAGATTAGAAGAAATAGTGCGAGAAGAATGCCAGAAAAGAATGCAATTCCTCGTTTGTTTGCATTGCAAAACGTGTAAAATAAGAAAAAATCGAATGTTTTGTTTTGTTTGAATATACATTTGCATTTATTAAATAAATTTAATGATTTAATGTTTAGCTTAAGACAGCAATATTTTGCAATAAATGGAATTCAAGAAAAAAAAAAAAGAAAAAAAAAAAAAAATTTCGAATCATTGATGTTATGCGTTAACTTCATTGCTTGGTGCATATCTGGCGCATAATCGTTGAAATTCTTGTTCTTTGCGTTCCAAATCGACAATCAATTGACAATGTGGATGTAAATCTTTGATTTGTGATAAATATCGATTAATAACATCTTCAGATGATTTACCAGATACATTGTAATGCTGTGCCAATGCAATTAAATTAATAAATGTATCCAAATTATTTGGATCTTTATCAAGACTATTTCGTAATGCAGCATCAGCTTCTTCATATTTTTCTTGGGCAATAAAGCAAACCGCTTGACCATTCAATAATAAACTGGTTGGAATAAATTTATCACAAAAATCTTGGAAGATATAATAAGCATCTTGTAATTTTTCACCGCCTTGTTCAATATGAATCCATGCGGTTGCCAATTGTGTTAATGTTGCATCATCATCTTTTTCTTGCATTTTTAATAGCGTTATTTTGGCCAAATCCAAACGATTAATTTTTAAATGGCATTGCAATTGCATGGCCAAACATTCCAAATCGGATAATAATTGAATGGCTTTATGTGTAACACTCAATGCATTCTCGTACAATTGTTCATTGTAATAAACAGATGCAGCTGATAAATACCAAATTATTGATGAATAAATGGTATCCTCATCGGCATTATCATCATCAACATTTGCAATCGATTGATTCTCTTCAAAATACTTGACAATTGCACTTCGTTTATCAGTTGAACCTGAAAATATTACAATTTATGATTTTTACTTTACAATGAGGTTCTGGACACAGTTGTCATTATTACGAAATCACTTAAAAGATTGCCAAGATTCGAAATCAATGCAATTCGATCTCATAAATGATAAACAAAAAAAATTCTCACCAATTGAATTGAAATATTCAGCAACTTTGCGAATGCCTTTCAAACCAAGCGCAGTTGATGCATTGTCGCTGATTCCATCCAAAACGACACGATATTTGTGTTGAGCAATGTATGCACGATACATGAAACAATCCTTTTTCAAATTGCTACCGCCCTACAAATTAAACAATAAATTGTTTATTCATTCAAAGTGCGAACACATTTAATTTCATTGAAAATATGAAAATAATTTGATTTTCTCGAATAATTTCAATTTACTTACACGCAATTTATTGATTTCATTCAAACATTGTTGATATGCACCAATGTAAAAATATGTTTTTACTTCGAATAATTCATCAACATCGTTGTTATTTTGTCCACCATTTGAATTATTTTGACGTGACATTTTTGGATTATGTTTTTATTTCGCTTTGAATTTTTTTCACTTTTTTTTTTCTTTTTTTTTTTTTTTTGTTCAAAATTTTTCCGTGATTCTTCTTCTATAAATTTTTTTGCGATTGTACAAACATTAATTTGATTGTCCGCGTCAAAACAAATTTCCTTTTTTTTGATCAAAAAAATTGTGTGTGAATTGTATGAATATGACGTGTCAGTCGATGTATGCATCTCTCTGTCAAAATTGAAATACAAGTCACAGAAAAATGTTTCAATGAATCACCGTCGATTTTAGCGCCATATTGACATCGTTTGGCTAACACAATATGAAACAGCGCCAACTTTAAGCAAAACAAAATCAAAATAAAAGGAAAAAGAAAAAAGAGAAAAAAATTGGCGAAAAAAAAAAAAATAACAAAAACAAAGCAACAACAGTGGCATAAGATTGATCAAAGACAAACGGTTTTACTCATTTAAGTAATTACAATTGTAAACGATGTGAGTTAATTTGTTTTTGGTGAGTAAATAATAATTTCCGATGCATTTCGCCGAATTAGAGATTAACAAGCGAATTAAATTGATTTTTCTGTGTGCAATTTTATTGACGCAATTCAATATTAAATGCATTATGCAGATAAAATGCATCAAACAATTTACATGCATCTAGTTCAATCTGGCAATTTTAAGAACCTTGTTCTTCCTTTGAAAAATGTATCATAATCTGGTTTGTTATACGGTTTAATTAGCATTTATTTTAAAAAAAGAAAAAAAAAAAACATTCATGTAACTGTGATTCTCAGGTCAATTCCATGAAATCATATGAGACCAGTTTGCCTGACAATAATGATACAGTGAATCAGAGAAAAGACAAACCATTTTAATTTTTTTTCTTCTTCTTCTTCTTCTTCTTCTTCTTCTTCTTCTCCGTCTTCATTTCTATTTATCAAGCAAGGAACGAAAGAGATTCCCGTCATTGTATCGTTTATATATTTGATTTCTTTGTTTATATCGGCTTTGTTTCGCTTTTTCAGTTCACTTGAATGCTGTATCAGTGGTGGGATTTTATGCATGTGTTTTACACTCATACATTGTCTAACAACGTTGCACATATAATCATATTGACGTAATGAAAAAATATAAATTGAGTGAGCGAGAAAGAACGAGAAGGAGAGAGAGAGGGGGAGTGAGAGAGAGAGAGAGAAAGAGAGGGAGGGAGAGCAAGCGAGCGAGCGAGATAGAGAGCGAGATAGAGAGCGAGAGAGACAGTGAGAGAGAGAGACAGTGAGAGAGAGAGAGACAGTGAGAGAGAGAGAGAGTAGAGAGAGAGACAAAGAGCGAGAGAGAAAGAGAGCGAGTGAAAAAGAGAGCGGGAGAATGGGAGAAGGGCAGAGAAAGAGAGATAGAGAGCGAGTGAAAAAGAGAGAGAAAAGAAATCGAGAATGGAATAAAAATAATAATAACGAGTGAAAAAGAAGTAAAACAAAAAGAACAGCAATACACACTGTATTGAAAACAATCATTGTCGGCAGCCACACATGGAATTCGCTCTCGTTCGCCTGACCACATTTAAACATAGATTTTATATGAACGAATCCAGATTGAGTTTTCTGTTTCCACCAAGTCGTAGTCAGTATAGTCATTGTTTTTCATTCGAGTCGATTTCGTGTTGTTCGTTTTATTTGAGGCTCGTTCACTGTGAGTGATCGCGCGTGCGGTAGCAAGTGCTCTCTTTTTCTATCGCGATTTATATTTGTGAATTTTTTTTTCGTGTGTTTATTCTCTTCTCTTCGTTCGTTTGTTATTATTATTATTTTGTTTTTTTTTTTTTTTTTTGATACAATTTCGAAGCGTTCTAGATTGTGTATGGATTTGTTTCAATTTTTTTCTTGCTCTCGTTGTTACAATTGCATTTAGTTGTGCTTCTTTTTTTTCTTGTTTAATTCTCTTGTGTATTGAAAATTGTTGATATAATTTGTGATTGTGATTTTGATTTGGACTCTGTCAGATGGGAATTGATTTATATAATTTGAAGTGAGTGCTTTGTATTCAGGTTGATTTTGTTTGTCCGATCAAAATCCAATGAGCACATCAACGTTTTTTGCGACACAAATAATCAACTATTGATTGTATAAACAAATGACGGTGCTTAGTTTGCGTCCTATAATTGTGCTTGTGTCCAGTAATTAAGCTCAACTAATTTATGTGCTCAATTGATGTTATAAAATCGTTGAAATAAACATAAAATTATGTAAAATGTCAAATACAACAACGCATCTCAATTTTAAAATGAACAATTTTATGCAAAAAAGGAGAATACAAAAAAAAAAAAAAAAAAAAAAGTATCAACCTTCACCAAAAATATAAATTTAATCACATGTTGGATAGGTTTCTGATGCATACAAACTTTCACGGTCAGATTTTTTTGTTTTTCTTTTTTTTTCTATTGAAAACCATTTCAGAAGTCTAAGAGATATGTTGAAGTTGGTCAATGCATCGATTTTATAATAAAAGTTGAAAAGAAAAAAAAAAAAACCAATTCAAATTAGAAAAGTAGAAGAAAAGAAACGAAAAGATAAATGGAAAGAAGGGAACGAAAGAAAGAAAAATAAAAATTCTTCTCTGTCAGAGAGTCGTTATGCATATATTGATCGATCCTTTGAATGCAACACATATCATTTTGAAGGTGAATAGCCAATTTTATTGCGGACAATTTGCTTTTTATTTTTGCTCACGAAAATAAAATGAAAAAAAAAAAAAAAAAACAAAATCACAATGTTGATTACAATCATGAACATGGGAAATGGTTTTTAATTATTAATAGAGACATTAAAACAAGAAAAAAAAAACATGGTGTGTTCGTTTGTGCATTTTTCGTGTTTTTGTGCATGATTTGTAGATTTGTTTTGCTTTTTGTGTTGCATTTGAAAGAAAAATTGGTGCCCCTAATTGGTTGCCGATGTCAACCGTGTATAACTGACTCCATGTACTCAGAGCCGATCAGTATTGATTGATTCCGTGCATAATACTTCCTGAAAATTCCGATTTATCGTTTTCATTTCATTTCATTTCATTTCATTTTTTTGTTTTTGCTATGTAATTTAGCAGCGACTGGGCAAACAATTTCAACGTTTGTAATTTTACATTCCATATTTCTTTGCATTTCATTGCGTTTCGTTTTCAATTTGAAAGCAATTTTCGTCTCGATTTTCCAACTTAAATTGAATTATGTCATTTTCAATGAGACATGCAAACAAACGAAACAACAACAAAAAACAACAACAAAAAAATATCGCAAATTATATCAACAAATTGGCTGCTTATGCCAGAGTGAAACAAAAACAAGAAAAAGAGAGAGAAGCAAGAAGATAAAAAGAAACAACAACAACAATATGAAATAAACAACTACTTGTTTATCCAATTATGAGAATAGCAAACAGAATCATTTGGAATGAACAAAAATGCGTGCTAGTTTTTGACAGAAGAATTTAAAAAAAAAAATATATATATAAATCAACGATTAAATGCAATTCAGTTTAGTTTTTCAATGAATTTTTTATTTTTTTTTTCTTATTTTTTTTCGCAACCGAAGAAAAACCGAAGAAAAATCGCTAAAAAAATTGTGTTAGTTGCAGCAGCCAAAGTCAATGACCATTTGAAAAAGAAAAGAAAGAAAAAAACTCCGACAAAACATACAGAAATAATTAGTGATCGTGTGATATTTGCATTAAATCGACCAATTCGACTGTATGCGTAGGATAATCGCTTCGAATAAGGTAAACACACCTCATAGACATCCAACTGCAAGTTCGAATCATTTTTTATTTTTTTTTTTTTTGGTTTTTTTTTTTCGTTTTTCACTCTGTCGCTTTGTTTAATACAATTTAAAAATTTTGTGATTTCACATTGTGCGACATTTAACACATAGTTTGTATTCTAACAATCAGCTGTTTACATAGCGGTATCACCTCCGTTTTGATTTAATTTACAAATCGGATAATCTCGTGATACTTGTACTTTTATACCATAGTTCATCGAATAATCTAAAATTATCTACTATAACAAAATAGTTTCTTTTAATGGATTTTTTTTTATTTTTTTTTTTTTTTTTTTTTTTGATAATTTGCCCAATCGTTTGATTAGATTCGATTAATAAAAGTCAAAATGATTTGTTGTTTTGGTCGCATTTTGTTTTGGGATTATTTTTTGATATTTTTGGAATCGACGTCAATATAGGTAGATTACACTAGAATTTTTATTCAAACGAATGATATGGCAAGTGATTAGGATCTAACCAAACGTGTTTTTCCCTCAAATATTCTACACAATTCCATTCGATTGTTTATCACTTTTTTTTTTTTTTCTCTTTAATATTCAAACATTCGCATTTAATGACATGAAATATATTTGGCAAATGAATTTGAAATACCGGAATTTGTGATCAAAATTAAATGAAAGTTTAATTTTTTATTTTTAATGGAAACATTCATCTATTTTTAGATATTCGTAGTTTAGAATAAATTCGTTGTTGAAATCATAACTGTCCTTTATATACATATATATATATATATAAATATATATAAATTCGTTTAATTCAAGTCATTTTATCATCATTATGCAAATCTCGATCAGTTGTTCTGTAGTCGTTGTTTTCAATTGTGACTCGGCAATGCCCATGAATTCCTGACTGTATATTTGTTACGGCATAAATTCCAATTTCAATAAGTCACGTTATTTCGGAACTTTAATTATGATTTGCGAGAGCATAATAAACAAGCTAGCCTTTTTGTTTATGACGTCAAACAACATTTCAACGAAATACTTCAATCATTGATTTCACACTTTTATTCTTGATCCGGTGACTCGACTTGTTCTATAAGATTTTATTTTTATTTTTTTTTTTTTTTTGCTTGAGGAAAAAAAGATAACGAAGAAAAAGAAGAAGTGGGCAAGAAAAATGAGAGGAAAAAGAGAGAGAGAGAGATAGAGAGATAGAGGGATAGAGAGAGATATGTTGAGCAAAGTGTAATTTTTGTTCCCGGAAAATATGTAAATTTATGGAAAATTACCTGAATGTGTGTGTGTGTGTGTGTGCGAAATTGTTACGTAAATCGGTATAATAAAAGGGCTTACTCCTTCCACATTCTAAATCAGCTTACACTTTGACGTAATTTTGTTTTTATATTTGTATTTTGCTCATTCTTTTTCTCTAATTAATTTTATTGCGGCCAAGAATCATCCATTCAAAATGATTATTTCACTTAAATTCTAATCAGCGATCCCATCCGATTCATCGAACAATTCACAGTAAAATAATAAAAACACAACATGAACACACACACACACACACACACACACACACACACACACACACAGACACACAAATAATAATCAACATTCAAATGAGAGCCATCAAATGCAACGTGAAGTCTGCTTCATTTCGATTACTGAAACTAAACATAATACCGTCTATGCAAAAGAAATAAGAAAGAGGAGCAACAGCAACAGCAACAAAAATAAACAGCTGCACTGACCCAAATCGAAAATGATACTTGACACTGATAATGCGTTATTATGCTGAAAACTGAATATGAACGCAAATGCAAAATTGAACAAAGGCCGTCTCCGATGGATTCGCACGATATCAACGATTATATATAGTTATTTGCCATGCCAATACGGTGTGATCGGTAATTTTAATTGAACATATCGTGGCGATGGCCTCATCATAAATTCTCGAAAACTACAACCATGTATTGTAAAAAGTTCCATTTTTGCGCGTTATCATCAATTTCATTCCATAAATAATCAACAACAACAATAACAACAACAATAACAACAACATTGCTGCCGCTGCCGCTGACAACAACAATATATACGGGTAAAATATCAGTGAATAGCAAACTGTGAATGCGAACAAATACATTTGCTTGTTTGTTTAGGCGTATTTTTGTTGTAACGCAATTCATAGTTTTATCGATAGCCATAGTCTGTAATTTTTTTTTAAAAAAAAAAAGCATTTTGGGTCTTCATTACTACTGAATTAGTAGTGTTTCATCGACATTTTTGCGACTAGTTATCATCATGTTGAATTTCAAATTCCAAACTGGTTCGCCGAAACATTCTACGATGTATTGCTTTAATTACGTGTGCAAATGTTGAAATCACAATTTATCCGCTTCTGCGTCATCATTGTTCTTAATGTGTGGTCATTTGCGTGTGTTTTTCTTTTTGTTGTGTGCGTTTTTTATTTCCATCGTTTTTTTTTTTTACTTCATTGTTGGAAGTTCATCGAGGTCTTCTGTGAACTTTTATGTCACACGAGTAAATTTTAGCTCAATGAATGCCAATATTCAACGGTAATTCTCAATTTTTTTTTTTTTTTTTTTGCTTCTTTTGATCTTCGTCTAAATATGTGATTGCTGAAAAAAAACAAATCAAGTGCAATTCATGCGAAAATAAAACCAACACCAAATTATAGCATTGACTGTTTAAAAATAAATCTGCATCCAATAACACACATTGATCTACAAAACTAATCGAGGCCAGACAACTTTTACTCCACACTCATGCACTTTTGATGGTTTTTCTATAAAATCAAAAAAGAAAGAAAGAAAGAAAGAAAGAGAAAAAAAAGAGAAACAAAATTAACGGCAGCATAAGCGACAAATGTACAATGTACCAAAGGTGAATACCATTGTTGTTAAGAAAAATTATCGCGCAATTTCAAAGAAACATCAACATCTCAAAAAGGATCAATCTTCATGCAAATACACATTATGATCTCCAGAAAAGGAGATAAAGAATTAAGCTAAAAGACAGACAAATTATACAAAATAGGCAATACAGTATTCATAAAAAGCGTGTCGACAAACTCAGATAAACAGAATATCAACTTGATAAATTTGTATTGAGAATTATTGCCCCCGTATCTTTTAAGAACAAATGAACATAATAAATTGAATGTTGTCATTTATATTCTGTTTATCTTACATTATGACTTTTTAAGTCATTTTGTGTCTACGTGATCTGAATCAGCTGCATAAAATGCAAATCAAATTAAATAAATAATTATGACAACATTTATTATAAAATACCGCTAATTACGTACATTCCAATTTATATCTCTATTGAAAATGCATTGTTAAAATGTTCATAATTCTCATCTCGATATTGTGTGTTCACGACACAATAGTTTTTCGGAAATTTTTATTAAAATTGACTAATTATTGTGGCCAAATGAATGGTCAACATAGGTTCGGATACTGAGTTCATATGGTTCCCTTGAGACACCCTCCCCCTCTCCTCCCCCCTTTTGAAGACGTGAAACCCCCATATGAGAAATTCCTTAATAATTGCTAGAGTTTTTCTTTTTCTTGAAGTCTTTGCTATTGAACGGACTTTTGACTTAGATTCCTACTTAACTAATTGAAATGAGAACCTCTGATGTTCAATTATCAAAATTTTCATTTTAATTTGCATGCAAATTTCACTGCTCTCAATTGAAGAGTTTCCAATGAAAACAAACGAAATGTGATGAGACAAAAATAAGATAAGACAAAATCAGACAAGATAAAATAAAATGAAATTTTGATTGTTGATGGTCCATTAAAATAATTAAACAATGAAAGAATTAATTCATTAATGAAACATAGGAAAAAATGCCAACATATTGCCACAAACACGTTCTGTAATATGGAAATAAAAATAAAAAAAAAAGATATTTTGTGAAAGACACGCGACGATATGTTATCAAAAAGACCAATCAAAATTTGTGAAAACAGTCAATTTATTGGAGATGCATGTTGAACAGAAATTGCTGTAAGAGAAATTTATCACAAACTGAAATTCAATCGAGAACCAGTTGTAAAATATTGTTGTTAGAGTGAGTTAAAAATCATATTTGGTGTCTGGGAATGTGTTGACACAAACGCTTCTCTTCTTTTTTTTTTTTTTGCACTTAATAATGCTTTTGTTTGTTAAAATGTCATTTTAACATTTCGATGCAATTTAAAAAGACAATAAAAAACGTGAAATTTTATTTATTTTTTTCCTTTTTCGTTAGAAACTGGCATAGAATAGAATTCTTTGCCTTTTAAAAAGCCATCGACCTGGCCCGGCTTCCAAATTTGCATGGCTACAAACTGCATAATATGATTGTCACGACATAAATCACAAAATGCATGTCAAGGTCCGGGTCTCTCTATAAACATGAATAGAATCCGCTAAAGATGATGAAAAACAGTTGATGAAGATGACGAAAAATAAAAAAAAAAAAAAAAAACAAAATCAATTTATTTTGCATTCGACGGTCAAAAACGCAAAAATTATGTAAATGATGATCGATAAAATACAAAAAAAAAAACGAAAAAAAAAAACACACACCAATCCATCCGAATGTTTATCGCGATCGCAGCGAAAGCGATTTGCATGCTGATTGAAAATGTGTCCAAATTTAAACATTGCCGATCAAACCTGATTGTTTGGCTCTAAAATTCCATTAATTTTTTGAATATATTTTTGTTATTTTTTTTTTTCTTCTTCTTCTTCTTCTTCTCTCGTACATACGATATGCGTACGATCTGTTTGTTATTAGAAAAAGTAAAAGCAAACAATTTGGGTCAATAATTTCACTTTTAGCATAATATACATTCATTTCCATGTTATTTTAGACAATTTCGCTTAATTTGAATTATACGGAAGACGCCGAAGGGTTTTATTATTTGAATGTGATTTTGTTTGCTTTTCACAAGTTAACAAGCACTTGACGTTTCATTTTGTTTGTTGTTCCTGAACTATGGCCTTTTGAGTCGAGAATAATCCACAAGGGAATCGAAAGATCTACGGCAATCGTGTATGAATTGAAAAAAGAGATATAGCGAAAAAGTGAGAAAAGTGTAAGAAGAAGATAGAATGAGAATGAACGAAGAGAGAAACAAATGAATATAGAAAGACAGAAGCGAATGGAGAAGAATAGAAAGAGAAAGAGGGGGAGAGAGAGAGAGAGAGATAGAGAGAGATAGAGAGAAAGAGAGAGAGAGAGAGAGAGAGAGAGAGAGAGAGAGAGAGAGAGAGAGAGAGATAGAGAGAGAGAGAGAGAGAGAGAGAGAGAGAGAGAGAGAGAGAGAGAGAGAGAGAGAGAGACATAGTCAGAGTCAGAGTCAGAGACAGAGACAGAGAAATAGAGAAAGAAAGGAGAAAGAGAGAGAGAGAGTGAATGAGTAGAGCGAAAAGATATGAAATAAAATGAAAATAAATCACAAATTAATTTGATTATGTTGAATAAAATGAATTGTACTATTAATGATGGCTATTGCAATAAAAACAACCGTAGAGCTCAATGAATTGATTGTTCACTTTAAGAATTGTATTTGCTCGTTTAATTACTTGCTAAACTTACTAAAAAGCTGTTAAAATCATACGTTAAAAATGTTATGGATGAAACGAAGATAGAAAGAGAGAGAGAGAGAAAGAGAGAGAAAAAAAAAAGCTGATTCAGTTTCACAGTGAGATTAGTCGGTGTGATTCACGTGGTTTCGCTCAAATTTGTACGCTTCATAAATTTTTATAGTCAAGTAATTTTCAATGGCGATTCTTTAGCGTTTTACCTCATTTTAAAAGGTAATTGTTGTGCTACTTCACGCGAGAGATTCGGTTTTTTTTTTTCACCAAACGAAAGGTGTATCTTTAAGAGCTAAAAATGACTTTATTATGAATCAAAAGGTTTTCGCCGAAACGAATTGCCGGTCAAAATGTGTAATAATTTTACGTGAATGCTGATCTTCTGAGTTTTTATTTTTGTTGGAATTTTTGTTTGAATAGAAGAATTGCTCCTTTCAAAACTTCTATAATGAGAAAATTTTAAAGAATCATTGACTAATGAGCGAATAAAAAGAAAAAAAAAAAGTTGCAATAAACCGCGTGAACTAAAATTTTAGTTAGTTAATTTAAAGTTAGAAAAAGTGATCTATCCGCATTAGACACAAGCAACTGATGAAATTGACGTAAAACCTCACATTCACATTCATACATGAATAAAGTATGATGTACATTTTGAACTCGGAAAGATTTCAAGCTGATTGCGTTTACTCTGATGATATGCACAAAGTAATTTTAATACACAACAATAGTGTTTCATGTTTTTTTTTTTTTTCTTTTTTCAAATAATATTCGGAACGACGCGTGTTGAACATTGCCAGCAAGAGAATAATCACACATCATTATCACAACAGAAAAATATTCAACCGGAATTGATTTGCAATTGAACTTTGTCTGCGTTGATTTGTTTCTTTTTTTTCCATCTTTTTCTTTCTGACGTGTTGATATCGGTTTAAAATTGGATTTTTTTTTTCCTATATACATAGTGCGCATACATTTTATTAATTAATGTTTCTGGTCGAATTTTAGTTTCAATTTTAATTCGTTATTTGCAATGATTAACATCATTATTATCGATGAACTTGCATAAACAGTTTTTCCGCTGTCAAACCAACCAAACTATTCATCTATTGAAAATGAATACAATCGAAACGATAAAAAAAAAAAAATAAAATAAAATAAAATTAACCGATGAACATCTGTGTTTTGTTTTGTTTCTTTTCGTTTGATTTTGAATTCTATTTATTTTGCAATGTTTCGTGCGAATAAATTTGAATTTATAATGATGTTTTGTTCTCAAATCCTAATTGTTCCTCTACACTTCTCGCTTCTTCATTGCCATTTTTGTTTGCGATGTATCAAATCCAGCTTCTAGCATATTCGAAAAAGTAACCTTTCCAGTCGTGTTCTTAATACAAATAGTTTATCATTTTCATCGCGTTAAAAGAAATCTTATTCTTTCTATCTCTCACTGCCCTCCCCTCTCCCCTCCTCTCCCTCTTTTGCTCTTTTGGAAAGAACAAGAAAATAGAGAAGAAACAAAAAAAAAAAAACAATCAATCTACATAAATCACAAACTTGTTGGCGCATAACATCCCATTTTCATTCAAATGTTTTTGTTATTTTAATTGGGCGGTAGATCAGATTTGCATCATTTCTCTATTATCTCACTCTCTCCATTTTCCCTCTCTCTCTCTACCCATCTCCTTTCTATCTCTTTCTCTCTCTCTCTCTCTTTCTTGCTCTCTCTCCCTTTCTTTCTCTCTCTCTCTCTCTCTCTCTCTCCCCTTCTCTTTTTTTTTGCTCTCTCTTCCTCTTATACGCTTCTTCTCATTTTTTTCATCAAAATACAATTTTAATTGCAATGATTTTTTAATTTGCGTGCTTATTACCGAAAGAGTCAAAAAATAAAACACTTACACAATTCGCAATAACAATTGCAATATAAAAAAAAAAAAAAAAATCTTCATGTGCCAAACAATTTTGTTGCGTTGTCGTTTGTTCAATCAATTTTCCAATATTGTATTCGACCGTAATTATATTGCAATAATATAATGGCCTTGACTTCATCACTTATTCAATATGATTGCTTTATCGTTTTCATCTCCTAATTTGATGCGCTATTTTTGGCTCAGATCAACAGATCAAAAATACAATGAAATTGCCGAGGGGACAATTAATTGTGTGGCAAAATAAAACTATAAGTAAAGAAAAAAATGTTTGAAAATTTTGTCTTTGTCTTTTTTTTCTGTTTTTTTTTTTTTTGTGGAAGTTTATGGGAATTACCATGGACAAAGAAGCCATTACAATTCTTCGAAATTGAATTTATTATTTTTTTTTTTTTCTTCTCTCGAACATTCAAAAGTTGCGGTTTTCAAGTGTTAAAATCTGAATATTGAAATTGATTTGAGAGTTGTAAATTTAAAATTTTCATTTTAATTTAGCTGGCAAAATGGTTTTGAAGTGGCGGTAAACTTCGTTTTCTACTCAAATAAAAAAAAAAAACCAAACAGATTGAAGTGAAGATGCAAATGATGATGGAGATTTAGATAGAAGTGGAGAGAAAAAGATATGAAGATGAAAATGATGTACATGATGATGATGATGATGATGATGATGTTGAAGATGGAAATCATGATGAAGGCGGAAATGTACATTTAACGTGAATGCGAAAGTGAGTGTGAATGTAAGATTGAGAGTGAGAGTAACTGAACTGAATGAATTGTCAGTTATGATCAATGCCAACCATATTTAGTGCATAAAACAGAAAATCAAGATATTATCGTTGACTTTCTATTACAATTTGAATTATAACTAGTGCTTGAATGATACAGAGAGCGATAGAGAGAGAGAGAGAGAGAGAGAGGGGAGAGAGAGAGAGAGAGAGAAAAGAAACTGAAATCTGGCCACATGTTATTTGTGACAGATATGTCAATGTGAATGTGCTAAAATGTGTTTGTTTTGACAACGATTACGTGTTTTTTTTTTCTTTTTTTTTTTTTTTTTTTTGATTTCATTGTGAAAGTTCTGTGTGGCATCAATGATGAAGAAAAAATTGGTTAAAAACCCGTTGAAAGAGATAAATTACAATGACGCATCATTGTTTCCGTTAACATGTTATATGAGATTTTTATTATTGTTTCAGTTGAATTCATTCGAGATGTTGATTTGTTAGTTGCATTTTGATTTGTTTCTCGTGTATTTGCTTCCACCGGTATTTGGCCGTCACTTTATATTACAACAACAAAATAAAAACTTTTATTGAATGAAGCATAGATTTGCAATGAATCGCATAACAGAATTTCGTATGCGCAAAAACAAGATCGTTTTTTCCCACTCTTTTTTACTCTCACTCTCTCTCTCTCTCTCTCTCTCTCTCTCTCTTTTCTTTCTCCCTTTCTTTCTCTCTGTCTGTTTCTCTCTGTCTGTTTCTCACTGATTTTAAATAGTTTCTAATGTTGTCGACGCATATGTGTATGCGATATTTTTTTTCTACATATATTTCTGCATCTCTATTTATAGTCGGATTTGTGGGTTTTTTTTTGTTTCATTGAAAGATTTGCGATTTTTTTTTTTCGTTCGATTGGTAAGTTTCTATGCATTTGCCCAGTTTAGCTCATATATTCGTGTATGTATATTGTAAAATTGCACAGCACATATAGTAAAACTGTAAACATTGTACGTTTTGCAATGCCTTTGCCATGTTTATTGATTAAAACCAGCACAATCTAGACAATTTTCAATCAAACGATGAAAAAACAAATTGTAGCAACCGAATGCATTCGATTGCTCTATGAATTTGTTTTTTTTTTTTTACAAAACGAATGAAGTAAAAAAAAAAAAAAAAAAAATATGGATACACAAACAGTGAGCAGTGTGATTACGGTGACTGAATCAAATATACACATATGAATAGCGCCTAGATCTGTTCAAATAGTTGAATGACTGTTGAAAGCTGTAATTTATGAATTGCATGATCGTTGCGTATGTGTTTCGTTTTGTTTTTTTTTTTTTTCGTTATTCATGTCTTATGTCTATTCAACAGATAGAGATAGCTGTGTGAATATTTGAAATGTGTATCCAAAAGCTGGAATATCCATTTTAAGTTTAATATCAAAGTCAAAATTACATTGAATTTATCGATTCAATGGATATTTGTGCACAATTGCACGATGTTTGTCATACATTTTGCATTAGTCTTTTGATCAATGTGCTTGTCGCTTGTGTCCGGTTTAAAATACCGTTTACCATGCCAATTACCGGTTCAAATGCAAGACCAAATGTTCAAGAGAAAAGTGGGAAAAATGAAAAGATCAACTCAAATATGTTGTGTATTTTTATCGTATTTACAATTTAATCATTTTTTTCTTATTTTTTTTTTTTAACTTCGATCGATTATTATGAGCGTGACGAATGTCTTTACTTTTGCATCGAAAAGAAGAAGAAAAAGAAGAAGAAGAAGAAAAAGAAGAAGAAGAAGAAAAAGAAGAAGAAGAAGACGACGACGATGACAGAATGAAAAAAATACAGAAATATATTTGAACGAACGGAAAAAACACACATGGGATTTAAGTTTAATAATTTTTCAACCATTTATACGTGTCGTTTTATAGTCAATTTTATGCGTTTATGAACAATGACCGTACTTCACTTCGGCCACATGGCAACAATTCAATGACAAAGTTGGCTGCACATTTTTTCTTATCTTGTGTCACTTCGTTGGTCGTTGGTGTGTTGTTATATTTTTCTTTTTTTTTTTTTCTTTTTTTCATTTGTTCTTCATTTGAAGTTCAAAATATGAATGCAGATAGCACTTTACCAGTCACCGAGGCTCATATTTATTTATCGAATTGTCTAGAAATACTAGTCATTTTTTTTTCTTCTTTTGAAATTCATATGCTATTTAAAAGTGGGGAAAAAAAATTGTTCTGTGTAAATTGCGCACTGAATATGTGTAGCCATGGCAAAGCCGATCGAGTTCATTGATGTCACTTATTATTCTTCTACGTTTTGTATTTTTCAAAGTGCGATTTTCTTTCCATTACTTATGTTGTCTCGGTGGGGCCAGTGCCCCGCATGCTTAAGCCTGAATTATTGCAAATCGATGATGAATAAAACAAACGAACGGAATACACATAACCTTGGTAATAAAATGATCGATTTGTTAGAGATAACATATTGCAAGTTCATCTGACAACCAAGGATGAAATATTTTGTAATTTGCAATTTTTAAATAAAATACATTTTTTACCTCAACCAGCGATTATGCATTTTCTTCATTTAATGAGGCAAGAAAAAAAAACACAACCGAACCTTTTTCGTTGCCAGAAACACTTTATTTTAACTAATACATTCTGAATAAGATTTTACCTATTTCAACATTCAATTCACGTCAACATATATGCATTTTTATCTTGAGCATAAATCAGCGCTTAACAAACAACGGAAATTGCATACATGGCTAATTTTTTTTTTTTTTTTTTTTTTCTTGGGTGTTTACTGTTTTCATTTTCTCATGATGTACCCAGATTTCCCAGAGAATAACTGAGAGTAGTAACTAGAAAGAGCGAAAAATTTTGAAAGAAATCAAAAGCGAATGGGAGATCGATAGAGAGTTTAAGTGAGAGCGAAAGAGAGAGAATGAGAGAGAGAGAGAGAGAGAGAGAGAGAAGCATGAAACTCTTTTGACATTTGTAAAAAAAAATACCATGAAAATAACAAAAAAAGCGAAGCCAATTTTCTGAATTCGCCACATGAATAAAATGCGATGACAAGCTAATGCACAATAACGATCATGAGCGTGGCCCAATTGCATGGAAATTAACCGAAGAATTCCGTTTTTTATTTCTTTGCTGTATGTGAACAAAGCGCACAAATTGTCTATATAATTCAATTGGATAATAAAGGCCTGTCGAAAAGATGCATATCGTATTACAGGCAATTTGGGTTCAAATTGAACCATTCAATGCATAAATATGTGCAAGAGTAAGAGAATGAAGTAAAACTGCACAAAATAATAATTTAATGGTTTAAACTGTTGTTAATTTCGACATTTTCAATTAGCCTCTCTATTAAGATTGATGTTTTGATTTTGCACAGACACACACACACACAGAGAGAGAGAGAGAGAGAGAGAGAGAGAGAGAGAGAGAGGGAGAGAGAGAGAGAGATCAACAAACCATACAAAAGTAAATACTAGATATTTAGCGTTCTATGCGTATGAGCAAATGCAATGAATGTTGAAACATTGGTAAATTCGTCGCACATTGCAAAATAATTGACCAAATTTGTTGATCCTCTCACAATATTCACAAATAGCAAAAGAAGAAGAAAAACGTTTGACTGTTGAATGAAGTTAAGAGTGGCAATAAATGTGCCGCAAGCTTCTCAGAATGCTTTGGGCAATCAATAGCAATGACCTGATTTGCAATACACACACACGCACACACACACACACACAAGAGAGAGAGAGAGAGAGAGAGAGAGAGAGAGAGAGAGAGAGAGAGAGAGAGAGAGAGAGAGAGAGAGAGAGAGAGAGAGAGAGAGTGAGAGAGAGAGAGAGAGAGAGAGAGAAAGCGAGAGAGAGAGAGAGAGAGAGAGAGAGAGAGAGAGAGAATCACATTCAACCACAGGCAATCATTCACATGTACAAAGCATACAATTAAGTACATTACTCATTACTTATCATTTCACATCGGCACATTCAACTTCGAATGAGCGAAGATACGGACACAACATCATCATCGTCGTCGTTATTTTTGCTGTCGCACCAAAAAGTACGATTGAGATTTAATATGCGGCAAACATGTTTCACCACTTGGCAACAATGTAAATATCGTAAAAATGTAGGTATTCGGGCCATTAAAACGATAACAGCAAAACTGACGAACCATAAAGATCAAGTGGCATTTTTTTTTTTTAAAATTTCAACATCGAATCTTTTAATCAATTCTAAGTACATCAGCACACATCAATTCAACGTTTAAGAAACACAAGTGATTGATTTATTAAAAAAAAAAAAACAAAATCTGCCCCTTTGAACATACTCAAATGGCGCGAATGTTTGCTTTTTGTACGGATTTTGTTTTCACACGTCATCGTCATTTCAACAATAACGACAGTTGGAATGAAGGAAAAAACACACAAAAAGAAAAAAAAAATCTAATTTGATTCTGTAGCATATGTGATGTGCGTTTTTTTAAGTCATTGATTAAGTGCGATTAATCTGTTTATGTGAATGAGATTCAACTACAAAATCCTTTTATATGGGATTTAGTGATAATTTTAGTTCTTCTGGACTATTCACCGGCGATTTAGCTTCGAAAATAGACATTTTTCATCATTTTGTGTAATTTTTTTCATTAACTGTCTCGGTTTTTTAAAAAAAAATGTGTCTTTTTTTAAATAGACAAATTATTCTGCAAAATAATCATGAAATAAATCATATTCTTGTCATTGTATTGAGTTGTACAGATTGTTTGTTTTCATGTATGTCAAGACACTAACTAAAAGACCGTACAATAAGGGAATGCAGAAATAAACCAATGTGAATGACGTATTTTAAATGAAGATTTCAGTGAAGATGGACAGCATTTTAAATAAGATTTACTTTTAATTGTCGAAAAGTGCTTGAAATTTTATTTATACCATAAGAATGATTTTAGTTTTTTCCTCTTCTTTTTCGTTTCTAATCGTTGATTGGGAATTCAAAAAAAAAAAAAAAAGAAAAAAAAATCTAAATTTAGCGTATAATCGTGGGTAATTTTTTACGGCAAAAATTATTCTACCTTTAAATTTGTGATTTGCACTGTGCAATACATACCATGAATAAATACCTGAAATATTTGTGATTTAATGTGACTTTCCCATGGAACTGTTTTTTGTTGTTGTTGTTGTTGTTGTTGTTGTTGTTGTCGTCGAATGATATTTATTTCAATGGTTTTTTTTTCGATTTTGTTGGAATTTTGATAGTTCTTTTAAATGAAGATAATCAAACAAGAAGGAGGTACAGAGGGAAAGGGATGCCCTTCAAAGGGCATACAACACAGTAGAAGGCATATAGGTGTAAGACACAAAAGTCTTTTGTCAAAAGAAAGCATACAGGCGTAGGAAACAGTGTTACGACTCAGTGAAAGAGAAAGGAAGAGACTAAGAGTATGAAAAAGTAAAAACATGAGGAAGAGTGAGCGAGATGGATGAAAAGATAGAGAATGAGAAAGAAAAAAAAAAATGTTTTCATAAGACCAGTGAAAAATGGGCAAAACACATGAATTCTCCAGATTGTGAAATAAAGCCAGAAAACAAACTGAATACAATGTTTCCATCGGCCACTGAGAGTTAATTAAAAGAATGCGTTCAATGTTACTAACCGGCATTTAGACATTTTTTTTTTTTTTTTGTTCGTTTGACTTATTTAAAAATAATAAAAAAAATGAACTGTTACTAATTACATTGCGTAAATCAAAGTATTTTTTCCATAAATATTACAAGTGAATGAAATACAAATTACCACAGCATTTTTGTTTTTTTTTTTTTTTTTTTTTTTTTTGTATCGAACTAATGGCCGCAAGAGAATTTCGGCTAATATTCAAGTAATAATTCAATGCTGGATTGGTGAATTATTTTCTTTTGATTTTATGTCTGATTCAATGGATATTGTCTATTAAACAGATGGAGCCCTTGACCAACACAATCGAAACACATTCTTTGCCCGAACCGCGTGTTGAATTGCGGTTGTTTACAGAACAATACATGGTTAATCTTTTCAAATTTATTTTTTATTTTTTATTTTTTTTTTTTTTTTTCAATTCAATCATTTTTTTTGTTTTGTTATTGTTGTTGGTGTGATTCATTCACGTATGAATAAGAATTATTTCACCACACATTGATTTAAAATGGAAAATGATTCATAACAATTATTAATTTCAAAGAAATATTATTCGATTTAATTGCTATTTCTTCATTTTACAAAGCAATATTTCATTTGAAACAATTTTATTACAAATGCTTTGATTTTTGAATACATTTAAATTTTTTTTTTTTTCCATTTTCCTTTGATTATTTCAATTTTTTTTTATCGAAATTTTTCCAAAAATTCTCAACTGATTGTTCAGAATTAAATTCCAACAAATATCGATAATTATCTCAAATGTTCTTCAAATGCTGGAAATTTGTTCGAATTTTTTAAATTTTTCTCAATTTTCTCGCTTTCTTCTTTTTCTTCCATTTTCTTCTTCAATTCTAAATAAAATTTGTAAATTTGACCCAATGCATGAACGTAGAAAAAGACACTTAAAACCATGGAAATACACATGAAATATTGTTTTTTTTTTTTTTTTTTTTTAATTTCGCATTCACTTAAGCGAGAATTGTCAATGTTGTCATTGTGTGTAAAAACGATTTGTAAAATTATTCCCCGTTTAATTGCGTCGAAAGCATAAAAAGATCAAGCCACTCACGTAGTGTGACTACTTATACTGAAGAAAAAAAAAAAAACAAATTTTAAACAAGAACATAATTTCGTAACTCAAGAAGAGATTTCTTTTTAGAAATCCAGATTCACTAGCATTTTTATTTATTTCTTCACCGTTTTGGCTTTCGAATCGGTTTCGCAATTCTAGAATGAAAAAAAAAAAACGAAACAAAATAAATGAAGAATGTTGAATTTATTGAATTGTAGATCAGTGCGTAGAAAAAGTAGGAAAAATATCGTTGAAAAAGAAAATCAAAAATGAAAAAAAAAAAAAAAAAAAAAAAATTCGACTAACTAAACATGGGAATTGACCGGTTGATGGTTAATTAAAATCCATGTACAATGTACATACAATTTCAGCAATCGCATTTTACTACGAGCGATTTTTGTTTTTTCTTTTTTTTCGTATGAGAAATGTCTTAGCAATTTGACGATACGTGCTCACACGGCTGTTGTTGTTTTGTTTTGTTTTGTTTTGTTTTTCTTTTCTTTTCTTCTCTTTGGTTAGTTGTTTGTGTTCCATTCACGCTCGTTCTCTCGATGAAAGCGCGCAAAATATCGTAATTTCATGTTCAATTAAGAGTCTTTTTTTTTTTTTTTTTGTCAGTATTTTCAAAGGCGTATGAGTGAGTGTGAGTGTTGATATTGTTGTTCCGTTTCTTTCATTCAATGTTTTTTTCCATGTACAATTCCATTTAATTGAGATGGCATGCTCATTGCAAACAGTAAAAAGATAGTAGTATGAAGAAAAAAAAAACAACAACAACAATATTGTGTTGTTAAGCTGCTCTTTTCACGGTCGCATGGTCTCGACAAAAATTGGGTTAAGAGTCAGGGATCGTCTTGCTTACAAAAATAGCATGCATCAAACATATTATTATTTCTTTGCATTTTGTAACCGATAAATGACGCACAAACACAATTCATTTTAATAAATACCACATTTCACTCTTTTTACATTGAATTTTTTTGCCAATTCATCATCTTTAATCAATTGTTTTGCTCTTCTTTTTTTTTTTTTTTTCTTTTTTTGGTTTCATTATAGATAGAGCATTTTGCGAAGCGCTAAACTACGCATGGTGAAAAAGCGAAAGGAGTTACACCGCTGGTGGACATGAATTTGCATCGCAAAACAGTACGAAATTCATGATTTTCACTTAACCGACCGAAGGAATACAATTTTTCCAAAAAAAAGAAAAAAAAAACCAAATGTTAGCTGCGCTTAGAGCCACATTTCTCTTTAAGTCGGATATTTGAATAGAGACACAAGACACAAGACACAAGCCAGTGGAAACGAAACAATTAACAAGAACAAGATACCAAATTTACTCTTTTTTTTTTTGTCTTTTTTAATTCGTAACGAACTAAAACTATTGTCAAAATGACTGTGGTCTCGAAATATTTGGACGAAGCAATTGTGCGATATGAAAAGATGGGCTTTTCAAAACAAGCTCTATCCAAAGGCATTGTAACAATTGCAATTGGTGCCTATGTTGCACACATTTCATATCCATATTTAAATAAATTAATAAAAGCAGCCAATTTGGCACCAGTACTATCGGAAACAGCCAGCACATCAGATGATGATGATTCTGATACAGATTTTGACAGTGAATCGGATGATTATGAAAGCGCAATTGAAAGCAATAATATTAATTGCAATAAAATCAAAAGCAACGGCAGTGTTGTTTGCAAAGCTAAACAAAATGATAAAAGTGGCAATGATGCAAATCGTAAGTTTATCGATTTTATTTTTCTAATTTTTACATCGGTCGATGTTTTTTTTTTTTTCATCTTAAATGTTCATCGTTCTTTTAATACTTTTTTATTACCTTCAATCTCAGCATGATCTTTGCTCTTTTTTTTTTATTCTTTCTGAACTCATTCTTTACTATTTTTATAATGATATATGCATTGACGATTCAAGAGCAACTAGAAATTCCTTTAAAATCACTAGGAAATGGAGAATTTCAATTTATATCAATTATTATCATTTTTTTTTTTTTTTTTTTTCTGTCTCATTGTTCATTTTGTTAATTAAATATTTTTCTCATCATTTTTTTTTTTTTTTTTTGTTAAATAAAAATTTCAATTAATTTCCAGTTGTCGATGGAGCAACAAATCTCGATGCAGATGATAATTTAGATAACGATGAAATGGCACGTGGTGTTGACACAGAAACAAATGATCGTTTGAATGTACCAACGGTTAAACGAAAACGAAAACATTCAAAAGTCATAAAGCAACAAATAAAACAAGCGGAAAAATTTCTAGCACAAGCGACACAAGAGCGTAAAAAATCTGAACAAGTGGGCAATTTATCGTTTACGCAAATGGAAGAGCGTCGAATAGGCTTGAATTTAGAATTTTTATTTAAATTAAAACGTTTATTGCATATTATGATACCGAAAATATGGTGCCGTGAAATTGGCATTTTAGGTGTTCATACTGCATGTTTAATATCCCGTACATTTTTAAGCATCTATGTAGCCGCTATTGAAGGTTCAATTGTTAAATTTATTGTGCGACGTGACTTACGACAATTTATTATTGGACTTATGAAATGGTTTAGCATTGCAATACCAGCCACATTTATCAATTCAATGATTCGCTATTTAGAAAATAAATTAGCATTATCGTTTAGGTTTGTATATGTTATATATTCATTTGACGGATTTCAGCATTATTATCAATTGGCATCATTGGTTCTGACATTGTCGAGGATTAATTACAATTAAAAATAAATATTTAACCAAGAAGATGATTCCCGGAAGTAAAGGTGCCAAACGGACGGAATGTCCGTCATTTTTAACCGTCCGTCAATCCGTTCAGTCGGAACGGATGGACAACGTAATTTACGTGAGCTCTGAATGGACTGACGGACGGGCGACGGAATTTTTGCGAGCATTGAACGGACGGACGAGCGACAGAATTTTTGCGAGCATTGACGCGTTCAATTGGTAGTTCCATTGAACGGACAATGACATTTTCGAAAGCTCTGAACGGAAGGACTGGCGGACAAACACCTTGTCCGTTGACACCTTTTTTAAAACTTTTTACACTTTTTTCGAAATTTTTTCAACATTTTTCGAAATCTTTTGAAAATTCTTGTAAAAAATCTTGAAAAATATTGTTAAGAGGTCGCAAAAATTTCTTTGTATGTCCGTCCGTTCAGAGCTCGCAAAAGTTTCGTTGTCTGTCTGTCCGTTCAGTGCTGAACAGACGGACGGATGGACAAGTTGTTGTCCGTTAACACCTTTACCCGGAAGTAATTGACATGGGGCCAACAACCAAAATAATGATTCCTCTAATAGATTAAATTCTCAAAATTAATGAGAACTCTAGAAGAGCACAAAAAAAAAAAAAATATTGAAAGGGTTCCCATCTCGTTAGAGTATCCCACATCTTCAAATGATTCTACCGCGTTAACGGAATCCAATGTTGGAACCCAATGACTTTTATAATTATAACAACACATTTTTCATGTATTTTTTTTTAACGATGCATTTCCATGTTTTTGGTTTTTCATTTTTCATTCACAGAACACGATTGGTGAATCATTCGTACAAATTGTATTTTAAAAATCAAACTTATTATCGGGTAGCAAATTTAGATGGTCGTATTGAAAATGCAGATCATCGGTAAGTATAATTATTATCCATAAAAATTAAATCAATTTTAATCCATGTGAAATTTTGCAAATAAATAATTATTATTTAATGATTTTTCATTTTATTTAGATTAACTGAAGATATATCAGTGTTTACAAGTTCAATTGCACATTTATATAGCCATTTAACAAAGCCATGCTTTGATTTAATGCTAATTGGATTGGCATTAATGCGTTCATCACGAAAGATGCGTGCAAATATTGTGACTGGACCGGCATTGGCATTTGTTGTTATATCAGCAACAGCATTAATATTGCGACAACTTTCACCAAAATTTGGCCAATTGGTTGCTGAAGAAGCAACACGTTATGGTTATTTACGGCATGTACATTCACGTGTCATTACAAATGCCGAAGAGATTGCATTCTATGGTGGTCAACGTGTTGAATTGATGCAATTACGTGAGGCATTCCGTCGACTCACGAATCAAATGAATATCATTTATACGCAACGCTTATGGTTTGTAATGCTTGAGCAATTTTTTATGAAATATGTATGGTCGGGCACTGGTATGATTATGATTTCGTTGCCAGTTTTAATGAGCAATCAACAACAATATCAACAGCAACAGCAACAGCAACAGCAACCGCAACAATCACATTCAGCTATTGCAACGGATGATGGCATCAGTGAACGAACTCAATACTTGACAACAGCACGAAATCTATTGATTTCCGGTGCTGATGCAATTGAACGTTTAATGTCATCATATAAAGAGATTGTTGCATTGGCCGGTTATACGTATCGTGTGGCTGGCATGCTTGAAGTTTTTGATGATACAGCACATGGTCGTTATCATAAAGTAATGATGGCTGAAGGTCGTAATAATGCTGGCATTCTTGAATTTCGTAATGGTCAACCGGTGACTAAAGGCCGTATTATTGTCAATTCAGATCCAAATGATCGATCAATTTCACTACATAATGTACCAGTTGTAACACCAAATTGTGACATTGTTGTACCAAGTCTTACATTACGCATTGAACCGGGCATGCATCTTTTAATAACTGGCCCAAATGGTTGCGGTAAATCATCATTATTTCGAATTGTAAATGGTTTATGGCCAATTTATGGCGGTGAATTATTCATTCCGAAACCAATTGTTGGAAAACCAAGCATGTTTTACATTCCACAACGACCATATTTAACAATTGGCAATTTACGCGATCAAATCATTTATCCAGATACGGTTGATGATATGCTTATGAAAAATTATACCGAAGAAATGCTATATGATATTATGAAAACTGTTGCACTTGAACACATCGTGGCTAGGTAAATTCCATTAATCAAATAATTTTCATGCAGTTTTTTATTCATTGTCTCTTTGACAATCCGTCTTTTTTTTGTTTTTTTTTTTTTGTTTTTCGATTAACAGAGACAGCTTCGATGTTGTCCGAGATTGGAAAGACATTTTATCGGGAGGAGAGAAGCAACGAATGGCCATCGCTAGATTATTTTATCATAGGTAAAAACCAAATTTGTTATTCATTCTCACTGAATTTGTTCCGATGCAAGTGAAAACAAAAAAAAAAAAAAAATTTGTTTTGTTTTTCATTAAATTCATTCCATTTATATTAAGAATTGTTGTCAATTTAATTTATCGCAACTAAAATGTTGTTTGAATTGTAGGCCACAATACGCTTTGCTGGACGAATGTACAAGTGCAGTATCGATCGATGTAGAGAGTTCAATTTATGAAGCTGCTAAAACTGCTGGCATCACTCTATTGACCATCACACATCGACCGACACTTTGGTAAGTAAAAAGAATTGCATCATAAATGCAATTCAATGTGATGATTCGATACATTGATTCCATTACGATGAATCATTATATCGATTCAAAACGAACACAATAAACATTAAACGTCATTCTAACTTAAATTCATTTTTTTTTTTCTCATTTTTTTTTTTAATTTTAGGAAATTCCACACGCATATATTGCAATTTGATGGGCAAGGTGGTTGGGATTTCAAGCCGTTGTCTGAAAACGATACTCAACAAAAGGTTCCTTTGATTAAGAAGCAATAAAATACACAAACAAATTTTTACCGTGATATGAAATGATAAAAAAAGAAAATTTCGAAGGCGAAATTTTTGGAAAAAAAAAAAAAACGAATTACATTTACGACAACACAGTCAAAATTCAATTAAGTATACAAAAATACTGTTTAGTGTTAGACATTTGTAATGGTATTTTGTGAAAAAAAAAAAAAAAAAAAAAAATTGTATGTAATTATTAAATAAAATGATGGTTATGTCTTGACTTTCAGTAAATTTTTTCGCATTTTTTTGTTTTTTTTTTTGTTTTTGGAAAAAATGTGCGTTATTTTGATGGATTTTTGAAAATCATTTTGTTCATTTGCTTTTCGTAATTCGAATTTATATTTTCAAAGTGAAAAAGTGTTTGGCCCAGTTCATAACACTTGAAGCTACATTAGCAGCGCCCTGAATAGCCATAATTTCTTCAAATGTCTTCAATTAACACTTTTCAAGTTGAATAATTTAAATTACATTTTAATTCGAATCTAATTGAGCAATTTGCTTTTGAAAATGAAGATATTTTACAACAATTTTTCCTAATGAATCGTACTTTTCAATCGAAATTTCAAGGGAAAAGAAGTATGAACAGAAAAAAAAAAAAATTGAGCAATTTGATGCAGCAATCATACTTATTCTTGCATTAAAACTATGGAATGGAATGATTTATTTGGTGAAAATGTACGCTTAGCATCTGAGGCACTTTGATAATTCATATTCAATTTGACACTATGCTTGGTACAATGCTTGGTAAAATGCACATTCTCATCTAATACTAATGATTACAATGCATGATTTTTTTTTTACATCAAAATCAGTGCTCAATGTTCACATGTTCAAAACACAAAAGATCACATATACACATATTATGGCATGATATTTTGGTATGCATTTGTAACCGACACGTGATGTATTTATTTGCAAAACATTTCCATGAAATCATTTGTTTAAAACCGTCATTCATTAAAACTTCAATTGGAATTGGCAATTTGATGTCTTAATCAAGCAATGATAATTTTGATTTATTTGCTTGAAATTATGTTTTCATGAGATTTATTCGTTGATATCAAAGTAGATATCTCAAGTATACAAAATAAATTATCAAAAACAAAAACAAAAGAAAAAAAAAAAAACAAAACAAATTGACAAAATACTCATTTATCTCACGTTTTAAACTTAGATATCAATGCAAATCACACTTTGGACAAGTTTAATTAAAAACAATTTATTCCAATATAAACTGCACTTGATTGAATAAAATTATTAGTTTTCGTTTTCTCCGCCAAGACTTTGTGAGCTCAACTGAAGAGAAATCATTTCAAAAATTCAATTTTCACATAAAAGCAACATTGTGTTTATTTGTTTTCAAAAAAAATTACTTTCCGTCGCGGTTTTGCAAAAAGTTTTGCCTGACTACATAAAGCGTTTGTGAATAGAAAAACTTAAGTTTTTTTTAAACAAATTTCGAATTTAAAATTTGTTTTTCTTCATCAAAAAAAAAAAAAAAAAAAACAAAAAAACGAAAAAAAAACAAATGTTCACAATAAAAATGCAATTTTTTTACATGCTGATTGTAATCATCGGACTAACAAGTGGCTTAGCAGATCGAGCGGCCACTTACAAAGAATATAAAATTTTGCATACACCACAAAAGAACGGTGGTACTGCTAATTCGGACATTGAATATTATCTAACAACATTGGAACGGTTTGACAAATCGCTTGCAGAAGTCGAAGAAATAAGAGATTTATACAAAGATTTGCTACGAAATGTGTTTGGTTTAACATTCACCACAACATCTACAGAACGAATTGAACCGTTAGGCCTACCAAGGAAAGGTGCCGAAGATTGGGTCAGAGAACCATTTCGACAACATTTTACGAAGCAAAGAAAAACTATTTAGTATTGAATTAATAAAAATTTAGAAAAAATATTTTATTGAGAAATATTAAGTAAAATTTAGAACATTCGCGCAAACTTTTCAACACAAACTAATAAAATTTCTTTTTAAAATTCTTTCTTTCATTTTGTTGTTTTTTTTTTTCTTTATTTTCAAACCAATTTTTATTTTTCAGATTTAGTTCACGTAACGATTTGTTCATTTTCTCACATTTTTTTCCATCTTTTTCGAGATAATAATTTTTGGTCTAACTTCGACACAGCAAAAATTACAGCCGAAATATATTCATTATAATTGGTTTTTAGATTTTCTAAAAAAAGAAATAAATATGAGTTTTTTTTTGCAATCGTTTAAACTGAAAAATCAATATTTTCACCTCGATTTTCCGATGGAATGAAATATCCCAAAAAAATGTTCATGCTGTGTTGTTTCTCCGTATCGCTGAATGTGTTCGAGTAATAACGTGAGAGCGTCTATTTTGGGGAAGAGATGGAAAAATTGGAAAAAAATGTGAATATTATGAAAACGATTTTCAAAAGAAACTAAAAGATGGAGAAGGATCCTAAAAAGGTGAAAAGAACCACAAAAATGTGAAAAGAACACAAAAAAGTATCCAAAATCAATGTAAAATTGCCTGCATAAAATCATTCCCTTGTGATGTCCAAGCAGCCATCTTTCTATAGGTTTTAATTCGATGCACGAGCTGAGAACCACCATACTGCAAGGCCAATGTATCACCGTGATCATTAGAAAATTAATAATGTTAAGATTCAATGAAAAATGTCAAAAAATGAAAAGTTAAAAAACAATTCAAAAGCGAAAAATTGACAAAAGAAAACTAATCTCTGGCCAACGTCATCATAATTCACCTTCATATAAACTCTCAAGCATTGTAACACAATCTGAGTCAAATTCAAGTTTTGGTGGAGCTTTAAGAAATCCAAGCCGATGCAATTGATGTGCCAATGCTGTTTTTCCAATAGCAAATTGTGCTGTATTTGTTCTGTCTAAACAATCAACACAATTTACCTTAAGGGAGAAAAAAAAAAAAAAAAAAAAAAAATTAAATATCGACTAAATGTTGTAAATATATTAATATTTGAAAAAGGTTCTTTCGCCCATAGAATTTACCCGAACAATGCCCGTTTGAAATGAAACGTCATTTGAATCTTTGAAAAAAAGACCCATTTTTTGTACAAAATTCTCTGCAAACGCCAAACTACTCATAACATTGCCGTCATGGCTCTTTTTAGCCATATCAAAATGATGATATTTGATGCGATGTTGTGGCGGTAAAAATTGATTGAGATAATTAATCGATGTGGTCATATCAGCTGTAAGAATACTTTCATGTCGTCGTTTTTCGCGTTTTTTCACCAAATTCAAAATAATAATTGGCGCTCCAAAATGAAAAAGTAATCGACTGTAGTGTTTTCCGGGCGTTGTTGCATATGGATCCGATAAATCTAAGGATATTGGTGGTTTTGGCACCTAGGTGATTAACAATAAAAAAATTAAATAATAAATAAAATATTGTAAATATGATGATGATTTTTGATACCATTTTACTTATATCTTGTGACCAATGCGATGGTATTGATCCTCGCATTTGTGTAAAACTACACATTCGATGTCCATCAACGACAATTTGTTCAGATTCTACTTCATTTGCAACGTCACCGGCAAAATTGGCACCTCTTTTCAAAAATCTTGTACCAGCAAAACGAGTACTTCGACGTGCAAGCAAACAAACATACACTGAACGTCCAAATATACTAATATTCGACTGTGATACAAAACCATGAATCACCTCCAATAACCAATCACGATTCAAAATCACAGACATTGGCTTCAACAAATGACTATTCCAAACGAATCGCTTTCGTGAAACACTTCGAATTGCATATTCGACTTTTTCATTTCGATCATTTCTCTGAAAAAAAAAAAAAAATGGAAAATGTGACAAAATCAATAAATCGATTTGATCAGAATTTTCTCCTTGGAATCTAATGTAAAAATTCAATCATTTTCATTAAAAAAACGCGTATTGAAAGATGTTTTTATTTTTTTTTTTTTTAGTTGAAATGTGCTGATAACTTATACTGTCACTAATTCAGCAACAGCTGACAATCATTTTTCAATTGAAAACAGAAACAAAAAAAAAAAAAAAAAAATATGAAAAAAATACACAAAATTATCTCAAAACAATGAATAACAGTACCAATATCTCTTTTCATTCTGTAAATAGTGCCATTCAAAAAGTTGCCTTATATGAAACGAAAACGGTAATTGTGCATAGCATATGCACAAAGAGGCACTTTTTTCATGAGAAAACTAAAAAAATGAATTAAATCGTTTATTTTTTTTATCAAATTAGCGATTATTGTTGGTCGGTAGCAATGACCGTGAATCAAAGTTTCGTTGCTTGGACATTGATCGAACATCAGTTAATGAGTTAAAACATGAGTATCCAAATGAATATGATGCCAGAGGTATTCGAACATTGGTTGGCACATTGGGCCAGTGTAAGGTAAGCATATCCATTTGATATGAAATTCATTAAAAAAAAAAAAAAAAAAAAAAAAACCATTTCATTTACCTGGTGGAACTTGATAGCCTTGTGTAAACAATTTGAAATGATGAATCAATGCTTCCATTGATTCTTTCATTTCAGCACGAGTTGGTGGTGAAATCTTAGCATCATCTGTTCTAATTTCACCGGTAGGCATTTGATTCAAACATTGAACGATGATTCGCAATGATTGACGCATTTCTTCAATACGGCACAAATATCTACAGATTGAATTTAGTCCAAAAAGCAGTCAACTCATTATGCTATTGCTATAGTATTTGCTATTTGATAGGTCCTATTAAATAGTATCTAGTATGTGCTATTAGCATACTAATATTAATTATCATCAAAAATCAAACACCAATCATCAACTATCAATCACCATCATCATGGTTATCATTATCAAGATCACCGTTATCATCATCATCAGCAACAAGAAGATAGTTGATAATAATAGTATGCTAATAGCACATACTAGATACTATTTAATAGGACCTATTAAATAGCAAATCCTATAGCAATAGCATAATGAGTTGACTGCCAAAAAGAAAAAAAAAATCAACAAAAAATTAACACGGCCCAATGTCTCAACCACTTCAAAAAGTCTGTTATGGATTGCAATAATATTGTGTGCGATGTTTGTTTTTAATTTAAAATCAGTTTATTCGGATGTAATAAATTATCAAAAAAAAATTCCTCAAAAAAATTATTCATTTATTACGTACCTATTTATTTCAATACGTTTTCACATGATCGGTTATTATATGATTATTCTCACTATGGAAATGATCGTTGTGGTTTTACAAAATCACGAAGTGGTGTTGTTTCGGGTGTTGCTGCATTTTAAAATGAAAGAGATTTTTGGGTGAAAATTCGAAAATAATTAGGAAAATTCATGAAAAAACCAAGTTAAAAATTACCTTCAACAGCTGCCTCTGGTGGTGACGCGCCATTGCTTGTGTATTGTCCACTGTCTGGTATCGATTGAATATTATAGCTCTGTGACATAATTGGTGTTGGTGTTTGTGTAATGGCCATTGTATTTGTTGGTGGTGGTGTTGCTAATACAGCCGTACTCGGTGACCAAATGTTATCCCATTTGTTTGTAGTTTTAAATTTTTGCTTTGTACTTTGTGTTTCAGTCATTGCAATTGGTGCAAATGTATGTTTAAAATGATCGTTTGATAATAATTGATTGGACACAATTTGACCATACCTAGAGGTGAAATAAAACATGAAAATATCGATAATTATTGTAAATATAGTTCAAATATGCTGAATATCATAAATATTCTGAACATATTATTAGTCATATCTCATATGAAATGACTAAATTCTGTTCAAATTGTCGGCATACCATGGTGTTTCATGTTTTTCTTGGTCGCATTCTTGATTTCGAACAGACATATCGAGGGCAAATTTTTCACATTCCTGTACAATATCATGCGGTTCCATTTCTTTCCATCTCGCTTGATTTTTCTCCGATTCGGCATTCGAATATAACAGCATTGGATGGACACGTGTATTTTTCACCAATGGATTACACACTTTCATTGTTTTTTCAGTCATATGATCACGTAGATATGCCATAAAATTACATGGATACATGCCATATAATCGTTGAAACAGTCTTTCAATACCATTTTGTAAATAAACTGGTAAAATGAATTCGAAAAATTCGGAAAAAAATTATTAAGAAAAATTCCAAATTTATAAATTAAAATGAAAATTGTGGCACCTGGTTGATTGCCAATCAATTCTGGACTATTTGTTGATTTCCAATTGGCCAAAAATAGAAAAATTGTAAACAAATCTTGTAAATAATCTATCATCAATGCTGGTATTATTGGCAACAATATTATTATACAAAATAAACCGTGCAATGTTGTATTAATATTTCGTTCAGTTTTCACAATATTTAATATTTCACGGAATAGCCTATGATTGACCACTCGATATAGCCATGATGGATGCTTTTGTACAATTAACCAAAATAGTTTAAACGCTTGATTGCGTTTATCATTTGTATTTACCTAAAAAAAAAATAAAACAAAAGGAAAGAAAAAGAAATTGTCATGAAATCATCTGTAAGTCCACGTTTCAGAAAACCATTGAATAATTTGTAAATATTACAAATGTTGTCAATACTCACCCATTCTGATAATTTATCAAATATGTATGTGTCATGTGTTTGCGGTACTTTGACTAAAATTTCGACAATTTTTGAAGAATTTTGCATTGCAAAATGTTCCATCATACCGAAAACTAGCCAATTCTCTTTTGTTTGGCCCAGCAATTTAATAAGCTCATTTTTTGATTCTTCCACCAATATTGGATTATTTGATTCAAGATTTTTAAACAGCTCGCTCATTGTAATTCCTTCTAAATTTGCTGATGCTGTTTCAATGATTCTCGCCACGCGACGCCTTTTCTATTTTGATGATGAAAACTACACTCTTTCGCTACACTTATTTCGTTTTTTTTTTTAATTTTTTTTTTTGCCTTCTCCTTTGAACAAAAATACGAAAAATACGATCACAAAGAGCACATATAATTCAATAGTGTAAAAAAGAAATAATAATTGTCAAAAATGGTGCCCGTATTATGTGTCAATTGATGTAAGTAACTTGTACGTGTATGTGTGAATATTGTGTCAAGTCATACTGTCAAAACAACCTGACGTGACGGTTCTTTGCATTGCAGCGCACATTGTTTTGTTTACTTGAGTTTTTTAGTTCTTTCTAAACAAAAATACATTTAAAATTTCGTTTATTTTTCAATTTATATTGTTTAATTCGGATGAATTTCGTCAAAATAGTGCGGAATTTTTAATAAAAGCGGCTGGCCTTCTTCCAAATCAAAATTATACACACAAACTTCTTAAATCATATTACTTGTGCGTTTTTAACCTAAATTATTTTTGTTAAGAATATGTGCAATTATTGTGATTAATTTTTAAATTTTTTTTGATTGTTTTAGAACAAAATGTAAAAAATTGATGCAATTTAACGGTAATCAAACAAGCACATTCTTAAGCGATGAAGAAACGTGTCGAAAATGCTCTACACCATGGTGTGATACAAACTATTCATTGAGCATTGCACCAATAAAAACGACAAAACGTAAAGCAAAAAAAATTCACAAACAAATCGAAGACAAATCCAATCGAAAAAGTCATTTAGCTAGAAAATTGTCAAAAAGAGTTAACAACATTGTGGTATGCGAAAGAAATGTTATCTTTATGAATATTTTTGTACGAAAAAAGATTTAAAATTCCTAATAATTAATTATTTGGAATTCAATTTTTGAATTATTTTTGTAAATTATGTATTTTTTTTTTTTTATCTTTTCTTCAAGACGGTGAAATGTAATTTATGTAAAAACAAAAACCGAATTATTTTGTATAAAAAATCATCAGCTGATCGTAAATCAAAAAAATCAACTACAAATGTTATGGGTGTTATGGAAAACATTCAATCAAGTGGAATAGTGAACATAACCGAGCAGTCAACAACATCGAAGAAAAAACGAAAAAAAGATAAAAATGCTGGATTGCTTTTCACATTGAAGAAATCCGATGATCATAAAACGAAAAGTGTTGTCAATCTTTGCAAACAAACTGCAACTTTGAACATTCAACCAAAATCTCAACCCAAATCCAATAGTCAACAGAATCTGAATGCTCAACAAAAATCAAATAGTCAACAGAAACCGATTAATCCAAATCAAATGAAAAAATCGACGAACAAAAACTTAAATTCCAATACAAGCAAAAACAATACAAAACTTCCCAAAGGCGCGAAAGTAAAATCAAAGAACCACCACCAAAAATTACAAAACCACCACCACCAAAACGTAACAATCTACTCATGTTGGCCAATGCATTATATGGAATACGGTGGTGAATATGTTAAAGAACATTATGCGAGTAATCAATATTTTGCAACGTCTGCAATTATTCTTAATGAACCGAATCAAACATCAAACGAATCAGATTGTACAAATAATAAAATGGGAAACAGTGACACAATCTATATGGAATAAATTCAAAATTGTTTTCAATGAAAATGATGAATGAAAAAACGAAAATCCATTTTCAATTTTAGTTTCCGAACAGATTACGATTTACGTATATTTTCCATATTGTTCCATTGAAACTACATGGAAATTGAAATGCACGAACTTCATACTATATTTATCAATCGTCGACTGACGCCATTTTCAGTTGGTTATAAATTGTTAAAGCGTCTATATTGTAATCGTTGAAGCGTCAATTTATTGCATCTTTAAAAATCGATTAATCTCATCTTTAAAAATGACTGATCTAGTAGAGGATGCTTTCAACGCACTTAATACTTCATTTGAAGGCTTTCAACTTTGTTTCCAAAAATTCGATGAACTAAAAACTGCAATAGCAAAAGAAGATGAAAGCAGAAGTGATTTGTTAAAAAAACTAGAAAACTTAGAAAAATGTTCAGATGAAAGAGAAGAAAGAAACCGAAAAAAGTTTCAGTTATTGGAAAATAAGATTTTTGAATTGGAAAAGAAAGACAAAGAGAAAGATGAAAAAATTACAATACTGGAAAAAAAATACGCGTCGTTGAAAAAAAAATACACCGATTTGTCGCACGCAGTAAAACTACCGAAATGTGATGCGGGTGCAGGAAACAAATGTAATGCGGATACAGTTCCAACCTAGGGGCAATCATGTCCAACAAATCTTGCAAATCATGCGAGTCATTGAGATTCGTACGAATCTTCTACGAATCTCAGTTTGATGTTTGTGCTATTTACAATGTAATATTACTTAGGCTTTTACAGTGTGATGTGTACGCAAAAATATAAAATGGTATAACATATTAATTTAAAACGTGAATTTTATTTCAATATTTGTAGTGTGTTTGTGATTTTTAGGCAAATTTAATTTCGGAAATAGAAAAGATGTCTACAGAAGTTTTTCCACCTGATTTAAAGCAAATTTTGAAAGAATGTTGTTTCCACACCGAAACATCTTTGTTGCAATTGATACTGAAGTGATTGCCGACATTGAAAATTATGTAAATAGCAACAGAGAAATATTAAAATATGATTCGTGTAAATATGTACTGTGATTCGAATCTATACGAGTCTTTGCATGTAATTTATATAGGCGCATGTACGAATCTCTGTTACGCGTAACGAATCTTACGAGTCATTTTATGTATAGTATGAAAAAGATTCGAATCACAGAGATTTGTGCGAATCATTCAAGATTTTTATGGACATGAAAGCCCCTAGGTTCCAACCATCATACAATTTAAATGCACTAAGCCATGCTCGTAATTATGTTTTGTTTTATTTGATTTAGATCAGTTTTGGTCGGTCTTTGGAAATATTTAATCTAAACCGTTCATTGTATAAAAATGAAAAAAAAATGTGCTTATATGGAAAAATTTTTTTTTTCTCTATTGTATTTCAGTGATTCTATGAAAAAAAATGTTCAGCAAATTCGATTCAAAAAAGATATTCATGACGTTTTCAAAGATGCCACAAAAGAGGCTCGAAAATAATGGGCCCTTTTAGAACAACTAGTTGACAGCTGTCAAATAGTACTAATTTGGTACTAAATTTGAAATATCCAACAGATGGGGCTGTTCTACTACACCGATTTTTGTCGGCTCAGAGACACAATACTCGAGGAAAACTATCTAGGGGCTTTCATGTCCATAAAAATCTTGAATGATTCGCACAAATCTCTGTGATTCGAATCTTTTTCATACTATACATAAAATGACTCGTAAGATTCGTTACGCGTAACAGAGATTCGTACATGCGCCTATATAAATTACATGCAAAGACTCGTAGAGATTCGAATCACAGTACATATTTATACGAATCATATTTCAATATTTCTCTGTTGCTATTTACATAATTTTCAATGTCAGCAATCACTTCAGTATCAATTGTAACAAAGATGTTTCGGTGTGGAAACAACATTCTTTCAAAATTTGCTTTAAATCAGGTGGAAAAACTTCTGTAGAAATCTTTTCTATTTCCGAAATAAAAGAGCATAGTGCCGTTCTAGCCAACATAAAAAAGCTTCAATAAGCTCATTATTTGCCAATATAAGGCGCTACTAATATTGCTTTTTTTACACTAATTTTCCTCGTTAAAATGTTTTTCGTTTGAAAGAAATAAATTTAAATTCGAAATTGTGATAAAAAAAAACAAAAATAATTTTGAACAAAATACAAGACAAAAAAATATAAGTTTATCTTTCGAAAATTGCTTTTAAATGAAAAAAATAATATTTTGTTGCGTATATATATTTCTGCATATGACATTCCAGAAATTGTCAACATAACCTCACATTGTCGTGAATAAAAATTATTACAAAATAAATTATTCGACAAACTCCAAGCCATCATGATGGTTAATAAATAATTTCCAATAGCGGCTCACTTCAATATTTGTGCATTGAAGGGATTTTAGTTGTGAACAGACAAACCATATTTTTTTCAGTTTTCGTTTACTCTAAACAAAAAATAACAACCAAAAACATTAAAAAACATTTTTTTGGCCTGTTTGCAACTACATATTACTTTAATGCGACGATTTCTAAATTATTAAAGCAATATTAGTTGCAAACAGGCAAAATTGTTTTTCTATGTTTTTTGTTGTTAATTTTTGTTCAGACTAAACGAAAACTGAAAAAAAAAAAATTGTTTGTCTATTCACAACTAAAATCTCTTCAATGTTTCAGCATAAACACTATGCCGACTTTTTGCTTATTTAATGTATGACTCGGGTAGCGTATTGTAAAGCCCGATAACTTTTTATTTGGTCGTTTTGTGTTCCAACCCAAGTAAAATAATTTTTTTTTTTTAGTTTTCGGTCTTTTTTCCACATTTTTATTTAAAATAAATGAACAAAAAATAAAAATGTGGAAAAAAGACCGAAAACTGAAAAAAAAAAAAAAAATTAGTTTACTTGGATTCGAACACAAAACGACCAAATAAAAAGTTGTCACACTATCCACTAAGCTACAGAAGTCATACATTAAATAAGCAAAAAGTCGGCACTTCAATGTTTGTGCTGAAGCATTGAAGAGATTTTAGTTTTGAACAGACAAACAATTTTTTTTTTCAGTTTTCGTTTACTCTGAACAAAACAACAACAACCAAAAACATTAAAAAACATTTTTTTGGCCTGTTTGCAACTACATATTACTTTAATGCGACGATTTCTAAATTATTAAAGCAATATTAGTTGCAAACAGGCAAAATTGTTTTTCTATGTTTTTTGTTGTTAATTTTTGTTCAGACTAAACGAAAACTGAAAAAAAAAAATTGTTTGTCTATTCACAACTAAAATCTCTTCAATGTTTCAGCATAAACACTATGCCGACTTTTTGCTTATTTAATGTATGACTCGGGTAGCGTATTGTGAAGCCCGATAACTTTTTATTTGGTCGTTTTGTGTTCCAACCCAAGTAAAATAATTTTTTTTTTAGTTTTCGGTCTTTTTTCCACATTTTTATTTAAAATAAATGAACAAAAAATAAAAATGTGGAAAAAAGACCGAAAACTGAAAAAAAAAAAAAAAAATTAGTTTACTTGGATTCGAACACAAAACGACCAAATAAAAAGTTGTCACACTATCCACTAAGCTACAGAAGTCATACATTAAATAAGCAAAAAGTCGGCACTTCAATGTTTGTGCTGAAGCATTGAAGAGATTTTAGTTTTGAACAGACAAACAATTTTTTTTTTCAGTTTTCGTTTACTCTGAACAAAACAACAACAACCAAAAACATTAAAAAACATTTTTTTGGCCTGTTTGCAACTATATATTAATTTAATACGATGATTTTCAAATTATTAAAGTAATATGTAGTTTCAAACAGGCAAAATAATTGTTTTTTCAAGTTTTCTGTTTTTTTTTGAAAATGCCATTCATTTGCCATATATAAATTCACTTATTTTTTTTTTTTCAACAATCGTTGATTTAGATTTATTTCAGTCAATTGTTTTCTTCTTTTGTTGTCAAAAAAAAAAAAAAAAACTTAAATTGAGTTTTTTTCAACTGTAAAGTTTAGATATTTTTTGAAACAACTTACATCAAAATTGACACTTTGCACTCGTGAAATTGTGTGAACATTTCAATTTAATTGTTTATGCATTCAACAGATTTTTTTTTTACTAAATGATAATGAAAAATGTCTCAATGCATTGTGCTATGAATGTGTGTTTGGTTTTAATTTGTTCTTTTTTTTTTTGTTTTTTTTTTCTCATCTCATTTGTCTAATTAAAATTATTCAATCATATGACCAATGATCGTTTGACAGTTGACATATATTGATAAAATGCGCAATTCTATCATGTAATTGCGTTGAAATCATTTCATTTGAATCAGACGGTTTCAAAGTGCGTCTATAAAGTGTATACATTTTATTATTGATGCAGCCGGTTCAAAATAATTTGGCAAAATGGTATGTTGTTTGTAATCAGTGTAAAATGTTCGAAAAAAAACACGTGATTGTGTATCAATTTAGAGATAAAAAGGGGTCAATTCAATTCAATTATTATTATTTTCAATCAAACTAAAAATAATAATTGTTTGTTCTTTTAACTCTCAAAATACAGGAAAGTCTATACCGTGTGAGTGGCAAGTTTTTTTCAACACTGGAAGAATTATCGTTTAGTTTGTGTGAATTAAATGATAGCATTAAACGTGTTTTTATGCAGTGTCATCAATTGCATAAGCTAACAATACAATCGGATTCAAATTTAACTGGTTTATGTTGGGCCATGACTTGAAGAAATCACATTAATTATGAATTCAGACATTGATATTCGGCATTTATATACATTTTTTAAAATGAATCGCCAATTAAAATCGGTAAAAATTATACATTGCGGTGGTTGTATATTTGATAAAATTTTTCCACGAATTGCAAATAATATACCATTGCTGGAATCGTTAACCATTGAAGTGGATTATTTTCAAAATTTTTTCAAAAAATATTATGGCATTATTACGTTTAGAGCATTTACGTGAATTACAATTAAATTGTAGCATGTATTCGATTGCATCATTTATTGAATCATTGGCAGCCAAAGGGAAAATTGAAATTTTACATTTATCCGATGGTTTACTTAATGATAGTCTTATCGATACAATTGTAAAATGTAAAAAATTAACATCATTAAAATTATGCTCAATGTCAAGTGTACACAATCGATTTTTGGTTGAATTTGCAAAAAATTTACCAAAACTTGAGGATTTTTATGTTTCAAAATGTCAAACATTGAATGCAACTGGCGTTGTACAATTTGTAACATTGGCTCAATACTGCACATCCATAATTCAAGCGTTGAAATTGATGATAATTTCTTCCAAAGTTTGGTGACAATTTATCAAAAACGTGATACACGGCTTACACTTAGTCTAAGCAAAATGACTGCCAAAGTAACACCATCAGTTCTTGATGAATGTAAAAAATATGTGGAAATTATTCGAGCAAATGAATTCTTTTTGTACAATATATTTGGCGATGAATTTTCTGAAATTAGCACAGAGAGTGATTATGATAAGTGTTTTTTTTTTTTTTTTTTATTTCACCAAATGCATTTTGGCTTTTTTTCATTTGAATCAAAACAAAACAAAAAGAAAAAAATGAAGAATTTTCACAAGAAAAATTCGATTTGATTTTGTTTTGAAGTTTCAATTCTTATTTCCAACAATTTAGAATTTTTTTCTTTTTTTTTTTCTTTTAAATTAATTCTTCAAAGAAAAAATGTAAATTTTCTCATCATTTTTTTTTCCTTCCAAAAATTCCAGATTCAGATGATGATGATTTTGATTACGAAAACTATGATTCATATGATGATGATGATGCTTATTCCGATTTATTTGATTTCAATCCAAATCAATGGAATTTCTATTGATTGAATTCGCCCAACAATTGAAAATATGTTTATTATTATGAGAAAATCAATTAATTGTTAATTCATTCGAATTTGTTTAATGTTTTGCTTAAATTTATAGCAGAAACAAAACAAAAATTGCAAATATTGTGATAAATTCATACGAAAAAAGAAGAAAAAGAAAAAGAAAAACCGATTTGAAAATGAATTGAATAATTTGCAATTGGCTTTACCAAAATGTGAAATGTTTGTTCAACGTATGATCGAAAACGTGTTTTGGTATTGAACTTATGTTACTAAAGTGAAAAAAAAAAAATTAAATAAGAAATAGAAGTGAATAGATTCAAAATGTTGTCTAAAATCACCATTAAACAACATTCTTTGCGCTAAATTTTCTGCTTTTTTTCCTTTCAAATTTTTGTTTCTTCGCGGTAAATTGTATCAATTCATTTTCACCATATATTTTTGGTATTATTTCATGTGTTCATTAGAAAAACACACTGTTATTAATGACAAAACAACAAAAAAGATTATTGTATTATCAAATTCGTAAATTAATTACAGAAATTAAATAGAATTTATTTTTTAAGTGACAATTGTAATTTTACATAATTGACAAATCAAACGTTAACATAAATTTCTCTTCAATCTTATGAAAATTAATTCAACATCCTTTTTTTTAGTCGTATAAGCCGAACACGTTTGTACCTTGGTATCATAAACAATCATAATGTATTCGACAACCTAATAGATACCCTTCGCAATCTATTAGAATGCATTCATTTGTTATAATGTGACCGACACCATAGAACAGAGCATCAAAAACCAAAAACAAAACAACGATAACAACAGTAGCACATATTTCGGGTTATTAAAAGTTGGAATTCGCATTACATCATCAAATGAATATAGACGCGTTTTAATAATTTAATCGCATAAAGTACATCAATTGTCGATCGATATTCAATGTTGAAAAATAAACAAAAGTATCTTAACGACTATTCATTAGCCATCATCATAATGGCTCAGTGTTTTTCGAATAATTTATTTTGTCTTGGTTTTTTTCCCGACAATGTAAGGTTATGTTTCTGGAATGTCATATACAGAAATGTATATGCAATAAAGTATCATTTTTTTTTACTCAGAAGCACAACACTTTAAAGTGTTGTAGCACTTTAAGAAAGACAAACTCATATTTTTTTTGTCTCGTATTTTTTTCAGAATTATTTTAGTTTTTTATCACAATTTCGAATTCAATTTTTTTTTTCAAAACATAAATTAATATTACATTGTAAATAGCACAAACATCAAACTGAGATTCGTAGAAGATTCGTACGAATCTCAATGACTCGCATGATTTGCAAGATTTGTTGGACATGATTGCCCCTAGAAAACTATTACTTCAAAAGGATTATAATGATTTAATGCGTTTTTTTATTATTTTGTTATTATAAAGGATTTTGCAATTGAAAAGATTTTTAAAAATACAGAATAAAGATGTGTCATTTTGTTCTCTTTTTATTGACACGCCATCTGGAAAGAAACTGCGCAGCAAAATAGCAACAAAAAAAACAAGCAATTTGCGCAATACAACAAATGTTACCGAACATTCTAGTTCAATTCGTTGTCACTAGACATATTAATTACGGTATAGATGGCGCTTCAATCGCGGATTTTATAAGACTTCTCGAACATGTTTGGAAATGTTTTCCTTTTTTTGAGTCATTTGTTCATTTGCTGCGCAATAACTTCATCCATGCTGTATTTCCACTGTACAGTTCCCCTGTATCAGGTTCTTATTGGTCAATTCTGGTGAGAGAAATTCAAAGTCGTCAATGAATTACAATTATTTTGTGAAATATATATAAGAAAAAATGCATTTTCAATTACTCTACTTATTCAAACACATAATAAGTGCTTTAATTTGAAGTGTTTTTTTTTATTTTTATTTTTTTTAATCGGCAAATGTGACTGTCAACCCACGTTGGATTTAGTACACTAGTGACGCTATCTAATGTGTATTTTTTAGATTTAGTACAGAAATGTCGTCCTCTTATGGATAATTTCAGGTTTGCAAATGTCAAGTCAGGTGTACTAAAAGGGCCCAATTTTCCTTCAGTCATTTTCGAGGCTCTTTGCAGAACAAAATCCAAAGGTAGGAGAAGCAAAGTGACCAACTAAAAAGGACAACTAAAGGATGCAAACACACAAAAATCGACAATTTCATCATATTTTAATCAAAAATCTTGAATTTTGTAAGAAATCATAGAAACATTGTATGAATAAATTACACTCACATTTTAAAATGTTCACAAAAATACAATTCGAATTTGATAATAATCAAAGATGGCATTTGCGGTAGAAATTAAAATTGAAATATTTTTAATAAAGAATTTATTTTTCGAATTTTTTCATATGTTTTTAATTTACGATATTTACAATAAAATTTATTTTTTGCACTTTAAATTTGCAATCTTTTCATACTGAAATAAAATGAAACTATCGATTAGATAATTAGTTTAAACTGCAAAAAAAAACGAATAATCTGAAAACCAGAAAAAAAAATGAATAATCTACTGATTTGTGTTCAAAAGAACGATGCTCAACGGTACGTAGTACCGTAAGTAGTCGCAAATCTTGCGTGCAATTATTTTTGAAGAGACGACATTAAGGTTATCAATTGATTTGATTTCATTTACGTTTATTAAATGCTATTGCAAATATGCGTAACTAAATGTTGCGCAATTGTTTCTATATAAAATTTATTTTTGCAAAGTTAAATTGAATTAAAACACACATTTTTCGAGAGAAAAAAAAAATCGAAGAAAAGAAAAAAAAAAACTGAAATTTGTTTATTTAAATAATTAATTTGATGAAAATAGTTCTTTTGGTAGATCGCCCCATTTAAATTCTTGACATTGGACCTCTGTTAAAGTGTCGTTTAATTGTTGTACACATCCAAAAATGCATTCATTTCCGTAGACTTTACCATCTGATGCACAAATATGATTACATTTTTTATCACATTTGCATGGCGATGAACCACATGGTCCGGTATGAATGACATCAATGCATCCGAGCACATTCGTATCTAATGATCCTCCACAAGCCATATCACATTCATTTCCATATGTATTTCCATCTGATGCGCAAACTTCAACATTTGGATATTTTGTAAAACATGAACACTCACTATATGCAGAATGAACAACAGTTAAAAATATTACAATCACAATCAATGCGTATTTCATTTTATTTCAATTCTACTCTCTATGATACTCTCAAATGGTGGATTTTTATTAAAATATTTTTAATTTTTCAGCGGCTAACAACGATACTTCTTTATTGTTATTAATGTAGACCAAAAATGACTAAAAATTCATTTGAATTCGAATTCACACTAATCAACGTTGACGTACCATTATCAGCTACGTGAAAAAACAAAACACAATACACACACATTTCCAAATGGACCATGTTTCGTTTATAAAAAACAGTTTTTTTTTTTTGTCTTAATTTCTTGTTGGTTTTATTTTGATAAAATGATTTTTGATAAAATTCGTGATTAATTGTCGAAAATGAGCAATTATTTTCTTCTAAAAATCTTTTTTAATTAACAAAACTTGATTTGGGGAATTTCTTCTTTTTGTTCTTCAAGTGATGGCTTCAAATGGTCACTGAAATTCAATTTGAATAAAGATGAAAAGGGGGGAAAAAGGGGAAAGGGGGGAAAAGAGGGAAAAGAGGAGAAAAAGGGGGAAAGGGGGAAAAGAGGGGGGAGAGGAAAAGAGGGAGGAAGGGAAAAATCTGAAAAAAAAGTGAAAAAAATCACAACAGTTTCGGATGGCTTCGAGGAATATTTCGATTTATTGACGACTTAAATTGCTAAATGTACATAGAAATCAAATGTCACTTATATCGTTAAATATGACATTCTAATGGACTGACATAATGGACTACAATTTATTAATACAATTTTAATGATCAGGTAAATGGTAATTGATATTCAATGATCGTTATTATTCTTTTCTTTGTTTGATTATATCACGTAAGCGTTCAATTTCCTTCTTAAGTTCGTTCGATTCTTTATCGGATTCAATGAGTTTATTGCTTAAAATTTGAATTTGTTTATCTTTATCATTTTCAATTTCACTAGAAAATTCCAAACCAAGTGATTTAAATAATGTGGTTTGGTCTTTCGTTTGACAAATATCCAACGAATAACTAATCGATTGTTGTTTCGTTGAATCATCATGAACAGTAGTAGTAATATTTGAAATGTTTGTATGAGATTCAATGAAATTATCATTGATTTTCGGTGATGCTAATTGCATTTTAAGCTGATTCAGTTCATCTGTAACCTGAGTCAATTGATTTTGAAGATCATCATTTCGTTGAAATGTATTCTCATTTATAGTATCATTATTTCCATTCCAAAGCTCCAATTTGGCTAACAATTCGAATGTTTCCGTTGCATCTGGTCGTTTTCTGGTTTTTTGAAGTAGTCTAAAGGTGAAACAAAGAAACGCAGAAATTGAATACGAATTACAAGATATTGAGTCTGAAAAAATTGTGCATCAAAAAAAAAAAAAAAAAAAAAAAAATGCAAGAAATCCTTTAAGAAAACTCACGTCTTAAGTATAGTTAAATATTTCGGTGGAATATTTGGTGGGAAGTTTCCTTTGCGTGCTGCTTCAATAGTTTTTAAACGTTCCATGTCTGTATTGAATGGAATTAGCAATTCGAGTAAAATGATTGCCAAGCTATAAATATCGCTCTAAAATGAAATAAATGATAAAATGTTAACTAACTCGTCTGTGCTGAACAAATATTATCATTGCTATGTACCTTTGGATTGCAAGTTCCGTTAAGTTGTTCGGGTGCCGCATAAGTCATGGTGCCAATCATTGAATCGGGTGAATGTTTTGCTTCCAATGGACATGCTAAACCAAAATCTCCCAATTCCACATATAATTCGCCATTTTTTTCACATCCAATAAATATATTCGATGGTTTAATATCATGATGAACAATTTTTTGTAAATGAATATATTGTAGTCCACTTAATGCTTTTATAAAAATATTCAATGTTACATCTAATGAATCCCATTTTTTTGCTAAATTCTTTTCAAGCGATGGACTTGAAAATGATTTACGACGTTCAGTTGATGGTAATTTTGCAACTGCACCGGTATTTAATCCATTTTTATTCATATTATTATCATCATCATCATCATCTTCAGATTCTTGTATTATTGGTCGTTCCCATTGTTTTATTGATTTTTCAATAAATTTCTGATAAAATTCACTAAAATTCTCATGTTTATTACGCTCATCAAGCCATGTACGAAGTGTTAATGGTCGAAATGACATTTGAATGTATAATGTAGCCCATTTTAATTTTAAATGTGGTTGCAATTCATCAAATTCCAAATTACTTAACATTTTATTATTTGGACGATTTTCATTTTGTTTACATAAACGTTTATCATTTACTGTTGCAATTGAATTCATTGATGATACATTTGCACCATCAACCACATCATCATGTGTTCGTTGAAATTGAATAAAATCCGATGATTCATCGGCATGATTTTTAACCGGCAATTGTAATTGATTACGAAAATTATTGGCAGCATTTTTATCATGGAATGCAACACAATCTGATTCAGATGATTCACTTTCCGTTTCACTAAATTCTTCCTCGATATTTTCAGTAATACTAAATTTCGAATCAATATCACCGCATACAAACATTTTTGATGATGATGTTAATTTTGATGTCTTTTTTACATGATTTCTGAAAAAAAAAAAATATGGATAAGGAAATTGGGTTTAATTTATCGATTAGAAAAAAATATGAAAGAAAAAAGAAAAAGAAAACAAAATCGTTGATTGTATTGTACAAAATGAATGCAAAATGATATATTCCGTGTCGAAAAATTTTGACTAACAAAATTTGGGACTTTTTTGACTGACTATATGTGACTGTTTCATAAAAAATCAGACAATTTTAGCCAACTATAATCAATTTTGTAGTCAGACGAAAACATCCCAAATTAGACGAATGAGAAGATTCGAGAATTTCCATGAAAAGTCTATAATCATCTTAGCCAGTAATAGTCGAATCAACTCGGCTATAACTGATTGCCTTTTAAGTCAAAGTAAACCACTTTTTTTTGCACACGGGTAAGAGATATTTTATAAGAGGAAAAAAAAACAATTCTTTTTATGACAATTTAAGAAAATATCAAAGAATTCTTTGTTAGAAAATTGAGAATTGTAAAAAAATCGAGAAAAAATGACAAAAAAAAAGAAAAAAAAAAATCTTTCAAAAAATCTGATAAAACTGAAAAAAAAAAGTTGTGGAAGAACTTTTTAAAAAAAATTTGATTTTAAATGAAGAATAGATTTGTTTCAACATTTTTCTTCTGAAAAATTGAAGCGAATGATTTGAATGAAAGAAAAGTGTTGAAAAAAAAAAACGGTGCAAAGAAACAAGAGCATGATAAGAGTGGACAAATTGTGTGAGCGATTGTTTTAAAAACATTTCACAACATCACTGAATATTTCACACTCATTAAAATATTGTTGTTTTGTATCTCATGCTTAAAGTATTTTCATTCAGATTTATGATGAAGAAAACAGTTTAAGTAATCATACAATGAATACTAAAAAAAAAAGAGAAAAAAAAATATACAAACTTTTTTCTATTCGCATGTTGTTTTTTGCTATCAGTTTTTCCATTGGTTAAGCATCGATTATTCATGGACGGATCATCAAATAATGGTTCCAACCATGCAGCCTTATACGGTACAATATTGTTATGATTTAAGCTGGCAAATGTTTTTACTTCAGCTAAATGTGATAAAACCCGTTTAATTGTTCGATATTTAATGGTGACTTTTTTTATTGCATATTCAATGCCATCTAATTTATTGCGTGCTCGATAAACGCGTCCAAAACCGCCGCCAGCCACAAAATTTAATTCTTCAAAATCTCGATGATATCGTGACCATTGCATGCTAGTTGAATCGCTAAGTGGCCAAACTGATTGTAAATTTAATGGTATTTCAGTTTGTCCTCTTGCAACGGTGGCCAATTGATAAAGTGCTCTCTGATATTGACTTCGCATTACATCAAATTCGCCCATTTTAAATGTTTCATCAATTAAATTCATTCGATACAATTGCTTACAAATTGTTTTATATAAACGTTCAGCATTTGATTGATCTGATTCAATCATTGAACATAATTGTTGAACTAAACTTTCAACAAGCAAACTAACGGGAGCTGATGCTTTTGTTGCCAATTGTTCGATAAATGTATCATGAACACTCGGTGTATTATCAACTAATTTGGTTGAACTATCAAAATGATCGGTATTTGTTGAATAAGCGGGTGATTGATGAAGTAATTTCGATAATGATTCATTTTCGACCCCTTTTTTTTATCGGCATAAATAATGGAATTTCGAACATGCAACAAAAATAAAAAATAAACAAAAAAAAAAATCAAAACATTTCAACATTAGTTTACATCGCTTTGTACTGTATACACAAGAATTTTCTAGAAATTTACTTACATTCGAATGCTTTCATGCTTTCTAACTGCGTCCAATCACTTGGATTTTCCGTTTCATCTTCCGATTCCATTTTGTGAATGTGAATTCTTTTTTAAAATTCTGATGTTATTGATCGTTCATCGTTTTCAAATTTGCACGAAAAAAATGAAATTTATTTTTAAGTAGTCGAACGACTGAATGTCTTAATCGGGTTTGTTTGTATTGTCAATGGAAATGAGAGCTGTCACACATATGATATTTCGACACAAGTACGACATATGACATTATGTAGAGTGCGTTCCATGTTTTTTTTATATTTAATCGAATCTGCAGATTGTTTTTGCACATTATTGTGTTTTCGATAGATGGCACCAGTTGGACAATTATTTTCAATTTACTGAGAAATTTAAATGAAAATAAAAAAAAAAAAAAAAAAAAAAAACAGGAAAGAAAACAAAACACCACAAAGAGTCGTTAATACAATGAGAACGAATTATATTGTTGTCACCAGGCATGCTTAAGCTATTTTATTTATTGAATTTCACCTGTTGAATATGTTCGTTATTTGTAAAATTATAACACCAAAACCGAATAGAAAAATTTTAATCATGTTTATACAAAATCGTATGCTCATTTCAATCATACCTGTTTAATCATATTTATTTTGACAGACTTTTGATTAGGGAAAATTGCGTTTTGTTTTTCATTTTCATTTTCATTCAACGAAAAAAAAAAAAATGAAAAAGAAATTCAATATTCAATTGAATACCGTCAATCACACTCACAATTTAATTTGAACGAGGCTTGCATGAAAATGCAAACAAACACACTGATCAAACCATTGAAAATCACATTGACGCGCCACAAATACCGTTACTGTTATTTCACTCTCTCTCTCACTCAATCTCTCTCTCTCTCTCACTCAATCTCTCTCTCTCTCTCTCTCTCTCTCTCTCTCTCTCTCACTCAATCTCTCTCTCTCTCTCTCGCTCTCTCTCTCTCTCTCTCTTTCGCTCTCCCTCTCCCTCTCTCTCATTCACTTCACCTACCCGATTTCCCACCCTCATCCTCTCGCTCCCACTCAATATTTTTTCCTTCCATTTCTATTTTGCTTGAAAACTTGTCGTTTTTATTGTTTTGATGAAATAATTATCCATGAGATTCATTTTCATGCTTTTCGCATATAAACGCGAATTGACAAACACATTTTCTTAGTCGAATTTTATTTCTTGATATATATATCATCCCTCAAAAAGTTAGTAGCAACAGAGTGAATGCGGCGCATTGCCACTGGTTGCGATACCAATTCAGAATTTTCCTTCTTTTTTTTTTTGAATTTCGAGTCAGTACCGTTCAGCTGATCTGTTTTCAAATCAGTATCACATTCGGATACGAACAGTACGGTTGTGTTTCATACAGTCCTATCCATTTTGAGAAAAACGTGAGTTTCACTCTTTTTCGCTGTCTTTCTGTTTAAATCTCACACATTTACTCGTGAACAATTCAATCACAATTCGTCTCTATCTTTGGCAAATTATTTTGAAAAAAACAAAAAACAAAAAACAAAAAATTCTCAAATCATCATCAATTGTTTACCCTTACACATTTATCGCTTATATTTTCTTTTTTTTCTCTCTTTATTTTCATTTATTTCTTGATTTAGTTTTTTATGTTTGTGTAATAAATGCGTTAAAAAATGTTGGCATTTTTACTTGACTAAATAACTATATTTATTTACTGTCTCGACGGCTGTTTTGGGCAATATTGTTATTGTTGAAAATGTACATTATAATTTTTCGCTAAATTATTTCGGTTTTTCTTACGACATTTCTGTCAATGCTAATTCATGTTTATTGAACAAGTGATGTTGTGAAATTAATTTCGATTTTAATTTTTGACAATTTCAATTTTATTTGAATTTCTTAAAAACTTCATTTCACAGTATTTCAAACGATTTTCTATTAATTTCAAGATTTTTCTTTCTATTTTGTTTTTTATACGGATTTTATCACTTTTTTTCCTGCATAATTTTAGTGCATTTGTTAAAAAAATCACATTTATTAGCTCAAAACTGTAAATTATGATTTATAACGCAGATCAGTTTTGATGTAAATGTAACATTCTCGTTACGTATTTAAATTTGTCTAATTGAATTCGGTTCAAAAAAAACCGGCTTATTTTGTTAAAAAAAAAAATGAAAATAAAAAACTCGAAAAAAGCGCGAAAAATTAAAAATTCAAGTGCATTTTGCAGGATTTAATTCGGTGTTCTATATCAAACAGTCGCCAACAAAACTATTAAACAATTTATTTCTCGTGTTTGTGATTATTATAATATGAGATGCAATCAAAACTGATACTTTGATGATATATAACTAGAAAATAACGACAAAATAACCAAGAGAGAGAGAGAGAGAAAGAGAAAGAGAGAGAGAGGAAGAGAGACAAAGAGGGAGAGAGAGATAAAAAGAGAGAAAGTTCGCGAAAAAGAGTGAAAAAAAGTCGTGTGAAGTTGAGATGAATAGTCGTTAATCTGCAAATGCACTTTGACACATTACAGCACAACGAGAACGAGAACGAAAGAAAGAGAGAGAGAGAGAGAGAGAGAGAGAGAGAGAGTTTGTGTTGGTGGTAAATGCAAAAGACTAGGCAAAATATTCAAACCGCGCATCAATGTGAATTCAACGACAACATGAGCATCAGCATCAGCATCAGAACGGTAGAATTCAGTGAAACTAAAAGCAGATAAATTAGTTTGAATTATCGCACAACAGAGATAAAATATAACGCATCAAATTGCACAATTTGCTGGATCTGTGTTAAACTTGTGAGTATTTGAGCTATTTTATTTGATGGTTTTTACATAAATGCACTGAACTGTTGAAAATGATTGCAACGATTTATCCATCCGAATGCGATGAGTTTGATTTCCTTTTTTTTCGCTTCATTTTTATTTTGTATGAATCTCTCAATGGCGGATGCAGTTATTTCTCTCTCACTCTCACTCTCACTCTCACTCTCTTTCTTTCAATCTCTCTTCCTGTCTAATTGTAATACACACATTTCAACAGTAAATTACAGCAATTTCCTTGTGATTTGATTATTTGTGTGCTGCTAATTTATATATATCCAAAGCACATCAACCGCATTTATCGTAATAAATCGGTTGTTGTTGTTATTATTTTCTTTTTTATGTTCTAATTTAAGAATCACAGAGAAATAATCAAAGTATTTCATAAGCAGGCTGCGATTGTTGAAATGATGAAAACAAATCGTTTTCGCGCCTAGTTTGCGTGATTTTGTGAAAAGAATCGTTTTATTTTTTTCGGCATCAATGATGCATGCAACAGTTTCCTATTCTCATATATATCACGAGAATTAACAATAATATCAGTTTTATAGATCATATCGTTAAATGCGGTTTTTCATTGCAGTTCAATTTGTTCAATCATGTCGATGTATTTTATTCTTTTTTTTTTCTTTTGCCTGTTTTTCTAATTCGGTTAAAAATGAATGAATTAACTCATTCTCTTTAATTAGATTGATTCAATTCAAGTGAGATTCTCTCACGGTTCAAGTGGGAAATTGGATTTTCGTCAAACACATTCTGAACGCTCCCGTTTACACCCGGGCAATTCATACCAAAAAAAAAAAAAAAAAGAAGAAGAAGAAGAAAAAAAAAAAAAACGTTTCCCACTTATTTCGTCTATATGCCATCAACACAACATGTTACAAATTTTACAACACATTCCAAATAAAATTCAACAAATTGAGTGTGTTAATTGTACATGAATCAACACTTTGCTTTAACCATAACAATTCCCGCTTGAAACCAGAAACTCAACCTCTTGATTGAAACAATAGCACTTTCGAGCACATTTGCAACAGTGTTACCACATAAATCACTTCACACAATGTTTCAATCAAAAATTTGCGTTTGCATTGTTTTTTTCATGTATAAATCTAAAATTCACTTAATTTTATACTAAAAATGCAATTAATTTGATTCAATTAACGAACAAAATTGAAGAAATTTTCACTAGAATTTTCCAATTTTCAAAGCGCACAAACATTTCAATTCAAACTGGATTACGTATTATTATCGAAACACATGTTTAAAAGAGAGAAAAAACAGAAAGCATTTTATTTGTCGGATTTTCTACGAAGATTAAGAAAAATGCGATTCTTTCTTCTTATTTTTTTTTTGTTCTAAATTTAAGACAATAATAACGATAATCAGATGTATATAGATTATTCAAATGCGAGCATGGATACTGATTCTATTTAAGCTTAGATGATCCAAGAGCAATGAGCTCTAATCCGCAATTTACTGCGTATATTTATGCGTGTCTTTGAGATACATGTTTTTCTGGGGAATTTTTTCGCATTTTGGTAAATTTGAATGCGTTTAACAATGTGAAATGACATTTATTCGATATTAGTGTATAAATAATCTTTGCTCTAATTGTCATTTTCAATAAATGTTTCTTTACAACGATGATCAAATGTATTTTGGCAATAAAATAAAACAAAAAACCCCAAATGAAATTATTATTGGAATATTCGATTGATCTTAATTATTTCGTTTTTCTCTTTAAATCAGTCATACATTTTGAATATTGAACATTTGTCACTGCAGCAAATTGGCTATAAATTCAATTAATTCAATTAGTTGTTTGAGCTTTTGTTTTTGTTTTGAAATTCACAATGTGTGTTTATTTTGAAATTTTATTTTCTACATGCCCTTCGGTTTCTTTTGTTTTATCAATGCGCACAATGCTAAAACGAAATAAATACAAATTTTTTTTTTTCCTCGTAAATATATGCCAACTTGGCATTGCCAAGTGTTTGTATAAATGTTTTATAGTTGGTGTGAAATTGAAATCATGATAAAAATCACGTTTACTCATTTCATTTTCTATCGATTTGTATTCATAATTGCAAATAAAAGTGTATAATATTTTGTATCGAATAATAGCAAGTAATCACGACAACAAAACCATTTTCGATATGGATATTTGAGGGGGAAAATAAAGATTGAGGCAGAGAGGCATAGAGGCAGAGAGAGAGGAAGAGAAAAAGAAACAAAGAGAGAAAGAGAGAGAGAGAGAAAGAAAGAGAGAGAGAGAGAAAGAGAGAGGGAGAAAGAGAGAGAAAGAGAGAGAAAGAGAGAGAGAGAAAGAGAGAGAGAGAGGGAAAGAGGGAGAGAGAGAAAGAGAGAGAGAGAGAGAGAGAGAGAGAGAGAGAGAGAGAGAGAGAGAAGGAGAGAGAGAGAGAGAGAGAGAGAGAGAGAGAGAGAGGTAGAGAGAAAGAGGCAGAGAGAGTGAGAAAGAGGGAGAGAGAGGCATAGAGAGAAAGAGCGAAAGCGAGAGAGTGAGACAAGCAGGGTGAGAGAAATTCATAAATGACTACATTCAACATTTAGAATATTTCCTGGTTTGGGTAGAATCAGATTTGTTTTTGTACAAGGTTACAAGATTGGGAAGAATGTTTTTTTTTCCCCTACAGCGTGAGCGTTTGTAGTTTGGCCCTTGCCATAAAAAAACTTCGTTATATATATATCAATGTGTATTTACATTAGTTTCACAATGATCGCATTAAGTATTTCATCGAGAACGTCATTCAACAAACTTCGTTTATTACAAATAAATAATTATTTATCAACAAATATGAAAAATTGTCGGCAATCATGTAAAGAGTACTTCAGAACAGGACGACACAAGCGAGTAAACGAGAAAATCGATATTCAACAAATACTCTCAACCAATTTTTTTTCTTTCTTTTTTGCATAAAATTGTGTTAATATTAGTCGTCTGACATAAATTGATAAGTTTGGCAACAATAAAGCAAAAGATTGATGCAATATGGCTTTTTCAATTATTGCCCATTCAAAAAGGAAAATTATTCGGGAAAGTAGAGGAAGCGCAAGTAGCTGAAGTAAATATAAATATAAGTGGCATACAATAAGAATATACACAGGCACATTGGAATGCTGTTTTGACAATGCAACTTATCAATTTTGTCGGGTCAAAAATGTGTGGGCGGTCGACAATAACGTTATGTTGAATGAAAAGCAACGTTTGCACCATTCACCGTTTTGGCTATAAATTGTTGCTGCGAGAGAAAAAAAAAAATCGTTTACATTTCCATTTTACAAAATTCATTGAGAAGAGACTTTTTACACTTTTGCCTAAAATTTTCGCTCCATGTCAATCGGTTTCTTCTTTCCTATCTTTCAGTCAATCTTTTTGAGTCTAACTCTCTTTATCGCTACTTTTCATTCGCTTTTCTCTCTTTTTTCTTTTCGCTTTTTTTTCTCACTCTCTCTCTCTCTCTCTCTCTCTCTCTCTATCTCTCTCTCTCTATCTGTCTCTATCTGTCTCTATCTGTCTCTATCGCACTCTCTTGCTCCTCTCTCTCTCTCTCTCTCTCTCTCTCTCTCTTTCTCTATCTCGTTCCCTTGCGATCCTTTTTGCTCGCTTTTCTTTTCAGGTTCGCAGCAACTTACTACCGCCCGCTCTCTCATTTTCTGTATCACATGGGATTGCAAAGTAATTGGTGAAGCCAAGTTGGGTAAATGAATTGTATGTAATATGTGCAGACATGATTTGGACGAAAACACTTTGTAAATATTTATTTATGATTATGAATTGACGGAAACGGACGAATGTAAATCATTTTGGTGCTGAATGATTTGCGAGCTTTTTATATAATGTTAAACAATATTGTAATTCGACGAAAATCTATAATCACATTTTCGATTCAATCATACTTATGAATTGAAGTGATCGAAAATTGATGAAAAGAGCGTGGAACGCGAGAAAGAGAGAGAGAGAGAGAGAGAGTAGAAGAGTGAATTTTCGTGCATTAATGAATTATTTATTTACTGAAACCCTTTCGTTTGAAAATCAACATAATCTACGATGCATGGTGACAAAATGAGAAATAAAAAAAAAAAATGAACGAGAAATTTACGCGAGTGTCGCCGTCGTCGCCGCCTACGAAACCTTATCCTTGAATGCTTTATCGAATGTATAAAAAAAAAAAAAATACACTCGCACTGACATACGCACACAGTGTTTATATAAACTTTTTCCCATTTTCGTTGGAAACATTGAATGTTGAACACAGATTCATTACACATTTGATGATGAACACGAACGCAAGTTCGCATCGCCCAAGTGTCTTTTTGCCCGATTAAAAACGAACAAAACAACCAAAAATTTCAAACAAGAACATGATGATGATGATGATGTTTAATAAGATGTGCGTTGATTTTACCGTCTAACAAAAACATAACACACAACATTTGAATACATGATTAGACAAAAGAAGCTCAAATTTAACACACTTCTGTTCGCATTCTTTTTCACTCTGTTTTCTCACTTCTTCTTTCTTTCTTTCTCTCTCTCTCTCTCTCTCTCTCTCTCTCTCTCTCTCTCTCTCTCTCTTAACCTAAAGATAGCTCTCTCCATCTCGACTCTTAACGCACTTTTACTTTTGCTTGTTTCCTTCTATTCAGTCGTTGCAATTCCATAACAAAACATAACAATGTCACCAAAATAATATGCTCTATTCTTTATCATCAACGGAATGGCATTCAAAATTCGCGTTGCAAACATTTTCTTTTAACACACTCATGCATATGAGCAAAGAACAAATGATATAACAAAAACGGAAAATTTCCCATTTTCACATTTGCTCGTGCAAAGCGACCAAAAATTCAATTTCATTGTCCCATATCCATTTGTGTCATACCGTCTGTGAGTACTCAAACCATTCATACATATGTACATTCGCTGAATAAAAAGGGGAGAGAGAGAGAGAGCAAAAAAAAAAAAGCGAAAAAAACATTTTCAACCACCAATTTCACACAACCATTGTGTATCATCAACTATCAACATCACAAAGTAAAGACTATGTCAACTGCGACATGTATTAATGGAATGAAAATGTGAGAGAAAAAGAACATTGTTCGAAATATACATAGAATTGCTAGGGGTTTGGATGTCATTCAAATAGATGCGAATATGTAAATAATCTGCGAATTTTTTTGCAAATATATTCGCATATGGCGGAGAAAATTGCAAATGGCGGCCGAATATATTCGCAGAATATTCGCAAAAAATGAAGCTATTTGCAAAAATCATGAGTCATTTGCAAAACTTCATACTTCTGTATGAGAATATTAGGCTGCCATATTGAATCGAATTTTAACAATTTATGCGAATATTTTGCGAATGATTCATATAAATAAAATTTTGAATCCATTATAAGCGAATGAGGTTATTTGCGAATAGATAAATTCCCCTAGTAGAATTGTGATTTTGGTGTTTGAATGAGAGATCGTCTCTATGCAGTATTAAACGATTTTTGTTTTGTTGTATCCAATCAATTAATTATGTCTGATGATATGTGATAAAATTGTGTGTGTGTTCAATTTATCCACTGAAAACATTGAACATTGATAGACATTTGCGATAATTGAAGCACATCATACGTTTTTTTTTTTTTTTTTTTTATTTTTAGGCTGAATAAAATCAAAAATTGCCATCGATCAATCTATTTTTATCGAATATTCAGTTTCAATGGATTTGAATGAATTGAACAATTGTCGAAGAAACAAATTCGCTTCCATCATGAATTAATTTATTGAAATCAAGAGATTCGATTTGATAAAACTAAAACACATAATAATTTAATGAAGAAAAAAAAAAAATCTAAAGCATAAAAAAGAAAAATGGTTAAGCTACGTAAAGCTTTTGCCCAATGGAAATATATTGCGTAAACAATTCAATAAAAAGTAACAAAAGAAATTTGCATGAAATTGATTCTAAGCCTTTGGATTACTGCATACACAAACTATTGAGACACGACATTTCAACTAAGGGATCGAATCAAATCAATGATATTTGGACAAGAATTCCAAGAGGATTAGCGAATAAAAGAAAAGGCTCAAACAAATTTTCAACCAATTGCCAAATGGAAGGCCCAATGTCAAACATATGAAATTTTTATTGCATCGGAATATTGTGTATTTTGTCAATACGGTATTGACTGTGAACATATTCGAATTGAACGAATAGCAATTCATTGCTATGAAATGTCAATAATTGTCTGCATTTTGTATATTGTATGGGCTATATGTGCTTATGCTGTTCGATAATACTAATTAATTTGATCGGAGAAAAGACTGTTCCATGTGTCAAAATTGTGTGTGTGTGTGTGTGTGCGTAATTCATTGAATATATTGCGCATTGAGATGTATGCATGTATACACATCCAAAAGATTTTATCAAGCAAAAAGTTATATAATACATCCAGCATGTAGATTATGCGGTTGATATATCATCCACATGCTCTTCTTCACTTTTTTATTTTTCACAATTTCTAGTTTCGTTTCTTTTTTCTTCTACACTCTACGTCTTTCTCTCTTTCGGTTTCTATTACTGCCTCTTTTTCTCCCCTTCTCTCCATTTCTCCTTTCCTCTCCCCCACTCTTTCTCTCTCTCTCTCTCTCTCTCTCTCTCTCTCTCTCTCTCTCTTTCTCTCTCTCTCTCTTTCTCTCTCTCTCTCTCTCTCTTTCTCTCTCACTCCCTCTTAACCTACTTCCCTCTCCCCTTCTCCCTTCCTTTCTCATTTGCTTTGTCTTTCTCTCGTGCTAACTCATTCCCTCCAAAATTTCTTTCATCTTTTGTCTCTCGATTACTGTTTCCCTCGGTGGTTTCTGTTCATTCATTCTATTTGTTGTGTTCAGTACAGTGATTTGTGCTAATCCATAAGGCGTGCATTTTTCTTTTCTCTTTTTTTTCTGATTTTCGAATTGGATTCGCTGAGTCGTTTAACTGTGATTGAGTTGTGTAGATGAACACAATGAGGCGCATATACCATTGCACGTACGCAGATGATGCTCAATTGATTGCCTTGTAAAACATGTAGTAAATATTCTGTTTCTCTCTCTCTCTCTCTCTCTCTCTCTCTTTCTCTCTTACTTTCTATTTCCCTTTCTCAATTTCTGTTCTTTTGTCTTTCTCTCAAACTTTTTCTCTGATCCGTTCTCTCATACTCATATTTCATTCATTCATTCAGTCTTCTTCTACTTCTTCTTATTTTTATTTTCTCGTTTCATTCATTCTTTTCTTTTCTGTTTTGCACTTCTTTTTCTTTTTTCTTTCTATCAAACACTTTGAAAGCCCTTTCTCTTTCACCTTCTTTTTCCATTATTGAGAGACTTTTTGTCTCAATATCTGTTTTTTACTCTTCATTTTTTCCATTTGAATTTCGGTGCGTAAACTTGCTCGTAAGAACAGTTTTTTTTCTCATCTTGTTCATCTTCTTCGTTTTTGTCTTCTTCTCCATCATTTTCATTGAGCAATTTGCTGAATTGGCGACAAATCAAATTGCTCCACTAAAAGTCATGTCAAAAAATCAAATCGAAAATGGTATTATGATAAAAGGCGAAACACATTTTGACACTAAAATGATGTATTTTCGACACACGGGAGGGCCGAGATTTTCCCTTCGTTCGTTTGCTTTTGTTTTTATAAAAGATAGAAAAAGAAAAAAATGATGTTTGAAATCCCGTATTTGTTTGCGACACTATACATATACACGTGGGTTTGTGTGTGTGTGTGTGTGTGTGAGTGAGTGAGTGATGAGAAAAGGGGGATACACAAAAAATGCATGAAATGGTGTGAAAATCATGAAAAATGAAAATGATGTTTTGAAACAGCAATTTTGATTGAGATTTAAAACGTGCTGTAATTGCCGCCTTGTTGCGTCTCCATTAAATGAGTTGCAAAGATTGGGTGCCTGCATTGTTAAAGCACAAGAATAGCCATATAACATTAACAACAAAAATAAAAACAAAAACAAACACACACATACGACAATAACAGTAGTAACAGACTGACACTTCTTAACGATGTCATCACAGCTTGTGAGCTATCAAAAACAAAAAAAAAAAAAGGAAAAAAAAAAATCCCCGTTGGCAAATAACAAATCGAATTAATTTGCACAGTGAATGTCACAAATAAAATAATATCCGAATGATGTGAACGTTGTTAATCGATGACACGTAAACATAATTTAGGGGCATAGCATCGATTTGACATGCGAACGCGTTTATGGATTCAAGGTATTTTCGATAACCAACCGATGGCATTATTGCAGTTTTTCTTTTTCTCATTCGTTTTGGAGTGCGTGCTCTTTTTTCTTTTTTTTTTCTTTCTTTTTTTGCACAAAAGTCTTGCGAACAGTTTGAAAATGCCATTTTTCAAGCGCATGCAACAATGAGATTGTGACGTGAAACATTTCTGCACAATAGAGTGAGAGAAGAGAAAAACAAAAAAGAGCCCAAGACGTCATTTGAATGGCATTTAATGTTAGCAGCATCAACGCCAGTAGCAAAGCTTAAAGATGAGAAGAAAACAAAAACTGCTAATACGAACATAATACATATTCACACGTTTCAGCGTAGGAATGAATGTGGTGAAATGGGCGCGCATCTGCCGCAAAACGCCATTTCATCGCCAATTATAATTTTTTCCTTTTTTTTTTTTTGTTCGTTTTTTCATTCTACTGACTTCTTTTGAACACACATTTTACTGAAACTTTCATGCATTTTCCATTTGATCTAAGTTTGGTGACACTGTTGGCAAAATTGCTTTTAATATTTTGTGCGTAACATAATGTAGGCTGAAATTTTTAGCTAAAATATTCTCCGTAGAGTCATTTAAAACGAAAAAGTTTACATGGATTTTTAGTGTGGTTCATTTTCCTATCTATTTTAAGCCAAGCATCAATTGAACCATCTTACTTCTATCCCGAGGATATGCATATACGGTGGATATTCTAATTTTGGTCATTCATTTTTTTTTCTTTCTTTCTTTGTCTTTCACATTTTTGTCGCTTATGTTTTGAATGCCGACTCCAAGTCACAGTTTTTTTTTTTTTGATTTAGATCAAATTGGGGGAAACAAAATTCATAAAAACGACCGTTAGGTAAACAATGAATTCGAATGTATTTGCAAGCCAAATGACACAAAGGACAAAACAATAATAAAATAAAAACAAAAAAGCGATTTGAAAGTGAACAACATGCAGTATGCTTAGCCATTCCATTGTAGCAGTAGATGGTTTCCCAGAAATTCTGAGCATGTGACACAAATAACCTCAGCATTGTGAATCGGAAATTTGCGTTTCGAGTCTCTCACATTTCTTCTTTCTTTCTTCGATTACACTATTTCTCGTTATTTCCCGTTCTCGCCATTTTTGTCTCCCCCTTTCTCTCTTTATCTCTCCTCTCTCTCTCCTTTCTCTCTTTATTTCTCTTCTATCTCTCCTCTCTCTCTCTCTCTATCTATTTCACTCACTCTCTCTCTCTCTCTCTAACATTCTCTCTCTCTTTTTTAATCAAATATTCTGGGTCTCCTTTACACTTACCGTTTCATTCCCTCGTGTTTTATCTTTTGCATTTAAAATTTCTTTCGTTCTTTTATTAATCAAAAAATGCATTCGGTCGACTGACCCAATGGTATATCAATTTAAGATTGAAAAAATAGTCTCGTATGCAATGCGGTATTAACCCCATTGAATCCAAAACCGTTGAGAATAGTATGCATACCGTTCCATTCATATTTTTAGATTTGGAATTCGTAAAATTAGAAAGTCAAGAACGAAATGTCTGGCAGCTCAATACTCTCCACTTCATTTTGTAAATGCAAAATTGAAACTAATCGAAATCGAAATTCAATCTCATTGAAATGTTTAAATTCGCAATATAGGCGAGGGAGCAGTCACAAAAGAATTAATTGTTCTTTTCTTAATTCACTCTCTCTCTTTCTCTTTCTCTCTCTCTCTCTCTCTCTCTCTCTCTCTCTCTCTCTCTCTATCACAATCACAATGGCAATGATGTTTCCATTGCTATTGTTAATTCAATAGGTTTGATTTCTGCATAAATTCAATTTGGATACTGATTTCCAGGTGAAGAAAATGATTCGTGATCAATTTTACAGTGTTTAATTTTTTTTTTTTTTTCTTTTTCTTTTTGCAAATCAGAAAAAACGAAAAAAATTTGCATTTCAAATGCCAAAATCTTCAACGAACGCACAAATGAATTCAATTAACGCTTATTACAGAAGAGATTGCACAAAGGCAACACGATAAAAATGAAAAAGATGCAATTTAAATTCTTTGATAAATTTCGCACGAAAATTAATTAACAATTAAGCATACTATATTTTCTCGACAAGAAATTCCCAAATGCAGTACTTAATGCAGAAAGCGAAACGGAATGAGAATGAAAGGTTAAGAGAAACGGTGCAGAAACGTTGCGAACGAGAAAATGAGCGAAAAATTGATAGAGAGAAAATGAGAAAGATTGGATTTTAGTGAGGATTGGCGAGAACAATTTAAAGAAATAGATTGAAAGAGAAAAAGAGAGGAAGATAGAAGAGAGAGAGAGAGAGAGAGAGAGAGAGAGAGAGAGAGAGAGGTAGAGGAAGCGAGAGAAAAAGCAAAAACGTGATAGCATTTCGAACAGATGTTGAAAATGTTGTCACAAAATGCGTGTCTTTCAGTGCTAATTCAAAATGCAAATTTATTGAAAGTATCTGCATTTAATTTTCATCACAAGCAGCAGTTAAATTAAGCTACTCCACTGAATCTATTGAGTGAATGAGATCTAGTTGAACATTTTCGACAATCAAATGGTAGCCAATTGAAGAACGATAGGTTCATTGTAAAATGAAGCGGTCAATTCAAGGAAATAAGTTGTTTTTCAGACTTCTTCAATATTTTCCATTCTTCTCGAATGAAGAGAGACAGAGAGAGAAAAAGAGAGAGAAAGAGAGAAAAAGAGAAAGAGAGAGACACAGAGAGAGAATGAGGGGGAAAGAAAGAGAGAAAGGAACAAAAACCATAATAATCATTAAATGGTACGAGTCTCTCTGAAGTCATGAGCTTTACGATTCAACCAAGCATATTGATTTTGTTAAATGACAATTCAGGAAAACAATCGCTCACTTAAAGTCTTTTGCAATAGCAAAATACTGGATTTGTATCATTTTATTTCATTTTCCGTTGTCATTCCATTTTTGTCGTCTCATCTGAGCTAGCGACATTTTGCTCTTTACAAAACAATTGTCTATTGTTCGTTGAATCGCATTTGAATCAAAAAGCAAAATGATTGTAAAGCCTATTTATGTGGACTTGAGTCCATTTTTGGAATGTCATTCAACCATGAATTGTTGTTGTTTTTTTTTTTTTTTTTTTTTTGAATATTCACTTGTCATCTTTTCATTTTCTTCAATTTCAAATAAATTAAATTAAGTATATCAATCATTGTTGTAATGAAGATGCTTTAAGAATTATATCAATGCATAAGAAATGATGATGACCTAGTCACAACTGTGACTGTGCATTTCAGTTAATTATCTCAGTTAAGAGTGGTGTCAACAAATACACCAACACCAACACACGAACAGTACATTACAGAATGAAAACACATTTAAATTTGCCGATTATATGATTAGACACAATAATCGCATATTCAAAAGCATTTAACAAATCGGAACCATGCATTTAAAAGTTTCTAATTTATTAATCGTACCGAGTTGGACCTCTATACCAATTTCTTTCTCCCTCTCCCTCTCTCGCTCTCTCCCTCTCTCCCTCTCTCCCTCTCTCCCTCTCTCTCTCCCTCTCTCTCTCCCTCTCTCCCTCTCTCTCTCCCTCTCTCTTTCTCCCTCTCTCTTTCTCCCTCTCTCTTTCTCTCTCTCTCTCTCTCTCTCTCTCTCTCTCTCTCTCTCTCTCTCTCTCTCTCTCTCTCTCTCTCTCGCTTTCTCTCCCTCTCTCTCTCTCTCTCTCCCTCTCTCTATCCATCCATCTCTTTATCTTCCATTGTGTGCCTTAATAAACGTGTTTTTAGCACGCTGGAAAAATAGTTGAAAATGAAGCAATTCACTTGCTGAAGCAATTTTCAGAAAATATGAGCAAAACAATGAAGAGCTATTGCATTTCCATGATATGAAAATGGTTCATCACTCCATTTCACATTTCAAGCGACGAACACAATTGAAACACGAAATAAAAATATTGTTCTATTATAGTCAGAGCACAAAGCATACTTAACGCCAACTGCTTGGCTATTATTAGTTTAATTTTTGTTGTTGTTGTTGTTATTATTGTTATGTGCCGTTTCGCATCCTATTTAAATATTCGCAAGCAATCCCAAAGGCAAGTGAAGTCAAAAGCAGCGCGTACAACAACAAAAAGATGAAATTCCATGCAGGCATTTAATTTGCAAACGATCCGTAACGACTGGCCCCATATAATTATCGCAAATATGAGCAATTGCGAATAATAATATTTTTGATACATGTGTGCCGATGCCTGTTGGCAATATTCGATCGGTTTAGGCCTGGCGGCCAATTTTGCCTTTTTCTCGCTTTTTACCTTATTCTGCTCTTGCTTCTACATTTTCTTCTTCTTCTCTTCTTCTTCATTTTCTTCTTCTCTTTGTTCTTCATTTTCTTCTCTATTTTCTTCTCGTTTTTCATCAACTTATGATGAACATCATTGATTGGTTTTGTTCGTCGATCAAACTGTATGTTGTTCACTGATATTACATGTTTCACACACACACATACACAAATTCTTATATATTCAAATACAAATTTCAAATTTTATGCAAATTGATTATGTTCGTAGATTGATTTGATACAATGCCTATAAATAGCAAATGAAAATATTGTATTCGAATATATGAGGACAAATTTCAATGTAATAATGTTACGGAATTTTGAATTAATTCACATCGCTTTGATGATACGGTTGCTAGATTCACCACAGTTATGGTTGAAATTATTGCTTGGGCATGCATACTGTGCAATGCACATACATGAACATGTATGTCATTGTCATTGTTATACAGAGAATTTGACAAATTAATTTTAGCCTAAAATGTTGATTGTTCAACACATTTGGCCGGTGTCCATTTTAGGTGTCAGCTTGCAATATCACACATATTTGATAAACCGGTCTCTCTCAAAATGGATACATTATTATCTTTTCGATGGAAGTGTGCCAGAACCATTGAACAAACAGATTGTTTACACATTTCCAAGTATGCCGGAAAACAATGCATGGACTTGGTTTAAGTTTTGAAAACAATTTTGGACATCAAACCAAATGGCTCACGCACCACATCGTAAATAAAATTTTTTTTTTTTTTAGCGTTTTATTTTCATGATCACATTTATAGCATCAATATTAGACGGAAGAATATTTAAAAAAAAACAAAAACAAAAAC